>JADRCH010000129.1:1374306-1388002 GCA_019843965.1 Rhynchomys soricoides | reverse complement strand
CAGTGGCCAGGACACGAGGTGGCTCAAAACCACATCTGTTCCCTCTCCGATCCCTTGTGTACGTACGTGCACACACCTCCCATCTACACAACTAAAAATAAAATAAATCTGGTTTTTTTGTTTGTTTTTTGAAACAGGGTTCTCTGTGTAGCCCTGGCTGTCCTGGAACTCACTCTGTAGACCAGGCTGGCCTCCAACTCAGAAATCCACCTGCCTCTGCCTCCCAAGTGCTGGAATTAAAGGTGTGAGCCACCACTGCCCGGCAATAAATCTGGGTTTTTAGGGGTTTTTTTTGTTTTGTTTTGTTTATTTTTTTTTTTTTTTTTTTGGTTTTTCAAGGCAGGGTTTCTCTGTGTAGCCTTGACTGTCCTGGAACCTACTCTGTAGGATAGGCTAGCCTCAAACCCAGAGATCATCCTGTCTCTGCCTCCTGAGTGCTGGGATTAAAGGTGTGTGCCACCACTGCCCGGCTAATAAAATAAGCCTTTATATAAAATGAATTTAATATTGATATTTAAGGCTTACATAATAAAGCCATCTATATTTAGAACTCATAATTTATACAAATGTTTAACCAATAAAAATAAACTCATGAGGACCAGAATTTTATCCCCAGAACCCACATAAAGGCTGGGTAGAGCAGCCCATGTCTATAACTCTGGCACTGGGGGCATGAAGACAGACAGATCCCTGGACCTCGATGGCCAGTGAGCCTAGCCGGATCAGTGAGAAACTAAAAGAAATATTTAGTTCCAGCACTCGTGAAGCAAAGGCAGGCAGATCTCTTTAGTTTGAAGCCAGCCTGGTCTACATAGCAAGTTATAGAACAATCAGGGTTACACAGAGAAACCCTGTCTTGAAAAATCAAAAACAAATCAGTTGAGGACTACACCCAGTGTCCATCTCTGACGCCATTTAAACACTCACTCTAGATACACACAGTGGTCCTAATAATAATCTTCATTCCAAGATGAAGGTTTACTTACTTGCGCTGGTGGATGGTCAGGCCCCGCCCTCTGACGTCACATTGGGGCGGGGAACAGCGTTGTCTGCCCACTGCCTCTGCAGCCTTCAGATTCACTGATGCGATTCTTTGGCTCTTAAATATGAGGAGAGCATTCTTTGCCGGTTTTCTTGCTTCCTTGTTTGTTTGCTTATTATTTCAAAATAATCTTATTAATCCTTTGAAATGTTCAGACATGCCTACATCCAGACGTATGTTTTGAATTTTGATTTGTTGGGTATAGTGAGATGCCTCCCACAGCACATAAAATTTTTTTTAAAAAATCATAATGGTTAAGAAAAATATGTTTGCTGGATGCACTGGCCCCTGCCTTTAATCTTAGAACTTTCGAGGCAAAAGCAAGCCGATCTCTGAGTTCATGGCCAGCCTAGTGTTCACAGGCTAGATCAGGATCCAGGACAACCAGGGCTACATAGAAAGATCCCGTCTGGAAGAAAAAAAGTTTGATGAGTGTGTGCGCGGGCTTCTGTGCCTCGCTCACATCCAGACCTGGTACTAAAGAGGTCAGAAGGATCCCCTGGAGCTACAGTTACAGGCAGTTGTGAGCTCTGGGGAGGCAGAGGCAGGCGGATCTCTGAGTTCGAGGCCAGCCTGGACTACAGAGTGAGTTCCAGGACAGCCAAAGCGACACACAAACCCAGTCTTGAAGAACTGGAAAAAGAAAAAAAAAAAAAAAAAAAAGCCTCACTATTGGGTCCCTGGATAGTCTGGCTCTCATTATGTAAACTAGACTAGCTTCAAACACTGAAATCCACCTGCCTCTGACTCCCAAGTACTGGGACTAAAGGAGTGCCGGGCATCCTTGCTGTTCTCAGACACACTCACTATTGTTATTTGCAAAACGGCCCAGGACCCACTACCTGCCCTTACACCTCCCCCGGAATTTCCTCCCGTTACAGGATCTCCCGCCTCATCACAGCTGACAGGCTCAGCAGCACCGGGTACTGGGAAGGAAGCCCCCCACAAGCCTCTTCCAGCGTAAGTTTCTCCTTCCTCAGGACCGGTCCCTCCTCTGCTCAGGGGAAGGGGCCCAGCTAAGTGAGGTTTCTGCCCTTTCGGCTGCCTGGGTATCACCTAGTTCTTGAGTCTGTGGGGCAGCAGCTCACACTCCGTGCCCTCTTCTCTCTCCCGCAGAGGGGCGCTATGTGGAACATACCTGTCCATGAGGCGAGAGCATCCCTCTTCCCCACTGCAGCACACACTGGGTACACCACTGCAGGTCCCGTGTCTTATTTTGCGTGAAGCCACAATTGGAATGGTCTAACAGATGCAGCATCCTAGCCTTGGGTAGCCCCTAATGGTAGAATAGGACTCTCAAAGGTCTCCGCTGGAGCTGGCACGGTGGTGCGTGGCTTTAGCCCTAGCACTGTAACCTTGAAGTGAATGAAAAGGAGAGAGTGGGCCGAGCGGAAGCAAGCATGGTTCCATGCTCTCTGCTCCTGCCCATGGGGGTGTGGGGGAGCTGCTGCATGTTCCTGCCGATTTCACTTCCTATCAGTGGCGGACCGTTACCTGGATTTGTGAGCCAAATTAACCCCTTCTGCCTTAAGTGACTTTGTCAGGGTGTTCGACCACAACAACAGAAACCAAACCAAGAGAGCATGTCTCATATGCTCCATCACTAACTGCAGTGGTGACAGGGCCTGCAGATCTGTAATGCTTAAAGATCCCTGGGAACTACATTTCCCAGGCTCCCTTGCTGGTTGGATAACAGTTGGATTGGCCAATGAACGATCAGTGGGGGGGTCATGCCTATGTCAACCCCACCCCTCAACTTTAACTTTGTCTTTTAGAAAAGCAGGGTTGGAACATTCTGTTCTTTAATTTCATTGTTGGATGTGGGTCTCATTACACAACCCGGGCTGGCACTGAGCGTGCAATCCTGCCTCTGCCTTCTAAGTCCTGAGATAATAGGTGTGTGCTGCCATGTTCTTAGGCATTTCTCCATAGACATTTGTGTTTACTTCACACCGGACTTATTAAGATGGATCTGTTTACCCCCATTTTGTAATTTTTCTCTACAACTGAGGGTGTGTATGGCTGGAGAGATGGGTCAGTGGTTAAAAACACAAACTGCTCTTACAGAGCACCTGACCCAAGTTTGGTTCCCAGCACACACAATGGGCAGCCCACTACAGCCTACAGCTCCAACTCCAGAGGATCTGACACCCTCTTTTGGTCTCTGCGAATGTGTACTTACATGTAGACACACTTACACATAAATAAAAAATCTTGGCCAGGCAGCGGTGGCGCACGCCTTTAATCCCAGCACTCCGGGAGGCAGAGGCAGGCAGATTTCTAAGTTCGAGGCCAGCCTGGTCTACAGAGTGAGTGCCAGGACAGCCAGGGCTATACAGAGGGACCCTGTCTCGAAAAACAAAATACAAAAAAAACCCTTTGACAGTTTCAGTTAAACTGTATAAAGCATACACATTATGTTGTGTGGTTTTTAACCTCTTTCAACTGGCTACCTTTAGTAGGTGTCAGTTTGGGCCTTGTTCGTCTCCTTGGTCTGGTTAGTGCTCAGATTAAATACTTAATGATATCAGACCTGTTACTGGGGAACATCTTAGCCAGGGCCTCTAGGTCTGCTGAACTGGGGCAGGGCTCTAAAGGTGTCAGGGTGTCAGATGCTGTCCAGGCTGTCGTAACAAGCACCTTCTTTGTCTCTTTGCCCAGGGAGAGTCCTGCTGCAGATGCAAACATAGTAAAGAAGATATTCAAGAGGAAACAGAAGACAAATGCCACCAGAGAGTGCTTCCAGAGAAACTCTCGGTCCAAGAAGCCAGCTAGCAAACTGCAGTAAGTGAAAGTCTCTGCTCTGCCAGGAGAGCTCTGCACTGACGGTTAGAACAGCTAGGCTCTGATTCTCCATTTTTTGACCTGCAAAAACAAGGGTGACCTGGCTCATAAGCCTGTGAGGGTGTGGCAGCGCAGGCCACCCTGTGAACAGGAAACTTTTCAGAAGATATCAGGTGTCAGGGTGCCGTGGGTCCTGGAGTTTGCTAGCTACTTCTTAACTGTGTGTTGTGTTGTTTTGAGCAGAGTAGCCCTGGCTATCCCCGAACTCACCATAGACCAGGCTGGCCTCAAACTCACTGTGCAGCTAAAGCTAACTTGGAACTTTAGATTCACCTCCTGCTCCCAACTCTCCGGTCCTGGAATTATAAACATGTGACGTCATACCCAGCTTACGTCATTCTTTGGCCCATAAACCCCTTACTCATACAAACAGGAAGTTGCTTTTGACTATTCTTTAGTCCATTTGGTAGAAATTTCTTTAAACATTTTTGACGTTTATTTACTTACTGATTGTGCATGTGCGTGAGCGTGTGCTGGCGAGGTCAAAGGACAGATTTTCTGGAGTCGGCTCTGACCTTCTGTGTCGTGAGTCCCAGGGACTGAGCTCAGACTGTCAGGGTTGGAGGCATGCTGAACATCCCTCTTGGGTTCTCGATCTTGTATTTTATTCAGCTGTCAATTAGTCCCTCCTCGTGGGTAGATGCTGGGACCCTCCTGCCTGCATACAATTGCCTGTGTAGAGAGTCATGACACAGATAAGTTTCAGAATCTGCCTGTGTCAAGAGGGAGGGTCAAGGTTCAAGGCTCCCTCTGTGATCCCTGTGTCCAAAGCAGCCATAAGGTTACCCAAGAGCCAGTGAAACCTGCCAATCCTTGGGTCCAGTTGGGAATCCCCAAATAAGGTACTGTTGCTACCATGGAAATAAATAAATATAACTTTTAAATTAAAACAATACCTATCGAGCTGGTGAGATGGCTCAGACGTAAGAGCACTGACTGCTCTTCCAGAGGTCATGAGTTCAAATCCCAGAAACCACATGGTGGCTCACAACTATCCGGAATGAGAAATAAATGAAAGACCTTTGGGCCGGAGCAAGACGGAGAAGGGAAGGGGGAAAAAACACAAACAAACAAAAAACAACAGCTATCCATGAAGGTGCAAGTCTAAATGCCAAGATTACTTCTATGGTGGGCTCTGCAGGATCTTGTAATTTCCCAGAGAGGGCAAGGGGCTACCCTGCGCTCACACAGCAGGCAAAGATGAGGCTTGGGACTTTAATGGCTCTTCTTTTCTTTTTTCTTTTTCGGAGACAGGGTTTCTCTGTGTAGCCCTGGCTGTCCTGGAACTCACTCTGTAGACCAGGCTGGCCTCGAACTCAGAAATCTACCTGCCTCTGCCTCCCGAGTGCTGGGATTAAAGGTGTGCGCCACCACTGCCCAGCTATGGCTCTTCTTATTTGCCCTCACGAATGTGTCCTTGGCTTCTTGAATCCAGGTCTGCACCTTGTCCACTCGACTTTCCAGTACTACCCAAGACAGTTTGGGTCACCTACAAACCTCATCCCAGCCGGATCCAAGAATACAGCTGCCCTGAGGTATGGAACGCCTCTGGATGTCACCCAAGAGTGACCCTGCCTCTCCTGTAGCAACCCTGAGCATATAGCTTCATTTCTGCCCTTCCTTCCCTTTCTGACACAGCCACGGTCAGCTCCAGGTCATTGTGTGGACATGGGAGCTGAGTGTGGTGGTGCACACCTTTAGTCCCAGCATTAGGGGAAGCAGAAGCAGATGGGTCTCTGTTAGTTCAAAGCTGGCCAACACTACATTAGGAGACCTTGTGTCAAAAACTCCAAAATGGGAAAAGAGAAACACACACACACACACACACACACACACACACGGCAAGAGAGAGAGAAGCCAAAGTAACAAGCTGGGATGTTTAAGGAGGTGGTGGTACACCCCTTTAACTCCAGCAATTTAGAGGCAGAGGCAAGTGGGTCTCTGTGAGTTCGAAGTCAGCCTGGTCTACATATCAAGTTCCAGGACAGCCAGGGCTACACAGAGAAACCCTGTCTCGAAAAACCAAAAAAAAAAAAAAAGACTAGTAGTTTTCAACCTGTGGTTCTCAATCCCTTTGGGATACCATATCAGATCTCCTGAGTATCAGTTACATTACAATTCGTAACAAAATGACAGTTACGAAGTAGCAACAAACATAATTACATGGTTGGGGGTCACCACAACACAAGGAACTGTGTTAAAGAGTCACAGCCTTAGGAAGGTTGAGAACGACTAGTTAAGATACTGCCCAACTGGGCTGCAGTGGCACACACCTTTAATCCCAGCACTTGGCAGGCGGATTTCTGAGTTCGAGGTGAGCCTGGTCTACAGAGTGAGTTCCAGAACAGCCAGGGAGACACAGAGAAACCCTGTCTCACAAAAAAACAAAAACAAACAATCAAAAAAAAGATACTGCCCAACTGGGCAGCAGTGGTGCACACACACCTTTCATCCCATCACTCAGGGACAGAAGCAGGCATATCTTTGAACTTAAGGCCAGCCTGATCTACAGAAATTTTGAGTTCCAGGATGGCCTGGGCTACACAAAGAAACCCTGCCTTAAAAAAAATCAAAACCAAGGGGGCTGGAGAGATGGCTCAGCGGTTAAGAGCACTGACTGCTCTTCCAAAAGTCCTGAGTTCAATTCCCAGCAACTACACGGTGGCTCACAACCATCTGTAATGGGGTCCGATGGCCTCTTCTGGTGTGTCTGAAGACAGTGACAGTGTACTCCTATACATAAAATAAATAATTCTTTTAAAAAAATGGAAACCAAAACAAAAGCCCAAAAAACATCACACTGAAAACCTCCAGAGAGTACTCATGTCAACGATCCACCTGCATAGAAGAGTAACCACACAACTCAGCTGAGCAGTTGAGGGGACACCCCACCCTTCTGGAAAAACAAGAACCAATTAATCATTTATAATAATTCACACATTTTAAAAATCACTTCCCAATGGGGATCCCCTTTGAAGAGCTGGTAAGGTCTCTGGGATAATAAAGTGAACCCCTAAACTGGCTTTCGGAACAATCCTAGATCCCTGGTTTTGATCAAGTGCAACAAAGATAGTGCTGGGGGAAAGGTCTGAGGGAACTAAGACAAGGGATGTCCTAAGTGGGGTCACTCAAAATGACGACTCTTTGTCCTTTCTTAGGGAGTGGGTGGACAGAACTCCTAAGCTGGAGCAGGAGAGATCCAAGTGACCTAGGTCCAGCCTCCCAACTGAGGCCTGGGACCAGGGGGTGCCCTCAAACCATCCAATGCAGCAGAACGTCTACTTCCCCCAGTTTGGGTTTCCTGGTCTGAAGAGTCTCCTGCTTCCAGGCTTGCTGCCCTACCACCATTCTGCTCTGGATGGACAGACAGACATCAACACATACCACTCATGGTCCATCCATCCTGGAGGGGGGACACAATTCTGCTTCTGTCCAATCCGGGGCAAGCATACATCCTGACTGTACTTCCCGCCTACTTGCGATCAAGCACATCCTATGCAGTTGAGGCAAGCAAGCTTGTTCACAGAAGTGAAAACAGGTGGCTTGTTATCTTAACATAAAGGACACCCCCCAGCCTTCCAGGAAGTTATCTGTCCTTGGTCAAGTGGGGCTTACAGGTTAAAAACATTTTTGTTTTATAGATCTTTTAGGCACGGTAATTAAAACTTAAGACACAACTTTAGCCTTTGCACTTTAAGTCTTCTTCGGCAGAACTGTTGCAGACCCCGTTGAGAACACTGAATGAAAAAAATAAAATTGACGTGACTGCTCCTTCCTATGGTGGAGAAGGTGGTTTTTTGCAGGCATCTGGGAGAAAACAGCCAGAGTGAACATGATCCCAAGGAGGGCCATGTGAGGAGAAAGGGAGGAGGAGAGCCAGGAGCTCAGAGGCCAAGACATAAAAGGATTAAAATAAACACATAGAGGGGGCTGGAGAGATGGGAGTGCTGACTGCTCTTCCAGAGGTTGTGAGTTCAAATCCCAGCAACCACGTGGTGGCTCACAATCATCTGTAATGGGATCTGATGCCCCCTTCTGGTGTGTCTGAAGGCAGCTACAGTGTACTTACATAAAAAATAAATGGATAAATCCCTGAGTGAGCAGGGCCTGAGCAAGAAGGGAAAACAAACAAACAAAAAACAAAACACCAAAATGGCTGAATTATATAGGGAAAAGCAGCTGGGAGAAGGGCAGCTCAGCCCCTATGCTGGAGAGTTCAGAGTAGATGTCTAAGAACCCAGTAACAGCTAGGGACTGAGGGATGCTGAGCCTGGCCAGGTCCTCTTTGATATGTTAATAGGCATCTCAGCTGAGTCCAAAGGAGCAGTCCCCACCTGGTGTTTAACTAGTCCAAGTGACCACAGACTCAGCAGACATTGGCACAAATAAGCCAGATTCTAGGCAGGTTGCACGCTTGCCTACACCTCATGCTTACCCTTCTGAGTCTCTTGGTCTCTGCAAACACTGACCTTGGGAAGGAGGGCTAGTTCTGCCAAAGGCTGCTGTGAAGAAAGTGTACTCTGTAGCTTGCTGCACAGTGGAGTCACTCTGGCTAGGATTTGGAGGATGGGTCTCATTTTTTGTTTTTTTTGTTTGTTTGTTTTTCGAGACAGGGCTTCTCTGTGTGGCCCTGGCTGTCCTAGAACTCCCTCTGTAGACCAGGCTGGCCTCGAACTCAGAAATCCACCTGCCTCTGCCTCCCGAGTGCTGGGATTAAAGGTGTGCGCCACCACTGCCCGGCCAGATGGGTCTCATTTTAAGCCTCAACATTTCGAGCCCGTCCAGCAGGTGTTCCCCATTGCTCCCTAGAAAGGAAACCACCAGCATTTGCTTAACTCAAATGCAAACCTCAAGGCTGAAGCTCAGATGTAGGCTGAACTTGACCACTGAGGACCCACAGAAATGTAAGCAGACAAAGGGGGGCCCTGTGACAAGGAGACCTTGGGGGAGGCTATATTTCCCCAAGTTATTTCAGGGAACAATAGGCTTTGAAAAACTAGCAAGGGGCTGGAGAGATGGCTCAGCGGTTAAGAGCACTGACTGCTCTTTCAAAGGTCCCGAGTTCAAATCCCAGCCACCACATGGTGGCTCACAACCATCTGTAATGAGATCTGATGCCCTCTACTGGGGTGTCTGAAGACAGCTACAGTGAGTGGGGGCCGGAGCAAGCAGGACTGGAGAGAGAAGAAAAAGTGTCTGAAGGCAGCTATAGTGTACTTACATATAATAAATAAATCTTTAAAAGAAAGAAAGAAGCTGGGCAGTGGTGGCGCACGCCTTTAATCCCAGCACTCGGGAGGCAGAGGCAGGTGGATTTCTGAGTTCGAGGCCAGCCTGGTCTACAGAGTGAGTTCCAGGACAGCCAGGGCTACATAGAGAAACCCTGTCTCAAAAACCAAAAAAAAAAAAAAAGAAAAAGAAAGAAAGACTAGTAAAGAATCAAAATCCCAGAGATAGTGAGTTGGAAACTAGCTTGGGCTACATAAGACTATATCTTGGGATGGAGAGATGGATCAGTGGTTAAAAGCACTGACTGCTCTTCCAGAGGACCTGGGTTCAATTCCCAACACTTACATGACAGCTCACAACTGTAAGTCCAAGATCTGACATTCTCACACAGACATACATGCAGGCAAATCACCAATACACATTTTAAAAAACTACAAAATAGCCAGGCAGTGGTGGCGCACGCCTTTAATCCCAGCACTTGGAAGGCAGAGGCAGGCGGATTTCTGAGTTCGAGGCCAGCCTGGTCTACAGAGTGAGTTCCAGGAGAGAAACCCTATCTCGAAAAACCAAAAAAACCAAACCAAACCAAACAAAACAAAAAAAACCTACCAAATAAGATAAAATGAAATGGCTGATCCAGTAGTGTAGACAAGTGAGGGGCAGGACTTGGAGGTTGGCTTGTGGAAGCAGCTCCCTGAGGCATGACTTTCATCTAAGTATGAGGACCTTCACCTTGAGGAGAGTCTTTCAACCCAGACATACCAATTCCCTGGCACAGGGGTACATGGCACCCATTAA
Organism: Rhynchomys soricoides; assembly: GCA_019843965.1. NCBI lineage: Eukaryota > Metazoa > Chordata > Mammalia > Rodentia > Muridae > Rhynchomys > Rhynchomys soricoides. The sequence continues at coordinate 1,378,089 of JADRCH010000129.1, read as the reverse complement.
AATTGTCTTCCCTCAGAGTGTGTATGTCAAGCCTAGAAGCTTCCTGAATGAAAAAAAAAGGACATGACCACTCCTTGATATGGTGAAGGAGTATTTATTACAGAGATGAGGGAGAGCATAGCCAGAGGCAGACACATCTGGGAGAGCCCAGAGTCTGTGCCACGCGGGGAGGGGGGAGGGGAAGAAAGAGAGGGCAACCAGGGAGGCCAAAGGGACAAAAGGGACAGGTAACCAAAATGTCTGGATTATATAGGGAAGAGCCTCTGGGGGAAGAACAGCTCAGTCCCAGGACTGGAGAGTTCAGGGTAGAGGGCGGGATGTGCCAGCCATATCCTGTAGCCTGTAGGAACTGAGGGATGCTGGGGACCCTGGCTGGGTCCGTTTTGCTATCTTAAATAGGCACCTCAGCCATTTGTGCCAGCTTTGAATCTAAACACATCCAATGTCATCACTGTCCAAGGAGTCAGAACCCCCTTGTTGGTTCTTTAGGATTCTGTTAATATCCCGTTTTGAGGTAACGCAGGTGTTTGTAGCAGTTCCAGGGTTGGCAGATAAAACCCAGGATGGCTTGTGACTGAAATCTCAGGTGAACACCAAACAACTGTTTTCCTGGTAGCTGTGCCTGACATTACAATCATTTACCCGAGATTCAGATTCTATTTGTCTTCAAGCATAAGGTCTTAGTACGTATTTTTAGCCGACCTGGAACTCACTCTGTAGACCAGGCTGGCCTTGAACTCACAGAGATCCACCTGCCTCTGCCTCCCCAGCACTGGGATCAAAGACCTGCGCCACCTTACCGGCTCTTCCCTTTATCTGATCTTGGCTTGTGGACTAGGTTTTACATAGCCTGAGAAGGCTAGGCTGATTCCATGACAGGCTTCAAATTGGCAGTTAAGGAGACTAGGCCTAAAAACTGGGCGAGTCCAGGCAAGCTTAGGTAGGTCAATTACTAACAGGGATTGGGGGAGGGGGGAGGAACAGGCTCCAGCCTTCATGCCCAGGTAATGGGATATCCCAGCCACCTGGCCTGAAGCAAGGACAATGGGTCTGCAGCAGTTTCCAGACCTCCCCAGCAAGTTTCCAGCCACCACACCCCAGTAAGGGAATGACCATAGAGATGGACCCAACCGATTAACATAGAGGTTACCTACCCCGGAATTCCCTAATGTGCTTTAAATCAGGCCTGCAAGCTCACTTGGGTGTCTCTCTCTATTCTGGTCATGGGAGACCCTAGCATGCTGGACGTCTGCATTTGCATACTATTTGAGTCTGGGGTATCATTCTTCCGTGAATCATGGACCCTCACAGCCCAGGCTGAACTCAAACTGGGTATTTTTAGGTTTCAAAGAAAGCTGGGGCAGATGGCTGAGGTGCCTGTTTAACACACCAAGGCGGCTCTGGCTACTGGTCACCCTCGGTCCATACTTACAAGTACCCGTTACAGAGTCATTTTGGCTGGCATACCCTGTCCCCTAGTCTCAATCTCTCCAACCCCAGAGCTTTACTCCCCTTCCCCCAGAGTGTCCGATTCCTATATAACCAGCCATTTTGGCTATGTGACCTCTTGATCTGTGGCTTCTCTTTTGGTCCACATCCCATCTTTCCTCTCTCGATCCCTACCCCCATCTCATGGCCCGGGGTCAGTCTGCTGGCCATGTGCAGTCTGGACTCTCCCAGATGCCTCTGGCTGCTCTGTCGCTCGTTTCTACAAAAACTTCCCCTCAACCATGTCCTCATTTTCCCGTTCAGACACACAGCAGAGAGTGGTCTTCTCCCTCCATCCAAACCTGTGCTAAGACACACCAGCTTCATGGAGCAATCAAAAAGAAAAATGGCTGACCCTGCCTCTCTGTGCCTCAAGAGTCAGGTTAGGACTACAATATCTTAACACCATTACCAACCTGGGAACAGATGGGAGGGGAGGAGAAGCCTGGAGCTCATGACTGCCCAACCTAGCAGCCCTTTTGTAACTGTGTCAGTCCGGTGTCACCCCAAGGATGGGCCATAGAGAACCCGAGACAGGAACAGGGAGGCTGGCCCCACTATCGAGAGGCTCTGACTGTCCTGGATGGAGCCTGGTGGTGGCCATCTTGTCTCTACTGGATGGAACAAGGGGGCAGCCACTTTGTCTCCACTGGGTGGAGCAAGAGGGTGGTCATTTAGCATCCCTGAAAAGACCCAGTTTACACTTTGAGGCAGTGTCTTTATTGGTTTAAACAACACAATACAAAAACCAGACTTGGATGCCAGCATCGGGCACTCATAACAAACATTCTACAGCCTGGGTAGTCATTGTTACAGATAAGAAACAATGTCTAGGGTTTGGAGAAAGAGCTCAGTGGTAAAAACAAGCCCTGTTCCACAGCAGGCAGCTTAGAACCAAATGCAACTCTAGTGCCGTGAGATACAGTGCCCTCTTCTGGCTTCTATGGGTACTACACTCACATACACAAACCCACATAATTAAAAATAAAAACAAAATCTTTATATATAAATAAGAGAATCTATGTACAGTTGGGTGTGGTGGCTAACCTGAACTATGTATAAGACTGATTATCTTAATAACAAAAATAAACTATGTACAAAAGGTTCCTGACCCTTGTTTCAAAACTTTAGTTCCTGGGACTGGAGAGATGACTCGGTGGTTAACAGCACTGGCTGCTCTTTCAGAGGCCCCAGGTTTGATTCCCAGCATCCACCTGACAGCAATTGTCTGCAACTCCAGTTTCAGGAGTCTGACACCCACACACAGGCACACATGCAGGCAAAACACCAATGCACATAAAATCTTTTTAAAAGTCATTCAAGCCGGGCAGTGGTGGCGCACGCCTTTGATCCCAGCACTCGGGAGGCAGAGGCAGGCGGATTTTTGGGTTCGAGGCCAGCCTGGCCTACAGAGTGAGTTCCTGGACAGCCAGGGCTACACAGAGAAACCCTGTCTCCAAAAAACAAAAAAAAAAAAAAAAAAAGGTCATTCAAAACTTTAGCTATTATCACCAAGTGCCAGTAAAAGACGCCTTATTTAAAAAATAAATAATCAGATGATTTTAATTGAACTTTGGCTTGAGAATGGCTGCACCTGAGAGCCAGGCCTTCCAACCCTCTCTCAGCCCATTGTACCATCAGCCTGCTGTGGCCACCAATAGTCTCCAAGGCTAACAAGACTCAGTCTGCCATCCAGGCTTTAATCCCTCTCCCATGGCTGAAGCTTCCTGCCAATAGCCCAGGGAGTCAGTGACATGTGACTTATGCCCATCTGAGTCACTGCCCAGCTGGGTGTCAGGCAGAGGCTCTTGCATCCACACCTCACATTTGTGCAGAAAGACACATCCACAAATGGACCCATCTCAAGACACATCCCAGTCATCAGTGAGGACAGTGTCTTAGTTAGGGTTTCTAATCCTGCAACCAAACACTGTGGCCAAAAAATAAATTGAGAAGAAAGGATTTAACCTGTTTACACTTCCACATTGCTGTTCATCACCAAAGGAAGTCAGGACAGGAACTCACGCAGGGCAGGAACCTGGGGCAAGAGCTGATGCAGAGGCCATGGAGGGGTGCTGCTTACTGGCTTGCTCCCCATGGCTTGCTCAGCCTGATTTCTTATAGAACTCAGGCCCATCAGCCCAGGGATGGCCCTACCCACAATGAGCCCTCCCATATTGATCACTAATTGAGAAAATGCCTTACAGCTGGATCTCATAGAGGCATTTCCTCAACTGAGGCTCCTTTCTCTGTGATAACTCCAGCTTGTGTCAAGTTGACACAAAACCAGCCAAT
>JADRCH010000129.1:1283867-1374206 GCA_019843965.1 Rhynchomys soricoides | reverse complement strand
CATGGAGGGGTGCTGCTTACTGGCTTGCTCCCCATGGCTTGCTCAGCCTGATTTCTTATAGAACTCAGGCCCATCAGCCCAGGGATGGCCCTACCCACAATGAGCCCTCCCATATTGATCACTAATTGAGAAAATGCCTTACAGCTGGATCTCATAGAGGCATTTCCTCAACTGAGGCTCCTTTCTCTGTGATAACTCCAGCTTGTGTCAAGTTGACACAAAACCAGCCAGTACAGACAGGATGGAGACTGCATGTCTTGGGGCAAGAAGCTCTTAAGGTAGTATACATCTGTGCAGCATCTGGGACAGTCCAGCTTGAAGCCCTCTTTGACTTTCTGAAATCTACCCAGCTGTGACCATGTAAAGTAGCCCAGGTGTGACGGCACACAACTGTAGTGTCAGTGCTCGAGAAAATAGGGTTGAGTTGAGAGATACTGACCTGGGTCACACAGTGAGACCCTTTCTCAATACAATAAAATAATTATAGACATAACACGGGATAACTTCCAGAATCGTCATAAAGGCTAATAGGATTCCAGGAGATCAGGGGTTAACCCCTCTGATCTAAAGATTATCCCCCAAAAAACTATTTTTCAAAACGAAGACTCATTTATGGCAGGGTGTGGTGGCAGATGTTTGTGATGTCAGCGATGGAGAGGCAGGACCAGGTGGATCCCTTGGACTCTCAACCTTAGACAGGCCTGCTTGGGTGAGTCTCAGAAAAACAAGGTAGATGGAATGGGATGTCTGGAATTGACCTCTGACCTACACTCCCTCCTTCCACCCAATGATACACAGAGACAGACAGGCAGGCAGGCAGATGGACAGACAGACACACAGACACACTCATACCAGCTAAGACTCATAGATCTGGCAGGTATCATCTTCATGATGGGGGGATGAGGGAGTGGGGGGGGGTAGGGCGATGGGATGCAGAGATTGCAGAAGGGAGAGCCTCTCTTTAGGTTCACTGGACCTCCTAACCCCATTCCGGTGCTGACCCCAGCACAGCCTCTGGGTCCAGCTTCCCGGAAGAAAGTGTTCTCAGACAGTGCTGAGCACACAGAGAGTTGTCCACGGTCCGTTCGTGTCTGCGGGGACGTTTGGGAAGCACAAAAGAGGGTCATGCTGCGGGGTCTTCAGGGTCTCCAGGCCAAAGCTGTTGACCATTGACTACTCCGAAAGAACTTATGTATGCGATGTGGCCTTCAGTCCGGACTCTGGCCATCCAGATTCATGATGTCCTGGACGGGGAAAAGCCACAGGCCAAGTCAGCAGGTCCCAGTCTGCAGACAGCAAGCTAGCTCTCTATCCATCTCCTACCAGCCCCTCCCCCTCCACCAGGCACAGTTGTCCCCAGTCCTTCCACCCCAGCCTCAGTCTCCAATGCCTGACCAGTCAAATTGCGTCTGCCACTTCCTGCAGGCCTCCTGGGACCAACAAGCAACCTCTGCCTCAGCTGCCTGTCCTTTGAAGCGACTACTGCTTAGCTCCGTCTTTGTGTTTAGAATTGTCCCAGAAGATTGTAGCAAAGGGGGTGCAGTTCAACTGAAGTCTAAAAATCAGATGAGGGGCCAGGAAGATGGCTCAGTAGGTAAAGACCTTTGCCACTATGACTGGCAAGCTGATTTCTGTCCATCCCCAGAACCTACATGGTAGAAGGAGAGAACCAACTCTGAGTTGTCCTCTGACCCCACACATGTGCGGTGACACTCACACACTTGTGCATGCCTGTGCACACACACACAATAAATATAATTTTAAATAAATCTTTTTTTTTTTGAAGATTTATTTTACATATATGAGTACACCGTAGCTGTTTCCAGACACAGCAGAAGAGGGCATCAGATCTCATTACAGATGGCTGTGAGCCACCAAGTGGTGGCTGGGAATTGAACTCAGGACCTTTGAAAGAGCAGTCAGTGCTCTTAACCGCTGAGCGGTCTCTCTAGCCCCACAAATGTAATTTTAAAAGAACTTTTTAAAGTCTGATTGAGCGAATCAGGAAAGTCAGAAGACCTGTTGTCCCTTGGGCCGTGCTGACCTGTTCTTACCCTCTCGTTCTCACCTGCTGGGCCTTCCTGGACAGGAAGTGGGCGTAACTGTGTCCATTGTATTGGCCTCTGGACTGCATAAGAGTGCAGATGGCACAGCTGTGGTTGGCGGCAAACCTGTTCAGTGTGCCAAAGGCACACGGTGGTGGCCTGTTGGCGAGGCTCCTGCCTTCCTCTGAGAGGCGGGCCTTCTGTCTGTCTAAGGCGGCCACCAGCTTCCTGAGGGAGGCATCCGAGAACTCATTAAAAAAACGCTTGAAGCTGGGGTACTTCCGGAACTGGAACAGAAATGGAGTTGTCAGTGCTGCCACCTGCAGGGTCCCTCCCCAGCTGGCTCCCTTGTACCCTGAGTGAGCACCCCTTCCTTACATCTTCCCACCAAGTCATCCTCACCTCTACAAGATGTGGCTTGCAGGAGCAGAGCAAAACCCAAAACAAACAAAAAAAGAAAGCGCATGTACATAGAGCCAGTATTGCACGGAACATGTCGCCCTGAGCCTCCCTTTGGATAGAAAAGTGAGGTTGACCAGATCCCCTCTCCAAAACACTTGGAAGTAGACTCAAGAGTCCAAGAAAAGCATTTAGTGGATTCTTAGCCCCACACTAAGGACCTGCTGGCTAATTTACTTCCTAGACATGATAACTGGAGTCTCCTGCCAGTGGGGGGACCCAAAGACAAAAACTTGGGTCACATGCGATTTATTTGCGATCCCGAGCACAGGGATGGAGAATAAGGTCTTGGACAAGGGTGGTGAGGTGGCCCAAGCAGCGATGTGTGGATGCCTCCTGGGAGGGCTGAGGTCTGCTCTCCGGGGAGGGGCAACTTTCCCTCTGCATATGGAAGTGATACAGACAAGGCTCTGCTCACTGGGTGGTGAGATGCAGGTGCCCCGGAGCTGGGGCTGGGCCTGGGAAGTGGGAAGCTGAAGCACCTCCAGGCCCTCAAGGGACCTGCCTATCTCTTGGGGAGACTGCTGGACAAGGGCAGGACCCTGTGTTGGGGGCAGGAGGAGCTTGGAGGAGTTGAAAGAACTGGATTCAACTCAGCTGTTCACTGGCAGGGCTAGGAGCATGGAAGGTGACATTGTGTCAGGATCTGAGGGGCTGGAGGGGCTGTGGCTTTGGGTTTGGGTTTAGCTTTGGGTTGGGGCAGACCCAGATTGGGAGCCATTAGAACTTTCTGGGGTGTGTGTGGGGTATTGTGCATACACACGTGTGTATGTATCGGAATCATACACACATGTAAGTGTACCTATGAAGTCCAGAGAATGTCTGGTACCCCTGCTCTAGGGCTCTACATTATTCCCTTGAGATAGAGTCTTCACCTCACCACCATCGAGCCCCAGCGATCTTCCTGTCTTCTTCCATATACCTCTGTTCTGACAGGTGCATGATCCCATGCCTGGCTTTTTAACCATGTGCTTGGGATTTGAACTCAGGCTCGCGGTGGCTGGGCATGCACAGCAAGCTCTCCTCCTGCTGAGGCATCTCCCCAACCTGCCTGCAGTTCTATTATCTTAAGCTAACGTTCTCTTCACGGCCTCGTGTTAGTGTTCTCTGCAGAGGCACCGTTTAGTCAAATGGGGAGTATCCCTACTTTGCAAAAGAGGAAACTGAGGCTCAGAGAGGTCAAGGGACATGACCAAGGTCACTCAGAAGTAAGGATAGAACCCAGGTCTCAGGTGAGGGAGCTCGAGCCCCCGTATCTCCCTGGAGAGTTTGAGGGGTACTCACCTGCCTCCCTAGCTCGCTGTCCATCTCTTGGAGACTCGCCACCAGCCTTTGGATGATGAACTCCTCTGAGGGAAGAAATGAAGGATGAGAGGCTGTCCCCAGTGACACCCCGGCACCCATGGCATGTTCTCTCTATGCCCCTGTGACTGAACTCAACTCCACCTGACACCCAGGAAAGCTGAGAGCTCCTAACGTCAGGGATGGAAGCTTGTGGCCATCCAGAACACATGGAGGGGAAGGTCCCTTGGCCACGGGTCCTGCCACCACAGGAGGGCCACTTGGCTGAGTTATGGCTCTTTGGTGTTGATTTGAGCTGGGCTCAAAAAATATGCAGGTAACTCACAGAGAGGTCATTAGGAATTGAACCAAGGTAGAACCATTTACAATGAAATTGACTAAGGACCCTTGCCCAGCAGCTTAGTTTAAAGAGCACACTGATAGTCCCTGTCCCCACTGCAAGGTCTTCTGAGGGTTTCAGCCATCTTCCCCACTCCTCAGAGCATTCCCTATCTAGCCTGGGGCATGTGGAAGAGAGATTAAAGGCTACCCCAGAGAGTACAGGATATATATACTGACTAGATTCCGGGGCTCTTTCTGGCAGAGGCCCTTCATCTGGTGTGTGACTTCTGGCCTGGAAAGGCACTTCTGAGGACCTAGCTGGTCCCCCTCCTGCAGCCTCTGTCCTCTGGAACTCCAGGCTTTCTGAAAGGGATTGCAGAAAAAATGGATGAGCTTGGCATCTGTCTCAGTCCTTGAGGGAGGAAGGGATGTCAGCCCTGCCCTACTTCTGAGGGGATCTATGTCCCCTCTCTATGTCCCCTCTCTGCCCTCTGCTTCCCCATAGACTGCAGTTTAAGAAGCACATGGACAGCCTGGTCTACAGAGTGAGTTCCAGGACAGCCAGGGCTAGAGAGAAACCCTGTCTCCAAAAAACAAACAAACAAACAAACAAAAAGAAGCACATGGACGTGCCCATGGCTCTCACCTAGCAAAATCACCTCCCTTTTAAATGTGCAAGCCTCGGCCCAGTCAGTCTAAACTTCACCTTACTCTGTTATCAGATGGGAATCATAAGACAGACCTGACGTGTTAACTGAGATAGTACTGCGTCTGGTATATACAGCAGGCACTGCATAAGTGCAGGGGGCTCCACTGCATAACAATGGTCCTCAAGTGTAGTCACCTTGAAATCTCAGTGTGTTTCTTTTAATGTTCCCTAGTGACATCTGACAACCACAGATCTAGCAACACCTTTGGCTTTTTTGTTTTTCAAGACTAGGTTTCTCCCTGTAGCCCTGGCTGTCCTAGAACCCACTCTGTAGACCAGGCTGCCCTCAAACTCAGAGATCCACCTGCCTCTGCCTCCCAAGTGCTGGGATTAAAAGTAACCATCGTCATTTCCTGGCAGTCAGTACCTTTGTTTTTAAGAAACAGAATGGAGTTTTTGGCAGGTGTCCTGCTGAAATTGACAACTTCACCTCCTCCCCCCCACCCCCCTTCCTAAAACAGAAAGCAGAGGTCAAAGCTTGAAGTTACCATGGTAACACCAGGCCTGCTCACCTGAGTTGCTGGAGAAGGAAGCTCTGTGACCACTGACACACATGGGCAGGAAGCCATGCTTCTTGGGTGGCCGGGCCTCCAGGCTACCAGAGCCAGGGGGCCCTGAAGCCTCTGTTCTCTTAGAATTCTTGGAGCTGCGTTTCCTGAGAGAAAGAGCTCTCCAGAGGTTAGACTTCTTCACCTGGGACTTCACCTTGCTGGCTGGGGCCGGGTTTTCTCCGGCCTCCTCTGCCTCCTGCACTTGAGCTTGCTATGGGGAGAAAGAGAGAAACTGAGTCACGGCTCCTGGCCTCAAGAAGGTCAAAGGTGAACTTTGGCCCAGAAAGAGCAGGAGGGGTGATGGTCTTTGGTGCTGGGGAATGTTGTCTGGGGGAGGCCAGTTCGGAGCTTAGAATGAAGCAGAGGGGTGGGGTCCCCCGAAGAGCAGGAGACTCGGGAAGGCATCCTTACCTGCTCTCTCCTCTCTTCTTCTGCATTCTGGAGCAGGGCCAGGATCTTTCGCCTGAATTCTCCTGGGAAAAAGGACAAGGGTTCCTTACAAAGGCCTGAGGTCAGGGGCCAGGTCGACACACCCCAACTTTTCTGTTTTCCTTTCCATGTACGTTCTGAAGTGCCATCTTGGGTCCTCATGCTTATGAGGCAAAAAACTTTAATGGCTGTGCTCTCCCTCCAGCATCCCCCACTTCCCCCAAAGTGGTTTAAAGCTTCTTCAGATGTTAGACAATATTTGACATCCAGGCCTGGTTCTGTCAACAATAAACTGGTAACTGTGTCAAGACCTCCCCTCCCTGTTCTCAGCCCCTTCCTGTCACCTCGCCAGTTCTCGAACCAGCAACCTAACTAACAATAATAACAGCCATCAGGAATAACAGCGATCAGGAGCGACGCAACCTGTCGGCTGACAGGCCTGCCTCGCTATGCTTTACAAGATGTCATTCAATTAAAGCTTCTGGCCACTCTCAAGGGCCACCCTTGCAAAATGGGGAAACCAAGGCTAGCCAGAGAAGTGTGCTCTGGGCCCGAGAGCTGTCTCCACAGCCTGTGGCTTCCCACAGGAAGATTGAAACAGGCCTTGGCCTCTCTCTCCGCCTCAGCTTCCCCTTTGCAAATGGCAGAGTCAAGATGGTGAGGGTGTGGCGGAGGGGGGTGTCTCTGAGGGGCAAGGGACTCACTGGATTCGGAGGCTCTGTCCAGCAGTGGCTTCTCCTCAGGTCCCTGGAATACAGCTCCTGGTGTGTGGAGCTCAGAGGGATGGGAGCCGCCACCATCTACAGACTGGACCTCATGGAACTCGGGTGCCTCTGAGTGTGGGAAGCAGAAAGGCACAGTAAGTGTGTGTGTCAGCCACACCCAGCAGCTGGCCCTGAGCCCGGGCAGGTGCCAGTGTGCCCCACCCGTGGACTCTGGAAGACTACAGTGAGCTTCTGGGATGTGCCAGGTCTGGGGCTCTGTTTGGGGACCTCAATCAAGCTCTCTGCAGCCCCCAGAACTACCTTGCCTTGGCTCTCTGCCTTTTCTCTCTCCAAGGGGTTCCCTTACCTAGCTGCTGTTTTCGATTGATCCACTGGGGGGGGGGGCAGTAGGTGGCTGGCTCCATGCCATGAATGAAGATCCATGGCCTAAACTATCTTGCTTGAAAATTTCTCCTCTTATGACCCCAAATCCACGCCCTCTAAGCCCAAAATTCTCCTGACAACAGTGTCATACAAGGCTGGCCCCTATCCACCCTAAAGCCCAGGAAGAGCCAATGTGACCAGTCCTCCTTCCCGCTTTGATGAGCCACGTGACTGACTATGAGCTCACTTTGCTCCTGCACTCAGCTTCCTCCATCTCTATGACAAACTGTGATACAGACAGACAATAGGACACAGAGCAGACTCCGAGGCACAGAGACAGGGAGGGTATAGCTGGGAGAGCCTGGAGTACTCAGCTGAGAGACAGTTTGCCCAGCAGGCACGAGGCCCTGGGTTCTAGCCCTAGTACCCCGCAAACAGGGCGGTGGTGCGCAAAGCCTGTAATTCTTGCATTTAGGAAGCAGAGGCAGGCAGACAAGAAGTTCAGGGTCATTTTTGGCTACACAGGGGAGTCTGAGACCAGCCTGGGCTACATGAGACCCTGTCCCAAACAAACAACAACCAAGAAAACAATCACAACAAAATCGGCCTGTGTGCGTTCAGAGAGATGGCTCAGTGGTTATGAGCAACAGCGGCTTTTCCGGATGACCAGGTTTGATTCCCACATGGTGGACTCATAATCATCTGTAACTCCAGCTCCAGGGATCTGATGCCCACCTCTGGTCTTCACAAACACCAGGCACTCATGCCGTGCCCAGACATATTCATAGGCAAAACATCCACACATATTAAAAGGGGAAAGAAAAATGTAACCGTTGTCTCCAGTTCTGTTACAAAAATAGTCCCAGGCCAGCTACAAAGATGCCAGTGGCTGAGGACCCTGCGCACAGTCACTTCAAGGGCTGAGGTGGGCTGTGGGTCCCCGTGTGAGACCGTGTGGAGGTGACAAGCTTTTATCTCTTCTCCATCTCCCACCCTCCCCGCACTGCTCAAGGCCTAGTGTGGGCATCAGAAAGACTCCAGAGCTGGAGGCAGCTGCAGTTGCTATGGCAACTGCTAGAGCCCGCTCACCGTGGCTGCTGGTGGTAGAAGCTCGCTGGCTACTAACACACAGGGGTAGGAAGCTGGGCCTCTTGGGCCGGGTTTCTGTGCCAAGGGTAGTGGCTGTGCCCACTCTCTTGGGTTCCTCGGAGGCAGGCCTCTTGAGGGACAAGGCTCTCTTCAGGCCAGACTTCTTCTCCTGGGATTTCTTCCTGGGGGGTGGCGTTGGCTTCTGCGGAGGAAGCGCTTCTAGCTGAGGGACTTGAGCTTGCTGCGGGGTTGGAGAAAGAAACGGAGTCAGACCCCTGGCCTTGAGGAGCGGGAAAGGCACCCCAGACAGGGCCGACCCAGAGCGGGAGACGGCTTCTGGAATTAGGGAGTGGGGCTAACTGGGAAGGGGAGGTGGGGCACGAACCGGGAGCTGCAGCAGCTCTGCAGGCGCTCTCTGATGCCTGGGCCTCACCTCTTCCAGTTGGTCTCCAGCTTTCTTGAGCAATTCCACGATCTGCCAGATGACGTCATCCTCTGCAAGAGAGTACAGGGACCACGACTGCTAAGTACGCAGACAGTATCCAGATCGGGACTCCCCAGGAGAACGAAGCCAGCCTCGATCCCTCAGGACTGAGGTTCCCTAATACCCAAAGACCCTCCCATCCCCCACCATCCCGACTGAGAACTGGCCGAGTCCCGAGGAAGTGTTTTTGAGGCAAAGAATGACTTCTTAAGTTTTTTAATTAATTTTCATAACTTAATTATTAGGGAGAAGAGAAACACATGTGGAGGTCAGAGGGCATCTCTTGGAAGCCAGTTCTCTCCTTTTATTATGTGGGTCCCAGGAATTGAACTCACATCATCCGGGCCTTTACCCTCTGAGCCATCTCACAGCCCAAAGCATGATGTTACATACAGGGATTTAAGACCCGGTGTCCACCTGCCCTGCCAACTGAGCTGCATAGGTTTTGGGAACTTTGAATTGGTGGTAGCTAAGTCACCTCCCCCCCTCTCGATCTTTATAGCTTTCCCTGTGAAATATGGGTCACAATCTCTGTCCTCCTGCCTCTCTCACAGGCTGCCAGGACATCAAACAAGGAACAGGAATTAGAAATATTTCCTAAGGCTGACTCCAAGTCTTCCAGCCGCACATGATAACAGGTCCCCAGCCTAAGGGGTCCCCAGAGAAGACATCTGCTGCCACTCCGCAAGTCACACTGGACCTGTCACATAGCTGCATCTACTACACCTCACATGAGAACATTTCCTTGGGTGGCTTGCTCTGCCTTACACAAGGGTGGCGTGTCCACTACAATAGCTGTACCCCAAAGGTCTGTTTGCACAAAGTGCCAAACACACAAGCGTCTCTGTCCCTGACTAGCTGGGGGGTAGGGAGGTTTCTACCCCTCCCTCCCGGTCTCTCATCAGCCCCCTCCCTCCCGGTCTCTCATCAGCCCCCCTGACTTCCTGTTTCCTGACACGGTCTATAGTTCAGTATCCTCTCAGGTGAGACAATGGTAAAGTAAACGCCTTACAAATTGGCCACAGAATGCCTTTCTATCTTGCATGTCCTGGCTTTAAAAACGTGGCTCTTGTTCTTAGACAGAGGAAGTATCGTGGAGATGTCCTGATTGTGTATGAGGCTGGACACACTGGGGAGAGATGAGTGTGTAAGCACCGATGAAGCTTTGTCTTATTCCCTATAACCCTGTGAGAAGATTCAAACCAGTCTGACGACTCTTCGCTGTGGCCGCTGGACAGTTCTTCCCATTTTTCCGTATAGCTGTTTGAGTTAGTTAAGCCCAAGACCTCTTATCTGCTAAAGCAGAGTGCCCATCTAACTACACGCTTAGTCTCTATTCAATAGATAGGTGGTAGGTGTGATAGATAGTTAGATAGATAGATAGATAGATAGATAGACAGACAGATGATAGGTGGATAGATGGATAGATAGATAGATAGGTAGGTAGGGTCTCATGTAGCTCCAACTGGCCTCTGATTCACTACATAGCAGATGAAGGACAGGATTCGAGACAGGGTTTCTCTGTGTAGCCCTGGCTGTCCTGGAACTCACTCTGTAGACCAGGCTGGCCTCGAACGCAGAAATCCGCCTGCCTCTGCCTCCCAAGTGCTAGGATTAAAGGATTTCGCCACCACTGCCCAGCCATATTTCAAAATACATTTTAGGAAATTGAAAGCGAAGTCACATTGCCATGGTCACAGAGGCAGGAGAGCTTGCCTTTCTGCTACCTTGGCCTCTCTCGTTAGACTCTAAAATAAGTTCGCAGTGCCAGAAGCAGCAAACTAGGCAAGACAGATTTGTGTGTGAGCAACCCCTCTAGTCTGGTGCAGACTCCCATCTGTAAGGACGCTAGGCATTTGGACTCACGGTTAGGCTTCAATGGAGGACCTGCGGCTTGGCCAGAGCTGTCTGGGTTTTCAGCATGGCCTCCTTCAGCGGGCAAGGCATGAGGGAGGTCAGAATCAGGTCCCCCTGGAAATCAAATGAAAGCAAGTTAAAACCGAATTTAGTGACATTCTTCGGACCTTGTTAACCAGCATGTAGTATGATCTCCACAGAGGACAGGCTGGGGGGCAGCCACCCCTAAGCCTCACCCCAAATCAGAAACTGGCCAGGATTTCCAGGGGGAAAGTGGGATGTCTCAGACCACGCTCCCTAACCAGCTCTCCCTGAGCATCCTTTCCCGACAAAGCCAAACAGTGTGTCTGCACCAGCGCCTCCAGCACATGGCTAAGACCCCTGGAAGAGGAGGCTTCGCTCCACATCACTTGGGGGCGTCTCCTTTCACCAGGAAGGAATCCGAAGCTCCAGGGGCAGCCAGGGGCAGCCACGGCAGAAACAAGCATCATAGGTTTGTTCTTTTGTTTCTTTTGTTTGTTTTTCAAGACAGGGTTTCTCTGTGTAGCCCTGGCTGTCCTGGAACTTGCTCTGTAAACCAGACTGACCTCAAATTTAGAGATCTGCCTGCCTTCCCCACCCCCACCCCCACCCCCAAGTGCTGGGATTAAAGGTGTGTGCCACCATGCCCAGAAGCAGATTTATTCTTGACAGAGCAGGGTCTAGACAGGGCACTGGTAGGCACCCACAGGCCTGTAGGGTGGGAAATCAGCTATTTCCACCCCTCCCTAAAACTCATTGCATTTAACACCAGCTACTGGGCAGCAAGCACTTGGTTTTGGCTGTGTTGATCCAGGAGACAGCAAGTCTCTCTCTCTCTCTCTCTCTCTCTGTCTCTCTGTTGAGGGGTGGCATATATCAAGTCAGACAGCACGTTGAATGGCAACGGAGGCCAACTCCGTTGGGTTAAACTCAAGCGCTCAGCTGTTTAACTTCATAGAAATGTCCCCCACTGTCCACTTCTGATCTGAGGACATTTAGTAAACAAACTTAGAGCACCCTGGTCCTTGGGGTGGGACAGTGGGGTTACCGTAGTCTGCTCACCCCTGCAGATCAGCTCCAGGTCGGCCTCCTCGGTGGCGCATGAGGCAGCTAAACTGGGCGGTATGTCCGCTTGGCTTTGTGCGTCTGGGGTTTGGGGCCCGGGAGGCTCTTCGGCAATAGGCTTCCTGTGACTGTGTTTCTTGCGGCTGGTCCTCTTTTCCTGGGATTTCTTCCTGAGGGCTGGCTCCTCGGCTGTGTCTGGTAGGTCCCCTTTCCCCTTTGACATCCTGCTGGCCTTTTCTCTGGGCTCCTCTATCCTCATGAGTAAGAGATTCAGCACCATCCTCAGCCAGCTCTGCTGGGCCTCCCTCGGAGGCTTCTCTTTCTTGGTGTCTTCTGGGAGCCCCTGCTCACTGGGGAGAAATCTGTTCCCCTCTCCCAGAGGGAGGGATGCAGGGGCGGCAGCACCCGCGGCCTCTGCAAAGTTAGGTGGGCTCTCAGAACTTCCGGCTCCATCGCTGGCTGTCCTCCTGCAAGTGGGGCTGGAGGGGCACCTGGAGTCTGAGAACTCAGGGTCCTTCCTGGAAACGTGCCGGTCCAAGGATAGGGCTCTCTTATTTCCTGGAGGCTTCCTTGAGCCCCTCGGGGTCTCCACCAGGCTACAACCAAAACAAACAGCTCTCTCAGGAGATTTCCCTGGAAGACTAACCCATGCCCACCTGCATACATCTTGTCACCATGATGCTGCCCTTTCCTGGTGATGCTTTCCAAAGCTTCTGTCCTGTTTAAAGCCCAACCCAAAGAGAAGGAGGCCACTACCCCCATTTCCCAGGGAAGGAAACAGAATCAGATTCTCCTCCAGCTGGTCGGTGGCATCGCCAGAGTGGCCCAGAAGAACATAACCCTGCCATTGTCACCTCTCTCCCCACAGATGACTTGGAGTTTGTGACTCAAAAATAATTAATTTGGCAGGAGACCTTCCTTCGTCTCAGCAGAAATAGGACCCTCTGAGAATCAAAGGCCGGTACTCAGATCGCAGGGAAAAGCCAACCACAAAGCTCCTGTGTCGGCATCAAGTCCTGTTTACATCGGAAGGCTCAGGAAGAGCCAAGCTGCTGCTCCTGCTACAGCCATGAGGGGGCGCCAGGGGTTTCTGGGTGCTGGTGCCCGCCTGCCTCTGCCCATCCCTCTGTCCCGCCTTCTTTCACTTCATTGTTGGTTTATAGACAAGTTCACTACTGTAGCCCAGGCTGGCCTTGAACTCTTGGCCGTGCCTCAGTCTCTTGAGATGTACCACTGTACCTGACCTAGCCTGTTTCAAACTCAGGCCAGCAGGCTGTATTTTGATCTGTGTACTTTTCTGTATGTAAGACTTAGGCTTTCAGCACTGTGGCTGGATCCCTGGTCCTGGAACATGCTAGGTTAGCATTCTAGCCCTGGGCCACACCCCTGCGTGGTCTCCAGATGACCCCCCACCCCCATCATGCAGTTTTTATTCTGTTTTTAAGTCAGGGTCTCTATGTAGCCCTGGCTGTCCTAGAACCCCATATGCAGACCAGGGTGGCCTGGAACTCATAGAGATCCTCCCAAGTGCTAGAACTTAAGGTAGACATTACCATGCCCAGCAAATTTAAAAATAATAATAATTATGAGTATATATGTGTCTGTCTGTACATATGTATATATATTTGCATGTGTCCACAGAGTCCAGGAGAGGGCATTAAATACCCTGGAGCTGGAGTTACAGGTTGTGAGTTGTCCTGTGTGGGTGCTTGGAATAAATAAATAAATATTTTAAAAAATGTCATGAGCTGGCAAGATGGCTCAGCAGCTTACAAAGGACCCACATTCTGTTCCCAGCATCTACCTCAGAAAACCGTCTACAACTCCAGCTCCGAGGGGATCTGATGCTGTCTTCTGCCTCCACAGGTACTCACACATGGCAGACACACACACACACACACACACACACACATACACACACACACAGCAGATACATACATATGCATATAGCAGATACACATACACACACAGAGCAAATACATACATATACACAGGACAGATGAATATACAAAAACACATGACTAACACACACATACATATACGTGGCAGATACACAAACATATACACACACAGCAGATACACATACACACACACAAAGCAGATACACACATATACACTTGGCAGACACATACACAAACATACATGGCTAACACACACGTATGCATGGCAGATATACACACATAGCAGATACAAACACACACACACACATCAGATGCATACACACATAAATAAAATAAGTAAATAAAGTATATATTTCCATTACACCCCTTGCTTTTACCAAGTAGTTAATTTATCTTAAATGTATTCCACTGATGGGTCTAGCACAGAGACCAAATAAGAATCTGGAATTGGGCTGGTGAGATGGCTCAATGGGTAAAGGTGCTTGCTGCCAAACCTGATAATCTGAGTTCAATCCCTGGGACCCAAATGGTAGAAGGAGAGAACTGACTCTGAAAAATTGTCCTCTGAGTTTCACCTAGTGCCATGGCATGTGCATACACCCCCCCACCCCCACACCCCTTTGTCTGGGATGGGAGAACCGGACCCCATCATCACAGGCTATTGAGACCCACAGCACTGCCTGATGTCTCACACGGAAAATCCTGAAGGAAGTGAGGCTGTTGTCGGGCCAGGGGAGGGGGCAAGTGATTTGAAAAGCAGCCCTGGTCATTAATGTTCCTTAAAGGGAACATCTGGGCTGTGTAGAAACCTTAAAGAATGTCTGCACCTTCCATGGAAACTGGCTCATGTTCCTGGAGCCCCAGAGGTCGGCTGCCTCACGGTTGTGCTTCCGAAATACAGCTCAGGGTGGCAGAGGAAGAAGAAAAAAATCAAGGAAAATATTTGACCTTCCCCACACCCACATCCACGGGCCTCTGAATCCCTCTTGGTGCAAGCTGCAATGTACACCCTAAAGAGAACGTTCTTGTGTTTATACTGGTCAAGCTGGGACTGAAAGGGCAGCAGCTGCCCCTCCCTTTAGTAGTTTGCAGGCTTAAGAAAAGGCAAATTTAATCCAATGGACCACCTGATAATATTAATTAGCTCAAAGGAAGTTGAGCCAGAAGTATTGTTCAAACAGTGATCAGGACTTCAGCCAAATGTGTGGGACACCATATTCAGCCCCACCCCCCCCACCCCACCCCCATCACCTTTCTTCCCTGAGGTGGTTTGGCACCAAGGATCCATCCCACAGCAAGTGGGAGCATCCTCACCTAGCTGGTAGCTTTTAGAAGCTGGCCGTTGCCATGGAAACAGTCTCCCCCAGCTGTGGAGATGGGCTCAGCGTCTTTCTCCCGCCAGCGACTTTACCACACTCACACAGTCTCATGATGCTCTTCCAAGTCTCCCGGTGAAGGACCCCAGGCTCCCCAAGATCTCCTGACCCCAAGCCCTGATGTCTTGGCCTTTGATCCCATGACCATGTCCTGGAAACTCTTTTCAGATGGCCTCAACTGACTAAACTCATCTCTACGCTCCCTGACCCCTCTGCCTGCTCCTTCTTTGGAATCTTCTAGAAACACTGTTTCAGATCTAGGTCAGGGACTGAGAGAATATAGCTGGCCAGAGAGGGTGGGCCTGTTTCCCTAGAGAGATGTTCTCTGTGCATACCTGTCTTTTCTGAGAAGATGCTGACCCACCTCCCCAAATGACACCATCAGTGATCTTTCTAGGTGTCCTCAGTATGAAATTTTGCCCATTTAGGAGTTATCACAGACAACTTCCTGGCCCAGACCTGGAGAGCCCAGGCACATTGCATGGATACTCAACCACTCACATAAACATGTTTGTTGCCGTGATTGAGACTAGACTTCAGAACAAAGTCCATCCACCCTAGCCAGAAATGCCCAAGGTCGGATGCACAGATCACAGGGGCTAAGAGAGGAAAATGGCTCCAGTGTCTCATTTCACAGCCACCAAGGACCAAAGAAGTCACGCCGAGCTCGCACGGTTTTCCCCAGCACGAGGCTGTGTTTGGCATATTTTCGAAAGTGAACTCTGACCTCATTACATTTGCCTTGCCTATTAACTCTCATGCCAAAAAGTACTCCCTCCTCCACCCTTGTAGGCATCACACACACACACATACACACACACACTCACTCACACACACACTCACACACATATACCACATACACACACATACACACACACTCACACACCTACACACATATACACACAAGCTCACACACATACACACGCTCACATACACATATACACACACTCACACACACGCTCACACACACATACACACACATATATATACACACGTCACCTCACAGACGCCATGGAAGGCCCTGCAGAAGCACATCATGCGTACTGTCAGCCTGCACTAACTCAGAATACCCAATATGGTCTCTGTTCCTAGCATACTAGGCTGAACTTGCACCGTCAAGCTTGCTCCTGGGTCCATGTCTAAGATGTGTAAGGAATGCCTGGCCAGAGGTTCTCAGCTGTTCCCAGCCCTGGCCAGGCAGGCCCTGGTTGTTTATGGTACAAATAAACAATTATACACAAACACACTGTAAGCCCTTTTACCTCGGTGATTGCATTGACTCTGACAGTGCCCAGTGAATCAGACTGACTGGCAGGGGATATTGAGGTCCTGAGCTGCTAACACATGGCCAAAGTCCCAGAGCTGAGAGCAGAGAGCTGGGCCTGAACATTCTTCTCCCTGTCTAATTGCAAATTCTGTTTTCACACTCGTGTATCAGGCAATGTCTTCTACACACACACACACACACACACTCTGACTGTGTAGTCACACATCTACATGTGTGCATAGGGAATGTTCACATGCACCCCAGGTACAAAGATTATGAATCCAGAGTGGGCCTCACAGCCCCATGGCTATATGCTCACGATGTCTCTCCCGGGCCCATAGCTCAGAACCTTCCAGGCAGGCGAGAGCCAGGAGAAGCCAAGAGCAAAGCCAGTATTTTGGACTCCTACAGAGAGAGTAGGAGCTACTCTCTTTCACGGCTCTTGCCTTTCCATAGGCTGGGTCAGGAGGGGCTTTTTGGGAGCACTTGAGCCTTCACTGGCAAGCTTGTCCTTAGCCACACCTGGCCCCACTTGTTAGGTGGTGACAACTCAAGGTCTCCGTCTTTTTTGTGGGGTCCTTCCTGGGTTCCTACAGTCACAGGCCCTGAAAAGTGCTGAGCCCACCCCTGCCATGCGGGACCCCTTCACACCCATTACCCACAGATGCTCCCTGTGTGTGTGGTGTGATATGTGTGTGTGTGTGTGTGTGTATGCATGTGGTATGTGTGTGTGGCATATGGAGGGGTGTGATGGGGGGGGTATACCACGACACACATGTGAAGATTCAGATGAATCCTTGAATCCAGGGATTGAACTCAAGCGTGGATGTCAGTAGCAAGTGCCTCTTCCTTCTGAGCCACACCCCTGCTTCATCTTTTTTAAAAAAATAAGAAATCTGATCCTAGGAAGATCAGCAAGCTAGAAGCAGAGTCAGGCCTGGATTCAGGTCTATTATTCTTATGTCCAGCTTCCTTTTGGGACCCTGAAACACCCATCGTATCTTGGTTCCAAAAGAGGGGATTGATTCAACCTACCTCCGACCACTGAAGTCACTGATGTCCTGGGACATCCTTAGGCTGGGTTTCCTGGAGCTGGGCATGGTTCCCTGTTAGGCAGAAGTCCTTTGTGGGTCAAGTCTAACACTTCCAGGGAGAAGAAGCTGCTCTTTCGGCTGGTAATTTTCAGAGGGGCTCAGGACTTCTGGGTTATATATATTATTGTTTCTGTGAGCTGAGCTCATAGGTAGCCAACCAGAGGGGAGGGCTGGCCCAGCAGCTCTGTCAGGTTGCTTCCCGCTCCTCTAGGCTATGGCAGAGATAGGAAGAGAGGAGAAGAAAACATGCACAGTTTCAGTTGACAACTTCCTTATTGCACCTGAATCCCAGAACGAAACCAGCACTTAGAAACCGGCTTCATGTCCAGGCCACGTAAGAAATTGAAAGCAAAATTTTATTAGAGCCTTCATGTCTAAAGACCAGCACCATCCAAAAAGAGGACTCGCAATTCCCAATAGCCAACTTCTCGGGGATTTGCTGCTTTTGTTTTTAGGGTTTTGGGGTTTTTTGTTTGGTTTTTGTTTTGTTGGGGGTTTTTTTGGTTTTGCTTTTGTCTTTTTGAGACAAAGGCCTCCTTGACCATTCCCTGTCATTTTGTTCTAACCTCCCTACAAAAAGCTCTGGGGGTGCAGAGAAAGCTCAGTGATTAAGAGCACTGGCTGCTCTTGCAGAGGACCTGGGTTCAGTTTCCAGCACCCATGGAATGATTAAATTCCAGTTCAAGGGGATCTAATGCTCTCTTCTGACCGCTACTGACACTGAGCAGATATACGCATATATTCATGTAAGCAAAATGTTCACATACACAAACAAATCTTTAATTTTTTAAATTTTTTTTATTTTATTTTATTTTTGGTTTTCAACCTTTTAAACAAATCTTTTAAAATGTCACAAACACACACACAATTTGGCCAAATTTAATCATGCGCTCTTTTAATCTCAATAAGCTGGAGGTAGAGGCAGGCAGATCTCTGTGAGTTTAAAGCCACATAGCAGCCGGGCAGTGGTGGCACACGCCTTTAATCCCAGCACTCGGGAGGCAGAGGCAGGCGGATTTCTGAGTTCGAGGCCAGCCTGTCTACAGAGTGAGTGCCAGGACAGCCAGGGCTACACAGAGAAACCCTGTCTCGGAAAAAAAAAAAACCAAAACCAAACAAACAAACAAAAAATAAAGCCACATAGCTACATAGTCAGTTTCAGACCAGTCAATGATAGTGAGATCTGGTCCTCCCCCCGAAAAAAAAGGTTATCATGAACTTTCTATGGTGTGCATTTTATCACATCAAAGAGAAGCCAATGGGGCTGAAGAGATGCCTCAGTGGTTAAGAGCACTGACTGCTCTTCCAGAGGTCCTGAGTTCAATTCCCAGCAACCACATGGTGGCTCACGACCATCTGTAATGGGATCCGATGCCCTCTTCTGGTGAGTCTGAAGACAGCGACATAAAAAATAAATAAATAAATAAATAAGAAGCCAATGGAGGGGCAAGTGTGGGGTCACTGGGCAGGCATCTGCCTGAAACTGGACAATCTTGCCCCAGACATGCCTGCACTGTGTGCCAGTGCTCACGGGAGGGGGACTTCTGTGCTTAGTCAGCCTGCACCTCCCCTATCAGAGTCCCTCAATGCCCCTCCAGACCAAGGCCTAGAGACAGAGCCAGGGGTCTGAGGAACAGGGTGTGTGTGGGGCCAAATGCAAGCTGATTACAAAGACCCTTGTTCAAAAGATATTAAGGCAGTAGGGATGTGGTGCTGTACACTTGTAATCCCAGCATGCCAGTGGTGGAGCCAGGAGGATCAGGAGTTCAAGGCCAGCCTCTGGTACATGCTAAGTTCTGGGCTGGCCTAATTTACATCTTGACTTTTTTTTTTTTTTTTTGAGACAGGGTTTCTCTGTGTAGCCCTGGCTGTCCTGGAACTCACTCTGTAGACCAGGCTGGCCTCTGCCTCCCGAGTGCTGGGATTAAAGGCGTGCGCCACCACTGCCCAGAGTGAAATTTTTATTTAATATAAGATATAGGAGACCGTGTAGGGGCATGACTCAGGGTGGAGCACACACTAGTGTGCGTGAAGACCTGGATTCCAGTCCCAGTAACTGAAAAACAAAAATATGTAACAGGCAGAAAACTTGCCCAGGAGGCTGGAGAGATGGCTCAGAGATTACCAGCACTGGCTGCTCTTCTTAAGGATCCAGGTTCAATTCCCATCAGTCACATAGAGACTCACAACCATCTGTAACTCGGGTTCAACCAGACCAGACACCCTCTTCTGACCTTCATCAGTACTAGACATACATGTGGTACACCGACATACATATGCACAGACATACATGCAAGCAAACATTTATATACATAAAATTAAAACACGAATCTAGAAGTGCACAAATAATAAAAATACAGTGTGCTGACTTAGATACAAAATAGAACCGGCCAGGCCAAGTGGCATACTCCCGTAATTCCATTACTCAAGAGGCTAATATAGGATCAAGAGTTCAAGGCTAGCCTGGGCTATAGTCGTGGGACTTGTCTCAAAACCCAACAACAGGATCCGATGTGGTAGCATGTGCCTTTAATCTCAGAGGTTCAGACAGTTGTCTGTGAGTCTGAGGCTAGCCCGAGCTACACGGTAAGATCCTGTCTCAAACAAACAACAGCAACAAACCCTGTATGGAAAGCAAGCAGAGTATAAACTGACGTGACCCACCCAGGATATGGTTAGGCAGAAGGTTTTTACTGTCGATATGAGGAAGTGGACAGCCAGAGAAGCATCTGGAAGAGTCCAGAGCAGAGAAAGAAAAGAGAGAGGGGAAAGACAAAGACAAAGAGAAGGCTGAAAATAGGGAACGAGAGAGAGAGAGAGACAGAGAGAGAGAGACAGAGAGAGTGAACGCAAGTTTAAGGTGAAGGGAGAATGTCAGCATGGACTCTGAAATGTGAGACTGGGGTAGCCTGGGGTACAGCATGCACTTAGGCTAATAGGCACCACAGATAGCCATTTGTCCCTTCGGTCCATGTTGGGGGAACTGGCTCCTTTGGTAGAGAGCAATGGGTGTCACAAGTTCCTAAGGACTGCCAGGACCTGACAGGAAGGAAGTATCCGGGGAAGGGGAGAAGAGGGAGGGAGGAGGTGACCTAGCCAGAATCCTCGGAACTCTCCTCTGATGGCCCAATGCCTATAGCAGCTTAGGTGGCCCTGGTTGTCTCCAAGCTTCATACGAACGCTTTGTATAAATGGTGCCTAGGTGGTTTCTTTTTGCTCGACTCTTCTCACTCCGAGAGAGCCCTGGCCTCCCGCTCTCAAGCCCATCACATCAACATGGACGCAGATGAGGACCAGCCACAGGGACTTAAACACAGCACAGCCAAGGCCGATGCTGTTGGGAGCAGCAACTGTGCCCACTCAGAAAACCTGGCATCCTTGAGTCTTAATGCTGGCCACCAACGCTGGCATTCGGCAGGTCCATTCCTGGGGACTGATGCCACCAGAGGCGCCCAAGCAACACTTAGAAGAATGTGTTGTCAGGACAATGTCTAATAAACAAAACCTCCAAACCTCAGAATATCCAGTCAGGAAGATGAATAGGGACAGCATATCCACAAGTACAGGGAATTCTTTCCCCCTTTGTGGGCATGCATCTTCTTGCATGGCACGGCTGTGTGACCCTGGGCACAGGACACCCCATAAAACATGGTTTTAAGTGAAATGAAAGAGGTTTGTCCCCGGAGCATTTTTGTGGAACAAAGCTAAGGAAGGTTTTCCAGGCAGAGACAGGAGGATTTCTGAGTTCGAGGCCAGCCTGGTCTATAGAGTGAGTTCCAGAACAGCCAGGGCTACACAGAGAAACCCTGTCTGGAAAGACCAAAAAAAAAAAAAAAATTATATATATATATTGAGAGAGAGAGAGAGAGAGAGAGAGAGAGAGAGAAAGGTTTCCCAAGTGACTCTGTGAAGGTGGAGCATGCTGCCCAGGAAGTCTGTCCCCACCCCGACAAAGGAATTTGCATATAGAAACAAGGCTGGGCCCCTTGTAACCTCAGACCAGAGAGCTAAGTGGCAACACACCCTCCATCCTTTTCCTAGGGTCCTCAGACAAAAGGTCTAGCTCAGACTAGGTTCCCCAAGTCAACCAACTTCAATGTCTAAGGCTCCCCCTCTCCTCAGCAAGGGGGACCTGTGGATCTACGGGCTTGTGTTTCAAACCTTTCCAGCTGTGGCTGTTTTGTTTTGGATTTGGGTTTTTAAGTTTTTTTTAAGTTTTGAGACTGGGTCTCTCTAGGTAGCCCTGGCTTGCTAAGTAGACCAGGCTGGCTTTGAACTCACAGAGAGCCTCCTGCCGCTGTCTCCAACTGCTGGGGTTAAAGGAGTGTGACCCCATGGGTAACCACGACTGCTCTCTTAACCTTACCATGTAAACCGTGTGAAGTGCTTCTTGCTAGAACACACACCAAGAAATTGAAGCTCAGAACGATAAAATGCTTCGACAATGCCTACAGCAATGGCAGACTGAAATCAAATGGGGGCTGGTAAGATGGTCCTGTCAGTTGCCACACATCCACGAGGGCCTGGGTTCAATCACAAGTCAAACAAATGACAAAACCAAGCTAAGTATAGCGGCAAGAGTTTATAATCACAGAGCGGGAGGCAGAGGCATGGGGACCCTTTCAGCTTGACAGCCAGCAAGGCCAGGCTTCTCTGGGTGCTCCCAGCCAATGGGAGACTCATCCTCAAAAATAAAGGATGAATGGCTCTTTTTGTTTGTTTGTTTTTTCCGACACAGGGTTTCTCTGTATAGCCCTGGCTGTCCTGGAACTCCCTCTGTAGACCAGGCTGGCCTCCAACTCAGAAATCTGCCTGTCTCTGCCTCCCGAGTGCTGGGATTAAAGGCGTGCGCCACCACTGCCAGGCTAGGATGGATGGCTCTTAAGGAGAGACATCTCAAATTTACTTCTGCATCCTCCCACCTCCCCAAGAAGATCCAAGGATTTCATTTTCCAAATCCTGTGCAGTTGGAGTTTCCGGGTGATGTGGAGTTTCAGGTGTGACAAGGGTGGCCCTGGCCCTGTTTTCAAGGGAAGGGATTAGTCGGGGCATTTTCCTGCAGGAGTGAGTACAGTTGAAGAGAAGTTCTTTATTCAGCCACACGCTGGGACCCAGGTCCCAGTGGCGCCCCACTGTCTACAGCACACTATGATGAGCCAGCCTGCCTCATTCCGAAACCTGGCTAATTCATCCTGTGACTTGGTCAGCCCTTGCTCTTTCCCAAGGGATTACCCAGAACCCTTCCTCTTCCAGCAACTAAGCCGGTTGATTCCAGTCCGCTGAGGCTGCTTATCTCCCTGTGAGATAAGTGAGTTGGGAGCTCCTGGGAGCACAGCACAAGGCAGCTGTGACTCAGCTTCTCAGGACTTCCCAGTCATATTTTAACTAGCTGCTTGTTCTCAAAGTTCATGGACTAAACCTGGCGTGTCAGGCCGACCTTGCCGCATCTTACAGAGCAGAAGAGAAGGCTTGCCAGGCTCCAGGCTGACTTGAGGAGACAGGTCCACCATTCATTCATTCATTCATTCATTCATTCATTTACAAGGTCTCCAATAGCCCAGGTAGGCTTGAGGAGGCCAGCTTACCATTTATTTATTTATTTATTTATTTATTTACTTTTATTTATTTAGAAACAAGGTCTCGGGCAGTGGTGGCGCACACCTTTAATCCCAGCACTCGGGAGGCAGAGACAGGTGGATTTCTGAGTTCGAGGCCAGCCTGGTCTACAGAGTGAGTTCCAGGACAGCCAGGGTTACACAAAGAAACCCTGTCTCAAAAAACCAAAAAAAAAAAGAAAAAAAGAAAAGAAAGAAACAAGGTCTCTAATAGCCCAGGCTGGCCTCAACTCACAGTATAGCCCTGGATAGACTTGAACTTTTGACTGTTAGTTCTGTTTTGACTGTTGGAATATCCAGAAATGAGCTCCACCTGGACTGTAGGAGGGTTTCTGGCCGATGTGTGAAAGCCAGCACTCCTCAGGAGCCTGTGGACTGTGCCCATCTGACAGAAGGAGACCTTTTCTTTACCTCTGGCAGAAGGGACTATGACTCCATTGACATGTGACAGTGTACCTGCCCGTGCGGCCTCCAGGTTTCCTCAGTCCTTCACAAAAACTTGTTATGCATTTCCAAGCCCCTTCCCTAGTTTCCTGGCCCTTTCTGCCTCCCAGCTTCTCACCCACTGTTCTCCGTTAATCCAACGCTTACTGTCCCTTATTCTCTCGTCCCCTCTCTCATTATGTTCAGGTCCGCTCTCCCCTCTCCCCCTCCCCTGCAGCCCTCCTCTCCGCCATGTCTTCACTCTGCTGGCCATGTTTTGTCTACGTTTTCTCTCTGCTCTGGCCTTGTTCAGATGCCTCTGTCTGTTCTGTTCTCTCTCTCTCTCTCTCTCTCTCTCTCTCTCTCTCTCTCTCTCTCATCTACAGTTAAAAACTGTGAGGTCACATTACCTCTTCATTCGCCTTCCCTTCCGAGTGCAGAGATTGACACTACTGCATTTGATGTGATTTGGTGCTGAGGATGGAACCCAGGGCTTAGTGCATGCTGAGCAAGCGCTCATCCGCCAGCCTGACCCATCAAAATGGCAGAGGGAGTCCCAGCCCCTTCTGTTGTGGTACACGGTTAAAGAGAAGTCCTTCATTTTCAGCCGAGTGCAGGGAAACGTACACTTGTGGCATGCCCTGACACAGACAGACAAACAAAAGAAAAAGAATGGACTAAAGGGGCTTTCCCTGTGTCAGTGGAGGTGCCGAATGGAGTTTTGTTTTTCAGTGATACAATGTATTACACAGATGCCATAAACTCTCGGTGTTGTTTTGAAAGAGTCTCAAATTGGCAATGATCCTTCTGTCTCAGTCTCAGGAGTGCTGGGATTACAGACATGAGCCATCACACCCGACTCTAACTCTTGATCTATGGATGAGAGATAAAACTAGATCTTCAGCCTGGTCTACAGAGTGAGTTCCAGGACAGCCAGGGCTACACAGAGAAACCTGTGTTGGAAAAACCGAAAAAACAAAACAAAACAAAAAAACAGAAAACAAAAACCAAAAACCTAGATCCTCATTCGAATGCCAGGCCTTTAGCCTCGGCCAGGAAGAAACTTTAATCATTCCTGGGACGCCCTGACTCCTCCCAGTTAAACCTGAGGTTCAAGGCAGCAATCCTTCTGTCTCATCCCAGGCAGAGGGCACCTCTCTCCTGGGAAACTGCTAGTTATAGGACTGACAGGAAGGAATGGCTTGGGAGGGAACTTGAAAGGCACCAAGCACATGAGAATAAACATTACCTGCTCATCAGAGAGTAGAGCCCTCCCCCCTCCCCAATCCACCCCCCAAAAAACCAGCTAATTTACACAAGAAGAATTGCAGGAAGCTTCACTGGGATTGAATCACTGACTGGAAGAGGAGACCAGACCCATCTGCTTTATACCTCATCTCTTTGCAAAGGGCAGCCACCATCAAACTCCCTTATAAAAAATCCCCCTGGGCCGGGCAGTGGTGGCGCACGCCTTTAGTCCCAGCACTCAGGAGGCAGAGGCAGGCGGATTTCTGAGTTCGAGGCCAGCCTGGTCTACAGAGTGAGCTCCAGGACAGCCAGGGCTACACAGAGAAACCCTGTCTTGAAAAAACAAAAACAAAACAAAACAAAACAAAACTCCTCCTGGACTAGGACCGGAAATATGGCCCAATGTTTAAAGAGCTTGCTGTGCCCAAGGGAAGTTTGAAGGAACGGTTCATTGCCACACCATCAAAGCACTATCTTAGGCTACTTTATCATAGAGAATCCTGAAGGGGCAGAGCTCAGGATGGAGAGGTTTGGATGGGAGACTCGTGTCAGGCTGCAGACCACAGATGGTCCCAAAGGGAGAAGAAATCTGTTTTGGAGCCCACAGATGGGCAGTCAGAAATCTCACAGAAGCAGAAACACTCTCTGTCAGTTAAACAGATTCCTAGTGTGCAGCCTTCTCATAACATACGTGGGAGCCTGAAACAGTTGGTAACTGAGGCCTGGGGTCGTACAAGCTGCCCATGCAGAAAGACTAGTAAAGCAGAGAGCAAGTGGACAGTGGCGTTGGCTGCCTCCAGTCTGTGTCCTCAGTGTGGGAAGGTGCTGACCAGGTCAGGGCCTGCATTCCCAACCTTCCTGTGTGGGTCACAGCAGGAAAGAGGTGGCCCGTTCATGGTAGGTCATTGAGCCGGGCAGTGGTGGCGCACGCCTTTGATCCCAGTACTTGGGAGGCAGAGGCAGGTGGATTTCTGAGTTCGAGGCCAGCCTGGTCTACAGAGTGAGTTCCAGGACAGCCAGGGTTACACAGAGAAACCCTGTCTCCAAAAAAAAAAAAAAGAAAGAAAAGAAAACCATAGTAGGTCAATGAGAGGCTCTACTAACAAGGCAGTGAGGATGCTGTGGGTCCTTAGGGCTGTGACAGCAGGTTCTGGCATAACTCCTAAATGGTCCAGGCCAGAAGAAACTTGGAAAGATTGTGTGGCTGGAACAGTGGGCAGGAGAAGTTTAGTCTTAATGAAAGGAGTGTGGTTAATCTGTGGGAGCCATTAAGGAGAAACCAGGGATGATAGATACTTTGGCCAGGGTAGTGCCTGTGAGAATCTACCAGAAGGGAACTCAAGCCGTTCATAGAAGACCTGCAAACTGGAGGATGAGGGTAGCATCCATAGAGGTAGTCCGCTCAGAAGGAAGGTCCTTGGCATGTCACATGCCGACTTCTGGCCACAAGGATGGGCAGAGATGATGGAGCCACCCAGTCCTCAGAGGGTCTCTTCCCTCACCTGCTGACTAACGGCAGCCCTAAATGAACTTCAGGAGGTTTAGAGACAGTGTGTGCTGGGTGAGACATGGATGCCTGGCTTCAGCTGACATGGCCTTGAGGTGACAGCGTGGAAATGGGGTTCTGGTGTGGCCATGTCTCCCTGTTTGCAGAGTAGGGTGGATGAATGAGCATGTCAGAGATACCTCTTGGTTCAAAATAAAGGCATAGTGGGCTAGCCTGGAACCTGTTGTAACTGAGGATTTCCTTGAACTTGGTGGTCCTTCTGTCTCCGTGTCTTAGAATGCTGGGATGGCAGATTTATACCTCTATGCCCAGCCCCTGAGCACTAGGAAAGAACTCTACCAGCTGGGCCACATATCCAGCCCCATTTCTCTGTTTCACTAGGGACCTCCTGCCCCTGGCTCAGGTCAGACCTGTTGTCAAAGTCATTTCTCTCATTGTGTGACTAATAAGGTCTGGGACCCCTCAAACTCCAGTGGTGGTTCTGATCTGCCCCCTATCTGGGGAACCCCTGGTGCTGGGGGTGGGGGTGGGGTTTGATCAGCTCGTCAGGTATCTCAGAGGCTTTCTGGTGATTCACGTGCCACGTGATAACCACAACAACCCTCCACCCCAGAGCTCTGACGGGTACCCGAAGCTACCCCAGCCCGAGAGCCTGGCCTTACTGGGAAATGGCTTCTTGCTCAGAACTGCTGGGATTTCAAGGATCACGACAGAAGCCAGGGGACTTTCCAAGGGCTCCATCCCCCAGCTCTGTTTCCTGAATTAGAACATCAGTCAGGTTAAGGGACTGAGAAACTGCCATTGTCTACTTATTCATGTGCTGTGCAGGAGACGACAAGGCCCCGTTGAGTTACACACTCTGCCCAAGTTTTTGAAACTCTCTCTGTATGTAGCCCAGGCTAGTTTCAAATATGCAACCCACTCGCCTCATCTCTCAAGAGCTGTTTTTTTATTTTGTTTTGTGTTTTTTGTTTTTTGAAACAGGGTTTCTCTGTATCAAGAGCTGTTTTTATAAGTCCGGATCTGCAGGACCGTTCAAGATGCTTTATGATCTCCTTCTATTAGCTTGTGATTTCCCACCGGGAAGGGAAGGGGGGACTTGGCTATGAATAATGGTCTCTTCCTCCTAGCCTTTCAGACCACATGCACACTCAGTAGGACCACATTTAGCTGGTTGCTATGGGAACGAACAATAGCATCTGTCTCTTGTGGGGGAACCACAGGCCAAGTGGAAGGGGACAGAAACTGCAGGAAGAGTTGGTGCTGATGGTACTTTACAGAGCCTCACACCTGTTAGGACACGTGGTGGGCACACGGAGGGCACGCGGCAGGCACGTGGCGGACACGTAGCGGGCAAGTGACCAGCTCTGACACTTAGCCCCATGGTATTTCCTTCTTAACGCTCACTACTGCTCCCATTACAATCTGTACTTGATTATTCATTCCTTCTTGGTGGCCTCTCTGGTCCCCACTTTCTCTTTCTTTCTATCTCTTTGCTGTTGTTTTGAAATCGGGACTCCATATGTAGCACCAGCTAAGCCTCTTGCCTCAGCCTCCCCAGTGCTGGATGCCCTCTGTGTCCTCACCGTCTAGAACAATGCCTAGTGTATGACAGGCGCACAAGAAATATTCATGACATAAATGAACAGATCGTTTCTTGAAGTTTCTCTTCAGCTTCATAGGACCAGCAGAGTTGCCGACAGAGGGCACAGAAATGTCTGACATGCATCTGTCTCTCGACTCACTCACTAAGCTTCAGGTCACTGAGCTGGCTCTCCAGGCTTGGAAACTCTTCTGCAGAGCTTGCCTGGATGAAGAGTTTTGCTAGGCCCTCAGAAGCAGAACAAGCCGCCATACCAACACAAAGGGACTGTGCGCCTCCTGGTGGACATGGCTTTAAACTACAGGCCTCTCCTTGAAGAGACACTTAGGACCAGAGGGTTCCCAAACCCATTTCCTGGCATCTTACAGAGGCCAAGGAGGGGTGTTGCTTACTGTCTTGCTCAGTCTCCACCTCCACACGCATGCATGGGCACACACATGAATGTGTACCTACATGCACAAGACACCCACACATATGCAAACACAGGTACTGTGTGTACACACACACAGGCACACACACACATGCACACTACACAGGTATATACACTCAGAAATAAATAAGCTGATTACAGTAGTACTTTCCTTTACACTCAGTGCTCGGCAGGCAGAAACAGGATTGCTGCAAGTTTGAGGGCAGTCTGGTCTACACAGTGAATGCTAGGTCAGCCAAACCTACATATTCGGTTGCTGTCTGTAAGTAAGTAAATAACAGGTGAGAGAGGAGTCTGAGTGTTTCCTGCTCTTGCAGAGCACGGAAGTTTGCTTCCCAGCACCTACTGTTCCTACAGCAGCCTGTAACGTTAGCTTCAGAATCCATGGTGCCTTCTACCGGCTCCTGCAGACACTGCACCCATGTGCACATCACACACACACACACACACACACACACACACATACACACACAAATAAATAAGGAACATGCCCGGTCAGCAGTCAGGGATATGAATTCTTACCCGTGTCTTGGTCACCCTATGAGGACAATGACAACAACCATATATCGAGGTCACCCGGGGTTGTCACGAGCTGAGGTGACACCATTCATTTAAAGAGAGGTGTCCGCATCAAGGTACTTTCCAAGATAAACAGATTAGACAACGCTTGTAAATGTCTGGCAGGAGCCCAGGGCACAGAGGGCTCGGCCAATGGCGGTGTGCGCCTCAGCAGGTGTCTACTCACCAGAACCAGAGGGCTCGGCCAATGGTGGTGTGCGCCTCAGCAGGTGTCTACTCACCAGAACCAGAGGGCTCGGCCAATGGCGGTGTGCGCCTCAGCAGGGGTCTACTCACCAGACCCTCCCTGACTTGTTACAGCCAAACATGGGTTCCTTATAGTGATACTCCTCATGGTTCACCTCACACCGCCCTGTGACAGTGACAGTCCTCTCTTTGAAAAACTCTTGCCCACTGTATCTTCCATCCCTGGAAGATAATTTCATTTGTCCTTTCTATTATTAAAGATTGAGGGTTTTTTTACCATTATAATTTTCTATGTGTGTAAGCACATGTGTGTGCTTGCACATCAGTGCAGCCATCTTTGGAGGCCAGGGATAGTGCATGCCCTGCAGCTGGAGTTACAGGCACTCGTGAGCCACCCAGTGTGCACTTGCTTCCACCACGGAGCCAGCTCCCCAACCGCCCTTTTCTTTGAGATGGGATCTTACATAGCCCAGGTTAGCCTTGAACCTGCTGCCTGCCAAGGGCATATGTCTGAAACAGATGAACAAATACCTTTGTGTCTCTCCATGTCAGGATCATCGGGTAACAATGAATCCACAACCTTAGCAGTTTGTCAGCGTCCATTTGCCAGGTAATCCTGTTCCCCTTGATGGCTCACACCACACTCTGGAGGGCAGAAGAAGACTTTTGTGAGTCCTCTCTCTCCCCTCCTGGGATTGAACTCATATCTTCAGGCTTGGTAGCAAGCACCTTTTCCCCGGAGCCATTTTCACCTTTATTTCTTCTTCTTTTTTTTTTTTTTTTTTTTTTCGAGACAGGGTTTCTCTGTATAGCCCTGGCTGTCCTGGAACTCACTCCGTAGACCAGGCTGACCTGGAACTCAGAGATCCGTCCGCCTCTGCTTCCCGAGTGCTGGGATTAAAGGCGTGCGCCACCACTGCCCGGCCATTTTATTTATTTATTTATTTTTTAAAGATATGGCCTGGAACTCACTATGTAGCCCAGGCTGGCCTTGAGCTCACAAAAATCCGCCTGCCTCTGCCTCCCGAGTTCAGGATTCAGAAGATGAACCACCACACCCAATTCTTACTCTAATCTTATCAGCTAATATTAATGTTTATATAACTAATATATAATTCTGTTCATAGTATAATAATTTATAATTTATAAATATATTGTATTTATAACTGTATAATTAATATATTAATATTAAATGCTAATTTTCAGGCCACACATTGTACAGCTTATAGCACAGATCTGTGTGTATGCTTGAGTTACAGAAAGGCTACAGGGAAGCCATGCCTGAGAAGCTGACAGACAGCAGGATGGAAGGCTGTGGAGAAATGAAGACTCTGGCTGCTCTTGCACAGAACCTGACTTCCGTTCCCAGCCCACAGTCAGCTTTCACACCAGTTCCAGGGGGAGCAACGCTTTCCTCTAACCTCCACTTTACATGGCATGTACTCACACAGACACAAACACAGAAATAAGTAAATCTTAAGAAAACTAAGAGAGTTCTGCCCAACCTCCCCCCACCTCCAAAAAAAAAAGTGTCGGGAGGGAGGCTGGGAGGAGTGCTCCCCTGGAGGGGCTGAGGTGCTCCCCTGGAGATGCTGAAGTGCTCCCCCAGAGGTGCTGAGGTGCTCCCCTGGAGGTGCTGAGATGCTCCCCTGGAGGTGCTGAGGTGACACAGGGTGGAGCACAGTGAAGCTGCAGAAGGGAGGCAGCCCAGGGTGAGGAGGCAAGGGTCAGAAGAACAAGCTTCATATGAACTAGGGTGGCACCAGGACCAGGCTATGTCAACAAGTGGTGAGTGAGCTTAGCTCAGGTCATGGCACTGGAGAACTCTCAGCCTGTTGGGGTCCCTTGGTGTATAAGTTAGCTGCCCTCCTCTATGAGGTTCAAAGGGAGGAGTTGCACCCCCATCTTCGGACCTTGTTTTTCTGGCATGACTGGGACACACCCATATCCTACAGTCCCAATTTGCTTTGGTAAAAAGGGCAGGACCCTTTCTATTTTTATCAGTTTGTTCCTTGTGGGTGGTACCAGACAGATGGTGTTGTGTACTTGTCTGCTAAAGTGCAGTGTCACTCGTCTCCGTGTTTACACTCCAAGTGGAGTCAAATGTTGCTTGTGAAATGGAGTCACCCTGAGCAAGGCAAAACCCTGTGGATGATCTGTACCCCAGAATGATGCTGAATTTATGTTCTGCCTCTCCTGTCCTAATCTGTGCCTACTTTAAAATGGCACTGGAAAGGAAGCAGAGCTTCCCACGTGCTCCATAAGGCCTCTGCCACCTCCCCAGTCCCCCTCCTCTTTGTTGTTTGCCTCGAGATTCCTGCTGGCTGGCTTCCAGCTCTTAGAGTTGTCTGGGCAGAGGCCAGAGCTAGGGAAACCAGATGAGCTGTTTGGCGCAGCTGGAGAGCTCAGGGGTGTCCCCAAGGAGTCCCTACTTCTGGCATCCTGAGCAGGGCTGGATGAGAGGTCACCTCTCTCTTCTCTGCTATGTGACCCTCCACTACTGCTCTGATGAGCCCTTGTTTACCAGTTACCACAATCCTTGGCATCTCTCTGATCTGAGACCCTGATGGCTTGATCCCCACAGGCTTTGCTGACGATCCTTTTCTGGCCAGTCATATTTAGCTTTACGGACATGCCATAAAGACATCCCCTGTGTGGGAAGTGGGATGTCTGAGGTGCTTCTCTGGGGACAGTGCTCTAGGGAAAGAGGCTTGGGAGCACTCACACACTCCAAGAGCACATATTCCATAAATATTAGCTACTATTAGTATTGTTCAGATGCACTGGTTTCCAATAGTCACGTCAAAACTTTGTCAGTCTGGAGGGATGGACTTAGCTTTACACTTCCCTATTATATTTCTGTTCCTAAGGCATCAAAGGTGACTCGCAAGTACAAGAATTCTTGAATCGGGCACTGTAGGGATGGCGCATCTTAAGAGCTGCAAGATCCTCTTGCAGGGGATCCTGGTCTGTTTCCCAGCATCCGTGCTGGGCAACTGTAACTCCCGCTCCTGGGATCGGGATGCCTTCCGCTGGCCTCAGCATGCTTCGGCACACACATGTACAAACGCACACAGAGGGAGCTGGAGGTGCAGGAGAGAAGGTGGGCAAAAGGTACAAATGTCAGAAGCGTGCAGAGCTGATAAAATGGCCCCAGCCATCCACAGAAGTCCAGCCTCTGTCTGGTGCTGGCCATTTGCTTATTTAGACGCAGATGGGACAGTGAATCAGTCAGTGTGAGTGACCAAGTTTCTAAAACAGTTACATGTTTACGAAGGGTCACAACATTGTGGTCTGAGTGTTCTCAGGTGTTTCAATAAACATGAGTCATGGACTCCGAGGCCATAGGTTCAGTTTCAACTGGAGCCTCACCTTACAGACATCTTGCTTCAGGATTCTGAGGGCTCCTGAGGGCTCCAAAGCTCTGGCAGATGACATGAGGCTCTGTTTCAACTGGCTTCCTTCGCCCCAGGCACAAGGTGACAAGGACACACACACACACAACACCCTTGAATTCAACCCTAAACGGATGCCCCATGAGTAGATACAGCCCTGAGGAACACTGTCAACCTCTGTTGAGGTGATAGGACCCAGAGGATGAAGCTGACAAATGAGGTAGATTCTCATGCAACAGCCAGTTCTACTCAGACTCTCACAAAAAGGTCTCAAGAGTTTAAGCCACACACAAGGACAAGCCACACGTGGCAAAAACCTGTTTTTCTGTAGAAACATATGAAGGATAATCTAAACACTTAACCGAATAACAGCAGCAAGCAATAATGAGCCGAGCCATGTGAAGCAGGCTCACTCCTAGCTGCCACACCTGGGGCGGAGGGGGAGTGGAGGGCGCAAAAAACATGGTCCAAGAACAATTCCGTGCTTTGAGGAAACCCGCCACAAGACTCCTCTTGCTTTCTCCGTGTGTTCACACAAGCAGTCAGCTCTCTCCTCCCGTGAGTCCATTCTTGGACCATGTTCCGATAGAGCATCACTAAGGGTGTGCCTTCAGTTGTCCACACAGAGTTTGACCGTCAGTTGCCCTATCTCTGGTAGCCTGAAAACACTTTCCAGTCTCCCCTCTGTGTGCCACCTTCTTTTCCCAGTCCTCACCAGCGGTCCCAAAGGCGGCTTCTATGGCATGCATCCCAGGCCTCTCAAGAGAAGAGATCTATGGCTCTAGAGAGATGCAGGGGGCCTGGCTACCATCTCCCAGGGGTTCATGGCTGGTACTTCTTCTTCTAGGCTCCGCCTAACGGTTACCTAGCAACCGCCAGGTAACAAGTTACCAAGCAAGCCTGGCTTGCTACCAAGGAAGTTTGACCTGTCTCCTCTCTCCTCACCGCTCTCTCTCCACCTGTTCCCAGCTGGTCTCCTCTCCTTTTTCTCTCCTCTCGCTTCTCCTCCCTCTCTCTGTCTCTCTGTCTCTGTCTCTGTGTGTCTCTGTCTCTGTCACTCTCTGTCCCCTCTCTTTCTCTGCCTCCATCGCACATGGTTGGTACCTGTAGGGGGACGGTGGGGGTGGGGGGATATGGCTCAGCACGGCCCGCTAAGGCGCCCCTCCCCCTCCTGCCGAATCATACCGCATTTTACAAAACATCCCTCACTGCTTCTGCTGAACTTCAGGAAGACCTCACTCTACTTGTTCACTCCTTCAACAAAATATTTAATGAGCCTCTCAGTTTGGGAAGTTTGGACTTACAGAAAAATGGTGTCCTAGGCTCCTGGGAACAATCCAGGTCTCGAACTTGGATACAACTGTTATCAGTCTTAGATACCATGCTAAAATTTATGCCTCAGAGATTAAGAGCCCCTGCTGCTCTTGCAGAGGGTCCCAGTTCAGGTCCCAGCCCCTTGTCTGGTGGCTCACAGCTCTAGGCGATTCAGTGGCCTCCACAGGCACCAGACTCACACGTGCACATGCCCACACTCAGACACGCATTATTAAAAGTAAAAATAAGGGGCTGCAGCCATGGCTCAGTGGTTAAGAGCACTGTCTGCTCTTCCAGAGGACCCAGGTTCAATTCCCAGCACCCACAGGGCAGCTCACAACTGTAACTCCAAGATCTGACACCCTCACACAGCCATACATGCAGTCAAAACACTAGTGCACGTAAAATAAAAGGTTATTTAAATAAATAAATAAATAAAATAAAATCTTTAATTTTTTTTCCATTTTTATGTTTTTAGTTAACAATCAAGATGTTTCTTTCAGTGGCCCACGCCTTTAATCCCAGCACTTGGGAGGCAGAGGCAGGTGGATTTCTGAGTTTGAGGCCAGCCTGGTCTACAGAGTGAGTTCCAGGACAGCCAGGGCTACCCAGAGAAACCCTGGCTCGAAAAACAAACAAACAAAAAAGTTTCTTTCATTGCTGTTACTTGTTTTCTGTTGATTTGAGACATGACAGGGCTCTGGTTGTCCTGAAACTGGCTATGTAGACCAGGCTGGCCTCAAACTCAGAGATCCACCTGCCTCACTGGGATTAAAGGCTTGTGCCGGGCTAGAGAGATGGCTCAGGGGTTAAGAGCACTATCTGCTCTTCCAGAGGTCCTAAGTTCAGATCCTAGCAACCACATGGTGGCTCACAACCATCTATAATGAGAGCTGGTGTCCTCTTCTGGCCTGTAGGCATACATGCAGGCAGAACACTGTTTTGTTTTTTTTTTAAAGATTTATTTTATTTATATGAGTACACTGTAGCTGACTTCAGACACACCAGAAGAGGGCATCGGATTCCATTACAGATGGTTGTGAGTCACCATGTGGTTGCTGGGAAATGAACTCAGGACCTCTGGAAGAGCAGTCAGTGCTCTTAACCGCTGAGCCAGCTCTCCAGCCCAATAAATAAATCTTAAAACAAAAACAAAAACAAAACAAAAAAAAAGAATTCCTTTAAAGGTATATGCCACCACCACCAGGCTAATAAACTGAATT
This sequence comes from Rhynchomys soricoides, assembly GCA_019843965.1. Classification (NCBI taxonomy): domain Eukaryota; kingdom Metazoa; phylum Chordata; class Mammalia; order Rodentia; family Muridae; genus Rhynchomys; species Rhynchomys soricoides. The sequence goes on along the minus strand of JADRCH010000129.1, from coordinate 1,339,625 downwards.
TTTAAAACATACAAACACCTGAACAGACACTTTCTTGAATCCTGAGCCCTTGATGTCTTCCTGAGGGAAGTCTGTCTTTACCACTTTACATCTGGCTCAGCCCTGGATGGTTTGGTTGATCTGAATCAGAACAAGCAAAAAGCACAGGAGACAAGCTGCAGAGCAGACGGGCCTTTGGGCTCTGTCAGGCACTCGCTGCTTCCTGTATTGTACACAAGGAAATGGACAGCAGCTCCAGCCAGGGCAGGGCTTTCACTTGCTGTCCTTGAGAGCAGGATCTTTGGGGCTGAGCCAGCAAAACAAACTCCATAAGCTATGGCTGTGGCACATGGGAACACAACACCTTTCACTGTTCCCACTGGGACAGGGATGCAGATGATGCTGTTCCCGAGGTAACCAAACCTGGGGGAGACTAGCCTTGCTGAAGAAGGGCCTGGGACTTGTGACAGTCTAACTCCTCTACCCTCTTGCAAGCGAGAGGAGTTCACACACACACACACCCACACCACACCATACACGGGTTCACATGTGCCTGGGTACACATATGCACAAATAAGATTAAAAGGAAACTATTCAGAAAAAGAAATTGCTGTGTAGTGAATGTGCCCCACTGTTATTCCCTAAAGCACATAATTTAACAGCTAGTGATATAGCATTAGGTTGTAATAGGTAATTCAGAGACTCTTCAAGGTACATGGGAGTGTGCCCAGAGGTTATGGGTAACTAATACTCTGTTTTTAGTGTTTTAACTAATACTCCGTAATTATGGATTTGGAAAAACCAAACATGTGTGTGTGTGTGTGTGTGTGTGTGTGTGTGTGTGTTTGTGTGTGTGTGTGTCTATATAGTCGAGGGGACATGTAATCCTATTGTTTTGATTTTGAAACCACATGAATATTTTAACTGTATTTTATTCTGTGTGCCTATGTGTGTGTGTGTATGTGTGCGCGCGCATACACCATGGGGCACATGCTTGGGTCAGAGGATCACTTTCTGGAGTTAGGGCTCTCCCTCTCATGTGGGTCCCAGGGATTGAATTTAGGTCGTCAGACTTGTTGGCAAGCCCCTTTACTGGCTAAGCCATCTAGTCATCCCAAAAGGTTAAGAAGATGGGGAACACATTTCCCTTTGGAAGGGCAGGGTGTGAATATATGTCTACCAACATAAGCAGAAATATGTGAGTCCCTCCTCGGCAAAAGACACACACAGAGGTCTTGTGCTCAACAAAATGTTTATTTAAAAAGTTAACATTACACACTAAAAACTCAGGATGTGTACTCATGGGACTTGTAATTACTAATGAACTTTCTCAGGACTGCAAATTCTTTCAACAGGGATGGGAGGGGCTGTGAGACAGACAAAGCCTGGGAAAATGAGAACGAGCGAAACAAACACAATGGGCCTCGGGTGTAACTGTCTCAGCCTCGGGCTCCCTAAAAGGTGAGTTTGCTGAGCAAGCAGGAGGCACCCTGGAGGGGGTGGGGCTGGAGAGATGTCTGTGGGCCACAGGGTGAGGCATGGGGTCAGGTGAGGTCTGAGGGAACCTCAGAGGCAGGCCCAAGAAAGAACAAAACCTGCCTGGCACAGTGGGAGCAGGAGAGAGACTGGGGACAGGCGGCTGGGCCAGGGCTCAGGTCTGGAGACCCAGCTCCTGCCAACTTAACACAGAGCGTTCTAGGACCGGGTTCTTAATGGGGTTGGTTCTTAATGAAGATCTAGATACAGGTGATAAATGCAGGGTCAGAGGGCATGGCCGGGGGTGGGGGAGGGCAGAGGTTTGTAGAGAGGTTCACAGAGGTTACTCTTGACATCCTCTGTGTGGCCAGGCCTCCCAGGCTCCCTGACTTCTCGGGCGGTCCCACCATAGCCTCTGGATATCCAATCAGCAACTTCAGCAAAACCTGCACAGACATAGACCTTCAGGGGTGGGGGGAGGAGGGGTCGGAGAGGGTTGGGGCCCCGCCCCCCGAAGCTTGACTCCCGCCCCTTGGAAAGTGGCCGGAGGGTGGGGCTTTGTCTGTCTGTCCTTTACAGCAAATGGTTGTTCCAGAAAACTCGCAGCAGCACCTGGCCTCTCATGAACATCAGCGCCACAAAAGGAACCAGCGCATCCCCGACTTCCTGCGGAAAACGCTGTGTGGAAAGACAGTTGTTTGGTGTGTTACGCTGCTTATCTGGGGCTGGTGAGATGTCTCTGCAGGGGAAAGTCGCTTGCCAGGAAGCCTAACAACCTGAGCTCATGTGCTGGGGCCGAGAACCAACTCCTGCAAGTTCACCTCCGACCTCCACATTCAGATAGTCTTCTCTCTCCCCCTCTCCTGCTGAGCCACCCCTTCCCCAATCTCTAAGGTAAATAAGAATTACAAATGTAACACAATATGAAATATTAAGTCAACCCAGCCCACAGGTAAGTGTGTGACTGAAGGTGACCAACTGCCCTCGGGACCCTTTCCCATCCTGACCATCGGGATGGTCTTCAGGGCACTCTTCAGATACCCCTGAAGGTATCATCTGGCTTCAGCTGGTATCCCAGAACCCTTCCTGGTGGTCTCTGAGAAGCAAGCAAGCCCCCAGGGACAGTAAAACATGGATGAGCAAGGAGGAAAGGCAAATCCCAGCAAAGCTGGGAGGGAGGAAGAGCCCAGCACCGTCTGTAGGAGAGGCATGAGGGAAGGCTTGATACCAACACAGATCCGTGGGCCTCCTCACTCAAGAAAAGTCCTGGCCAGAGATGGTGGCACACACCTGTCACCCCAAGGGAAGATTGGGACAGGAGGGGCAGGGGGATTGGGGAATCTTGAACTAGACAGATTCCATCCCCAAAGGAAAAATGGAGAGTTAGCTGAGCATGGTGGTATCACACGCCTTTAGTCCCAGCACTCGGGAGGGAGAGGCAGGCGGATTTCTGAGTTTGAGGCCAGCCTGGTCTACAGAGTGAGTTCCAGGACAGTCAGGGATACACGGAGAAACCCTGTCTTGAAAAACAAACAAACAAACAAACAAACGCAATAAATACAGCTTCATCAAGGAGCACTTGCCTGGCATGGTGAGACATAGGTTCAATCCCCAGTTGGGGGGGTGTGTGTAGATGGAAGCAGTGCTTTAGGTGACAAGGCCCTTCATGGTCTGCTGTCACCCACCTCTATGCTTTTGCTTTTTTTTTTTTTTTGGTTTTTTGAGACAGGGTTTCTCTGGGTAGCCCTGGCTGTCCTGGAACTCACTCTGTAGACCAGGCTGGCCTCGAACTCAGAAATCCTCGTGCCTCTACCTCCCAAGTGCTGGGATTAAAGGCGTGTACCACCACTGCCAGGCTATGCTTTTGCTTTTTGAGATGGGACCTTGCTATGTGTTCCTGGAGGCCCCAGGACTCACTCTCCACACGAGGTCCTAAGTGATCTTCCTGCCTCTACCTCCTGAGTGCTGGGACTCATCTCTCTGAAACTCAGCTGCCTCCCCTGACTTGTGCCCTGCAGTAACTCACAAGGCTGCTGGGAACATTCTCAGAGAGAAGCTCATGTACCAGAAGCTGGCCTCCCTTCCCTCCTTCTAGCAAACTCTGAATTCCCTGTTGTATTACTGCATAGCTCAGGTCCCAAGGAACAATGCAATGTCCCAGTCAGGCTAATTTGGTTAAGTTTAGAGACTGTGTTCCCAGAAAGACAGATCCCAGCGCCCAGGAGGGACCCTGGGAGACACAAAGATCCTCATTAGTCTGAGAAGCCAAAGTGAGATGCCATGGGATTGTTTTGTTTTGCTTGAAACAAGATCTTAAAATAGATCCCAGGCTAGCCTCAGACTCCCTGTGGAGCTGAGGAAAGTCCTTGAACTCCCAATCCCCCTGCCTCTGCCTCACGAGTGCTGGGATTACAGGTCTGAGCCACCACATCTGGCTTCTAAGTATAGTATCTTAAAACTTTATAGGTGTAGAAATTACACGGCCTAGATTTGGGAGTGGGAGAGACGCAGAAACAAAAGTTATATAAAACAAACAGGTAGAACACGAATAGAAACCTCACGAGCCTAAATGGCTCTCGTTTGAAGAAGCATGGAGCACTTGAAGATGATTGCTTAAGTGAAAAGAATAAAGAAAACAAAAACAAAAACCGCTCAAGAACCGTCAATCCGGGCTGGAGAGATGGCTCAGCGGTTAAGAGCACCGGCTGCTCTTCCAGAGGTCCTGAGTTCAAATCCCAGCAACCACATGGTGGCTCACAACCATCTGTAATGGGATCCGATGCCCTCTTCTGGTGAGTCTGAAGACAGCCACAGTGTATTCATGTAAATAAAATAAATAAATCTTAAAAAAGAAAGAAAGAAAGAAAGAAAAGAAAGAAGGAAAGAAAGGTCAACCAGACAGGCAAAAAGATGGCTGAGTCCTTTACCAGGCAGTTTCAATAAGCTCTTCTCCAAACAGTCAATGTGGCCACTTGGTTTATAAATGCAAGAGGCAGATCAGCGCTCCTCTGAACCAGATCTGATCCCACTTTGAAGTAGAAGAGACAGCAGCATTTTAAGGTTAAACCTAGAAGGTTTGCTTTGTTTTTCAGACAGGGTATTGCTGTGTTGTCCTGGCTGGCTCGGTAGACCAGGCTGGCCTCCAACTCAGAGACCCACCTGCCTCTGCCTCCTGAGTGCTGGGATTAGAGGCATGCGCCACCACACCTGGCCTTTCTTTTTTCTTTTTTTAATATATTCTGTGGAGACAGACATGCTGGCATACCCCTGTAGCCGTAGTCCATGGGAGGCAGGAGTAGGCCTACAAGTCCAAGGCCTTCCAGCTCTACAAAGTGAGTTCCTGACCTGAGCTACAGAGTGAAGCCCTGTCTCAAAAGACCAATCACCAAACCAATGACCAATAGGAAACAGCGAAAGCTGTGATGTAAGGGACCTGAGGTGCGAGTCTGCCATACAGGGCAAGCAAGCAAGCTCTGCAAGTCTAGGTCAAAGCCGTGTGCAAGTGAAGCCAGGGCAGAAATAAGACTAGCTACAGTGATGGATGGAACCGGCTGAGAGTCCAGGAGCAACTCCCCCCACACCTATAGCCAATTGATTTCAAACAATAGGGCAAAAACAGTGTCTTCAACAACTAGAGCAGGGGCAACTACAGACTTACATCTGGAGGGGCTGGGGGGCTGGGCCTGTAGCTCAAAGTCTATAAAATTATGAACTCCAGAAGGATCACAGACTTCAATTTAATAGCTCCAACTAAAACTTCTAGAAGGACGCTATAAATCTTCATGGTCTGAGGTTAGGGCATTGTGTCTTCCTTAAGATGGCAAAACCACTAGCAAGCAAAGGAAACATACACAAACTCAACTTGTTTGATCCTGCAAACATTTGGGCATTAAGGAATACCACCAGAAAACAACAAGATGGGCTGGAGAGGTAGCTCATCAGCTAAGAGCACGGGCTGCTCTTCCAACAGACCTGGACTGGATTCCCAACGCCTCCTGTTTCACAGCTTTCTCTACTCCGGGGCCAAGGGGGATCGCAATTCTGTGCACACATGTGTGCAGGCAAAACACCCCCCCACACACATAAAATGATGTAAACACATCTTTTAAAAACATGGCTAAAGGATTTGAATCGACAAAGAGATAAACAAATTGGGGGTGCAGAGACCGATGAGGGGGTGGGGTTACTTCCCCTCTGCCTCTATGGTACTGTGTCCTCGGGTGTCAACTCCAGGGTTACAAATTTTGAAGGGAAGATTGTGTATTGCCTACAGGTGGACTGGAATGAAAAGCAGCAGTACAGACCAGTCCGCCCTAGGTTCCCTGACCATCTCTCACTGACATAGGTGGTGTTGGCCAGATTTCCCTTCAACCTGACACAAGCTAGAGTCACTGGAGAGGAGGGAGCCTCGGTTGAGAAGATGCCTCTGTAAAATTGGGCTGCCTGCCATTAAGGTAATACCACACAGATCCCCAGAGAACAAAGCATCCGCTGCTGGGTTCAGGCTACAGCCTAAGTTATTCCACGTCTGCTGTCCAGCCAGAGATGCCAATCCTGCCTGTCCTTGGGCCACAGTGTGAGGCTCAGGTAGGAGACCAAATGCTGGTTGTTAGTCCAGGACCCTGATCACCCCTGCACAAGCTGGGAACCAACCCCCCCCCACACCCCCCCACACACACACACACTGTCTGCTCTTCTTCTCTCAACTCCGCCAGCACAGAGAAACTCAGGGCTGTCATCACTTCCTGTCTCCAAGTTTCCGGCAACCCACCCAAGAGTACCCACGCAGAGGCTCAGACTTTATTGACCTGTGAGATCAGATCACCTGAGAGCTGCCACTGATGTTTGGTGAGTAAACACCCTTAATTCATGAGTTCAGATCATTCCTGGGCACCCTGGCTACCAGGCAGCCATTGGTCTGTCTCTTCTTCCCTCCCCAACCCGGGAGGTCCTTGCTGGTTCTCACCTCTTGAATCATCCTGTGATTGACACTGTCCCCAATGTGTCTTAGCTGCATGGTCAGGGTTTGGATTTCTTCCGGCTGATGATGGTTCTGGCCAGTGTTCTCTTTAGGCTGACAAAGCTGACTGTGACCTGCACGGACAGAAGTGTTCAAGGGACAGACGTTGGCTTTGTAAAGCCACCTCCAGCAACTCAGAACCGTCTTCACACGATGTGTGTGCCTGTGCGCACTTATGCGCGAGCGTAAATGAGATTGTGTTTATTTCCCCTTCCCTTCCTAGGAAACAGGGATCTGGATCAAGCCAGATTCGAGTGCAACAATCAGCTAGTAGCTCTCATGCTGGACCTCCCCCGACCATGACTGAATCTTTTGGGTTGCTCAGAATCTGGTTCTGTTTTGCTTTGATTAAGTATCTTATCTAAAGAGACCTGAAAACTTATTTGCTTCCAGCATCCACCGGCTGCTTTTAAGCATCGCAGAGTGTCAACCACTCATGGGTGCATTGGGGACCTTGTAAAGAATGAACATCAATAGAGAACTCCCGAATGCTTCAGGAATAGGGTAGCGGGGGGTGTAAAAATCATGGCTGGAGGAGCTGGAGAGAGACGACTCAGCAGTTAAGAGCACTGGCGGCTCTTCCAGAGGACCCAGGTTCAATTCCCAGCACTTAGACAGCAGTTCACAGCCACTGTAACTCCAGTTCCAGGGGATCAGCGGCTTTCAACCTCCTCTTTCTGGCTTCTGCACCTGATGCACATAGTAGTGCACAGACAGACATGCAGGAAAAACACTTATACGCATAAATTTTGTTCTAAAAATAGCTGTTGGAGAACCTTGGGCTCCCAAGGCCAGGGCTTCTCTGAGAAGCGCTTGGGGTTTTTTTTGTTTGTTTGTTTCTTTTTTAGGTTTTTCGAGACAGGGTTTCTCTGTGTAGCCCTGGCTGTCCTGGAACTCACTCTGTAGACCAGACTGGCCTCGAACTCAGAAATCCGCCTGCCTCTGCCTCCCAAGTGCTGGGATAAAAGGCGTGCGCCACCACTGCCCGGCGCGCTTGGGTTTTTATACTGCTCAATGGGGGTCTACAACACCTCCTCACCTTGGCCTTGCCTTTGCAGCGGCCCAAGGCTCCTGCCTAACTGCTCACAGGCACGAGCTCAACAAGCGGCTGGCAGATGTCACGTGCTCCCCTCCACCAATGGGAAGGAAGTACCAAGGCGGAGCTCCTGAATAGCAGGCAGTTCCTCCCTCTCCCTCCTCCACCCTCCCTCCATCCCTCCGTTCCTTCTCTTGTTTTTTTGTTATTTTTGTTGTTGTTGTTGTTGTTTTTGGGTTTTTTTTGTTTTGTTTTTAAGAGAAAGGGTTTCTCTGTGTAGCCCTGGCTGTCCTGGAACTTGCACTGTAGACCAGGCTGGCTTGGATCTCAGAGAGATCTGCCTGTCTCTGCCTCCCACGAGTGCTGGGATTAAAGGCGTGCAGCACTACTGGCCGGCTCCATCTCCAGTCTTAACCTCCGAGCCCTCTTTCTAATCTTTAGAATTTACAAGCTTTACCCATTGAGCCATCTCTCCAGCTTTCCTGAAGATACGTTTTATAAAAAGATGAATGTGGCTTGGTGAGGTGGCATATACAGGAGGTACAGGCAAGGAGAATCTACGAATTCAAAGCCAACTTCGTCTACACGGAGATTCCTGGCCCACTAGGGCTACACAGTGAGACCTTGTCCAAAAAAATTAATTAATTAAATTAAATTTAAAAATAAAGTTGAATCTATTTTAGTTGATTTGAAGTCTCTTAGTTTTTCTCACCAGTGGCTCCGGGCTGATGAATTTTTTTTTTTTATTGTTTTTTTTTTAATAAAGAGATGAATGAGTTTACCTGTGCTTAATTTTTATTTTAAAGCATTTATGTTTTATTTATGCACATGCGGGGTGGGGATGCCCTTTAGAGGCCACATGAAAGAGGGTTCCAGTTTCCCTGGAGTTACAGACAGCTGTGAGCCACCATGGGGGTGCTGGAGATCAAACCTTGGTCCTCGGTCCTCGGCCAACATGGCCAGCGCCCTTAACCACTGAGCCATCTCACTAGCACTTTAATTTTTAAACAATGCATTTAGCATCCAAGTTCATGTTCCTAATACCGATTTTTTTAGAAAAGCACATATTAAGTAAATATTTACCTGAGCTGGATGCTAACGCCTTACCTGGGTTCCTTGGCATAGCTGGAACAGGCTGCCGGCAGATAAGTTGGTTCACTGCTTCTCCAAAGAAGTTGGTTTGCCCAGGTTGATCCGTAACAATGTGTTACTTTAAAAGTCGGATTCAGAACTTCTTTAGGTTTATGAACAATGCTCTTGGGTGGGATTTGTTGTCGTTTCCCTCACCCAGCGCTCCCAGTGTCAAATGAACAGCAACGCTTTATTATGAGTGACTTTTCCCGCAAACACATGGGTCCTGTCCGCCCGTGAGAAGTGGGAGACAGTACTCTTAAATGTGTTTCTCTTTTCTTTAAGATTTTATTTAATACACACAGATGTTTTGCCTGCTTGTACATCTATGCGCACCAGAAGCAGTCAGTGCCTTCAGAGGGGAAAAGGGAGAGTCAAATCCCCTAGGATTGTGAGCCTAAGCATGGGTGCTGGGATCCGAACCTGGGTCCTCTGCAAGAGAAGCTGGTGTTCTTAACTGCTGGGTCATGTCTTCAGCTGCCTTACGGTGTTTTTAAATTTACTTAGAATTTTTTTCTGGGATCCATGGTCTTTAGATCTGCTCACATATGCCCAACCCCGTATCTTTGTGGGGCTTTTGGGGTGTGTGTGTGTGTGTGTGTGTGTATGTAATTTTTCTTCAACTGCTTAGTAGCCACACTTAAAGATACACACAGGCCTAGGGAATGGCTCATTGGGCAAAACTGTTTGCAGCACCTGCTGGCATGAGATCAGAGTCTCAGAACCCATGTAAACACTGGACTGCCCTCTGACCTCCATATTCAGGTCCTTGCTCTGTAGACCAAGTTGGCTTCAAAGTCACAGAGATCCACCTGCCTCTGCCAGGCTAGTGCTGGATTAAAGGTGTGCACCCTCACCCCTCAGCTCCTTTTATTCTTACTGGGGACTTATTTTGATTTGTGACTTCAGAGGGCACAGAGGACCTGGTGGAATCTATGGTAGAAGGAACACGTGGTGGGTTGGTTTTTTGTTTTGTTTTTGTGTTTTTTCCTAGCTCTCTGAAGCAAGAAGCAGGGGGTGATAAATGCTGGAACTCATTAGGCTTTCCCCTCCCACACCCTGATTCAATCTTGGTCCCCCATCCTGTGGGATGGTGCCATCCAAATTCAAGAGGTAGGTCTTCCTCCCCAAGTTTGTGGGAATAACTAACCCAGTCAGTTTGACAGCAAAGTTTAACCAGTAGGGTTTTTTTGTTTGGTTGGTTTTTGTTTTTTTGTTTTTGGTTTTGGTTTTTTTTGAGACAGGGTTTTCTGTGTAGCCCTGGCTGTCCTGGAACTCACTCTGTAGACCAGGCTGGCCTCGAACTCAGAAATCCACCTGCCTCTGCCTTCCGAGTGCTGGGATTAAAGGCGTGCGCCACCACCGCTTGGCAACTTGGTTTCTTTCTTAATGCATTTACTTCTCTCTTTAAGGAACCTAACTAGACTGTCTGGACAGCGAGCCCCAGGGATCCTCCCCTCTTTGGAGATGGGGTACAGCATAGGCTGATGCACCTGGCTCTCTACAGATCCAAACTCAGGTCCCCACGATTGCAAGCGATCACTTCACCAGCTGAGCATAGTGGTGAATGTGTGTAATTTTAGTAATCAGGGGGTTGAGGCAGGAGGATTGCCACAAGTATGAATCCAGCCACGAGCTACGAAGTGAGTTCCGGGCCAGCTTGAGTTACAGAGTGAGACTCTCTCTCTCTAAAATAAATAAATGACAAGAAAAGTCTCTATTTATTAGGAATGGGAAGGAGTTCCCCAGGGAGCCAGGAGCTGGAACTGGGGTCAGGTGACCTGGCTGAGCATCCTAAACACTACCCAGTAGTTTAAGAGCTTTGAACACTACTTGTTTATGTCTTGTTTTCCTTACGTGTAAATCTGCATGATAAAACCTCCCTCCCGTGGTGGGTTAGAGATTGTAAAACATTTTGAGGAACTCTGTCCCGGCAGTGGTGGCGCACACCTTTAGTCCCAGCACTTGGGAGGCAGAAGCAGCCAGATTTCTGAGTTCGAGGCCAGCCTGGTCTACAGAGTGAGTTCCAGGATAGCCAAGGCTATACATAGAAACCCTGTCTCAACAATAAACAAAGACAAAACAAAACATCTTGAAGAATTCTCAATGTTCTATAGTATTTACTAGCAGCAGGCCTAACTATCTTAGGGAATGTATTCATTTAATTGAGTGAACCTGTGTGGCCTTTCAAATCAGTCATTACAAACAATGAACGTCCCAGGCCTGCCAATCTGGCTTTAGAAAGAGTTACGGTCTCAGATGATAAACCTAGTTTAGATATTTGAGGTTACAGTTAAATTAAAGTGACAAAAAATATCACCGTTAATATACATTTCTCGGGCTGGAGAGATGAGTCAGTGGTTAAGAGCACTGACTGTTCTTCTAGAGGACCTGAGTTCAGAAACCCTCAGGTTTCCAGAAACCCTGTCTTGAAAAACCAAAAAAAAAAAAAAAAAAAAAAAAAGCAACCCTTTTAATCTTAACTATTAATTAAAGATGTGCTGTCTCAGATCCCCTCTGGAGGATGGGTAACAGGTGTGGATCCGGATGGGTGACGGGAGCTCAGAAATGAAAGGAAGAGGAAGTTGATTGCCATGTATGCAGAACAAGAAAGGCAGTGGTCCCACCCGGGGTGTGGACACTACATAGGGGCTCAGGAGCAGAGGAGGAATCTTCTGGGAGAAAATTGTATCAGTGGCTGTGTTCTCTGTAGTTCCAAGGCCCAGAGATACCAGCGCATGATCTCCTTACTTTGTTGCCTTTTTTGTGACATAGGTGGTGGTGGTGATGGTGGGTGGTGGTGGTATTTGTTTGTTTTGTTTCGAGACAGAGTTTCTCTGTGTAGCCCTGGCTGTCCTGGAACTCACTCTGTAGACCAGGCTGGCCTCGAACTCAGAAATCCACCTGCCTCTGCTTTCTGAGTGCTGGGATTAAAGGCATGCGCCACCACTGCCCGGCTCAAGGACAGTTTTAAAGTAGAATGTCAGCACTTGGGAGATGGAGATGGGAGGATGAGGAGCCCAAAGTCATCCTCGGCTACACAGCAAATTCTAGAAGGGCTGTGGCATCCCATCTCAACAAACCAAACAAGGGGCCAGAGATGCAATTCAAAGGAGAGAATGACGGCCTAGGATGCATGAAGCCCTGGGCTACACCCGATCCCCGCATAAACCAGCTATGGTAATGGATGTCTCTAATCCCATCACTCACATGGTAGAGGTCGGATCAGAGGTGCAAGACCAACTTGGGATAAAGGAGATTATCTCAAAAAACAAAACAAGGACGCCCCACGTATTACAGTGGAGAACCAGGGAGGGGGCAAAGACATGTTAAACCAGCAAAACCTCAATAGAACAAGACACCCCAAACTAGAAGTTCGCGCAATCATTGTAATTGTGTAATCAACTGGTCTGATAGCTTTCTGATGTACAAAAGCCACCAGTCCCCGTTACAGTGAGGAACCCGGTTCCTATCTCAGGGTTCCCCTGTGCCTTTCAAGGACGCGAGCCTGAGATGTGTTCATCAACCAGCTTTCTAACAGTTTGCTTCCAGGTAACGTGAAACCTGTAGACCTTTGTTTGCTATAGCAGATTGTTCCGTGAAACTCAAAAGGTTGAGGGACATTTTTGTTTTTCCTTTCTTGTTTATCTTTTGCTCTTTTTGATGTTGTTTTTCTGCCTATGGGCTGCAGTTCATATCCATCTGCCATACAAAGGCGAGGCTCAACTTCCCTTGAGCATCAGACTCCGAGGCTACCCAGCCTCTTCCACCATCAAGTTTGCAGCTCGCTTTCTTAGCCCTTTAGCGATGGAGCGCAAGCATCAGCGGCTTGTGCTATGAGGTCGCCTGGGTCGTGTGGTGCAGTACCAGATCAACCTGGGAGGTGAGGCCCCGGTCTATGGCCTAGTACATGGTCTGGGCGGGGCGTGCGGCGTGGGCGGGGCATGTTGCGCGGCCTTCCCGGCATGCCCCGCGCAGGGTAGGGGCGGGACTCTTGTTTTGCAGGGCCGGATGACTCAGCCGCGTAGTCGCGGCTGGGGCGGGGACGTGCGGTGGCCGGAGCTTGGCGGGTCCCCGCGGTGGCTTCGGGGCTCGGCGGCCGACGGCGTGGCGGCAAGCAGCCGGTGAGTGCCGAGCGGGCGGGTGGCTGGTTGGGCGGTGGCGCGGGCTGATGATGGCGGCAGGCGCGCCGCTGCGGCCTGACAGACCCGGCGCGGGCTCCTCCCCGGCCTTAGGAGAAAGGAGAAGCCCGGCGAGCCGGCCGACCGACCTCGCGGGAGCACCGGTAGCCCAGGCTGGAGAAGGTTGGTCGCGTTAACCCCCGAAGCTCTGGAACCTTCTGTCGGATCCACTGTCTGGACCCCTCTGTCGTCATCCTAGGCTGAGTGCTGAACTGGGAGGGGTTTTTTTTGTTTTTTTGCTTTTTTATTTTTTCTTGCAGATAAGAACTTTTTATAGCAGACAGGGTCGTCAGGCTTGCGCTGTCAGGACATCCCCTTTGTGTGTATTTGTCATTCTTTCTGAACATCCCTGGATTGGGCCGATTTACCATTTTGAAGTAAATCTAATCTTTTAAGTGAGAATTCAGCAAACGAACTAACAGACAGACAAGGGGCTCTGACCAACTTAAGAAAATGTATCTCTAAGCCCTTTCACGGTGTCCGTTTGCTGATAGGCCATTGTTTACCTAGAAATTTGAGATTTCCTTTTGAATGATCTCCCAAAGGGTTGGAATAATATTAGTTGTGACGAATCGTGAATTAGAACGTCAACCCCACTCAAGAAGAACAAAAACAAAAATCTTTCAGTAGCAGTTCTCAAACGTGTTTTGTAGGACTCTAGCACGGCTCCCAAAAATTAATTCTAGAAATCTGGGGTGGGCCCTTGAGTCTCCAGTGTTGGCAGGCACCCACCCCACTTGGGCTGCCTTGGTAAGCCAGGAACCAGACCTTGGGAAACCACAATTAGCTTGGCCTGAAAACTGTAAAAAAAAACCCCAAACTGTCCTTTTCTTTTTTTGACTTACTCCTCTCCTGTCCCTAAACTGTCTGGCGTCAAGAAGCCCTGACTCGAAGGCTGTTTGAAAAAGGATGGTGCTTTCTGGAGCCCTGACATCAGAGCAGGAAATGGCTTCTCATCCATACCCTGTTATTGCCTTGGTGGGAGAAGGATGGCTTGGATCAGGCTAACCCGCCTTGTTTCTTTCCTTCCGGAGCCCTTGGTAGGATCATGGGAGCCTGAGCATGCTATTCGGTCATAGCTCCCTCCCCAGCTCTCTGTCTTCCCATAGCACCAGCCAGGGAGTGTGTGTGATTCTCATAGCGGGAGGGGGGGGGTCCCGGGGGGGTCCCCAGAGGATGTGCCAGCATCAGTAGTATTTATGGGCTTTTAGTTGTTCTGGGTATGGATTCACTAACTACAGAATATCTGAGTGATGCCTATCTTACACAGAGCATATGAAGTAAGTCATTTCCGAGACAGTATCCCAAATATGGCCCAGAACCCCTTGCTGCCTGGCAGAAATGAGGGTTGGATGATCCCTGCATCTGCCAATGGTGTTTTCTTCCTCCTTATGTCTCTTGAGATAGACGCCACTGGTGACCTTAAAGTTAGCCATGAGGTTTTGTCGTATTTTCTTGGCTTTGGTGTCTTTGGGTGTCTGGCTACTTATTGATGGTTTTTGTTGTTGTAGGCAACTTACAAAATGGTGCGCCTTTCTGAGGTGCCAAACTTCTTGGTTTGTTTTTTTTTTCTTTTGTGCTTCCCATGGCTAATTGGAATGAGAAGCTAAAGGGAACTGTTGGGGTGTTAAATGATTTAAAATGGGAAAGTCAGAGCCATTGAAATTCGAAGCTTGGGATAAGGGGCACATGGTAAGTCTACCTAGTACAGCCCTCTTCTTTCAGAAAACTCCAAGGTAGACTAGGGATGTAACTCAGTGGTACCACCAATGCTCAGCATGTGTGTGTGTGAGGCATTAGGGTTAGTCCTTAGCCCACTCTGAGCTTCCAAGTGCAAAAGTCTGAGATGGTGAAGGAGGACTCCTGGTCTAGCCTGCTGCCCTTCCTGCTATATTATCTTTTAAATGCTTCGGAAAGGAACCGGTGCAGAGCTGAGAAATAAAAAGGTAAAGAAAATGGAGAGACTCTGACCACAGTGCCAGTGTCTCATGGAAAGCTGAAGGAAGTGTGTGTTGTAAATGTAAACCACGGTGGCGAAAGTGCTCAGATAAATCCTGGAATCGGGAATGGGTCAGGAAAGGATAAGCTAGAGTGGACAGACGGCGGACAGACGGCTGTCCTACAAAACCTGAGAGGTCAGAAGCACACTGGTTATGAGAGATTCCCTTTAGAAAAGATTAATAATAAAGGTCGGACTGTAAAGTTACACGGATGAGCAGTGTCCAGGACCTTTGACCTTGAGCTGCTCTGGTTGTGACCAGGTTTGTTAGGTGTCCTAGTTGGTGGTTTGTTTGGGGGGAGTTGTGGCATTCTGTGCCTTGTCCACATGTATGCTGTCCCCTTGACATGAGGTCATCAGATCCCTGGAACAGGAGTTGCAGACCTCTGAGCCGCCATGTGGGTGCTGGGAACTGAACCCTGGGTCCTCTGCAAGAGCAGCCAGTGCTCTCGGCCAACAAAGCCATCTGAGCCACAAGTTGTGTAACCGTGCCACTGTTTTTTCTTGATTAGTTTTAGAGAGTTTTTAGATTTAATTCATTTGTTTTTAAAAGATAACTTCTGGTTTCAGTATTTTTTTTTTAAATGAAAATGTTTATTATATTTATTGGGGGGGGGCATGCACGCTCATGTCATAGTCTGCATGCAAAAGTCAAAGAGGACAATTTACAGTTTTTTTCCTCCGTGTGGTTCTGGTATCAAACTCAAGTTGTTAGCTTGGGCAAGTGCCTTTACCTACTGAGCCCCCTGAATTTTTCAGTTGAACTTTTGTTGTCTGTGGCTCCTGGGGATGGGACCTGGGCTTTGGGCCTGTTCATGTTAAGTAAGCTCCCTACTAGCCTGCCCCACCCCACCCGTGTCTGGTTTTGTTTTCCCTCTTTGAGACAGAGCCTCACTGTGTTCAAGGCTTGCCTGGAACGTGTTCCTTCTGCTCCAAAGTGCTGGGGTTCTGGAATGGTTTCTTTCTCTTTAATTTCTAGCCGTATTTCTTTTCTTAGATATTCTTTGACATTGAGAAGGATAGTTGTTGTCTGTCTTGGCTCTTTTCAAATGGGCATGTTAAAGCTGTAGATCATTTTCTGTTCTGGGGTTTATCCTGATGCAGACTTGCCTGTGTTATATTTTGTCATTCGGTTGAAAATATTCCCTACATCCTGTTGTTGTTTCCTTTTTAAAAACAAAACCCAGGCCGGGCAGTGGTGGCCACGCCTTTAATCCCAGCACTCGGGAGGCAGAGGCAGGTGATTTCTAAGTTTGAGGCCAGCTTGGTCTACAGAGTGAGTTCCAGGACAGCCAGGGCTACACAGAGAAACCCTTTCTGGGGTAAAAAAAAAAAAAAAACCAAAACAACAAACAAACAAACAAACAAAAAAAACCCAAAACCCCCACAAACCCAGGTTAATCTTGCTTACATGCGTGTGCACCTCACAGGGATTGCTAGTGGGAAAGGTGACATGATAAGCTTTATAACCACGGTGATTTCTGCTGGCTGGCATTTAAGGGCAGGTGTAAGAATTAGAAGGTGAAATAGAGAAAGTAAAAAGAGAACTTCGGAGCACAAGTCAGTGTTTGCTTGTTTTAGGGACTTACTTAAATTAAGTGTACTTGCTGGTGTCTGTGGGTATGTGCACGTAAGTGCAGGAGCCTACGGGTGCCAGAAGAGGGTGTCAGAGAGTTCTTGGTATAAAAGTTCAGTACAAACAGCAAGAGTGAGCACTTGCTGTTGCTTTTATTCTTAGTTCCTTGGACGGTTCTGAGCCTGTGTTAACCACCACTCACTTCAGTACGGCTTCATGGCTGTGATGTTTTGACGCTTAAAGTTGCAGACGTGCACGTGCCATTTAAAATAGACTGTCAGCCATTGAACTCTCCCCACTTGTTGCTTTGAGGCATGAAGGACACCAAGTTATGTCCCACCACTTAATATGTGGAACTCACAGTGTGTAGCCTGGCACGGTGGCATATGCTTCTAAGGTCCGTACCTGGAAGGCAGATCTCTGTGAGTTGAGGACATCCAGGACCACTCGGAGAGTCCTTATCTTAAAACAAGACAAAAAAATGGTCCCTGTAACAAGTGCACCGATTCGTAGAAGTTGATAAAAAACTGCCTAGATTACGAGTGTAAGCCATTGCCAACCACTGTAAACCATGGAGGTCCTTGGGAGCCTGTCTTCTGACTTGTAAATCATACATTCCTTGTCTTCCAGCTTCCTTTCTAAGAATGAGTGTTCACCAGGGCTGTGATGGCGACTGGTTATTGCAGCCAGAGCTCAGCCGCCTAGGAGATGAGACCTTAGCTGCCACTCAAGAGAAAGAAAGCAGCAGCTTGGTGTCCTCTGGTCTTCATAGTGTCACTTGTCCCCTAGCTGCCAGGAATGAAGGTACAGCGACGGGGGGGCTTCTCACACCCAGACACCATGTACCCACGAGGAGTGCAGATTGTTAATCTGAGCGTATGCTCAGTTAATTAGTTTAGCATACCTGTCACAGAATATCCAGGTGGACAGCCAGGCTGACTGGAGGTTTTCTGTGGCGGCTACACATTTGGAGACAGGAGACAGATTGACCTTGCTCTGGTCCTTACCATCTCTAATGTGATGAGACTCCCACTCAATGAGAGCTCTGCTTGTGAATGGGGTGGACAGAATTGGTCATAGTCGGCCTTCCTCTGAGGGCTGATGGGTCCAGGTGCTAAAGATAACACAGCTCCGGGGCAGTTGTTGTGGGCAGGCCCTTAGGTGGAGTCTTAGCCATGGCTGGCTGGCCTGAATGCACTCTAGACCAGGCTCTGGAGCTCAGCAGCCTTCTTGCCTCTGCCTCCTGGGCACTCCAGTGACAGGCATGCAGCGGCATGCCTTACTCTCAGGTAACCTTAACTAACTTGTTTTTAAGCTGGAACTCAGGTGTTTGGTTTGGTTTGTTTGTTTGTTTGTTTTGTTTTGGAGACAGGGTTTCTCTGTATAGCCCTGGGTTGTCCTGGAACTCGCTCTGTAGACCAGGCTGGTCTTAAACTCAGAAATCCACCTGCCTCTGCCTCCCGAGTGCTGGGATTAAAGGCGTGCGCCACCACCCTGGGCTCAACTGACTAATTCTTAACTGGATGGACATTTTACCATATTTTTCAGCCTATAACTTTAAAAATTCAACCACAATTTACTGAGTACAGATACATAAAAATTTGCATACATATTAGTTTATCTTTTTTTTTTTTTGCATGTATGAGTGCTTTGCCTATATGTATGTCTGCTGCCCGTGGAGGCCAAAAAAGGCATCAGATCCCCCAGGACTGAAGTTACAGGTGGTTGGGAGCTACCATGTGTGTCCTGGGCATTGAGTCCAGGTCCTCTGGAAGAACATGCAGTGTTTTTAACCACGGAGCCTTCTCTCCAGCCCTAGTATTTATTACAAAACAGTCCAATTTGGCTACAACTTATTTTTGTGAAGATTTAGTCTTGTTGAGTGTGTATGTGTGTGTTGGGGGGGGGGGTGTTTTGTTTTGAGACAAGGTCTCAGGGAGCCCAGGCTGGCTCCACACTTGTTAGGTAGCTGACCTTGAACTTCTGATCCTCCTGCCTCCACTTCCCCAGTGCTGAGGTATTACTGGGGATCAAATGCAGGGCTTTATGCGTGCTAAGTAAATTACCAGCTGAGCAACAGCTCTTTGTTAATAAAGGCTTTTTTTTTGTTTTTGTTTTTTGAGACAGGGTTTCTCTGTGTAGCCCTGGCTGTCCTGGAACTCGCTCTGTAGACCAGGCTAGCCTCGAACTCAGAAATCCGCCTGCCTCTGCCTCCCAAGTGCTGGGATTAAAGGCGTGAGCCACCACTGCCTGGCCATACATGGGCTTCTTAAAAATTTTAGATAAATTTATTTTAAAACAAGTCTTTAGTCTACAGGTAATTTACATTACAGGTAAATGTGCACATCTTTAGTGTGCACATTTGCCTTTTCTAACAAATGATAAAAGGCCCTGTCTCAGAAGTGGAGGAGAGGAATTTTAAATAAATAAAGAGAATGATGAAATCCCAAGAGTAACGCCACGTGTGTTTGCTGCTGACAACAAGCTGTGGAAGCTGTGGCCGTGCGGAGCTGCTGCGGTGCCATGGGGATTCTCTAACACAGGGAGAAAGCTTTGTTGTGAGAATTTCTAGGAAGTGTAATGAATTCAGTAAAGGCTTTCTGGCAAATTAAGCAAACAAACAAGCAGCTTTGAAGAGTGAGAATTGAGTTTTAGCATTAGTAGTAGTAAGTTCCTAAAATACAGACAGCAGTGCTAGGGCTGTAGCAAGTAGAACAGACAGACAGACACACACAAAGCCCTGGCTCCCACACCTGGTACTGTGTGACCGAGCATGCTGGGTCACGCTCTAATCCCAGCACTCAGAGGTCGAAGGAGGAGGGTCAGAAGTCAAAGGCTATCTTCAACAATAAAGTGAACTTAAGGCCAGCTAAGGCTACATGAGACCCTGCCTCAAAAATAATAAATATGGGGCTAGAGAGGCTGCTCGGCTGAGAATGCTTCCTACTCGTCCAAAGGGCTTGTTTGGGTCCCAGCCCCCGGGGATCTGACTCCCTCCTCTGGCCTACTTGGGCACTTGCAGACATTCACACAACCCACAAACACTTGAAGAAAATCTGAACTAAGTAGACAAACGCACACAGCGGGTGTGAGAGTATTATTTAGAGATGGAGATGAACCGCAAAGAAGTGATTGCTTTGAGCACCACCTTTTTGGCGACTGGCCGGAGACTGCTGGCCTACCAGTGAGCCCTGCTCTGCTGTTCCGTCTTTTTCCTCTGTGCTTTGTTTATTTTAAAATTACAGTTGCTTTAAAGTATGGGGGCTTCTGCCTTCAGTCTCCCCCACCCCATATCACACACATGGAAAGAAGTTATGAGGATCCATCCTGAGACTCTAGGTTTGTGGGGGGAGTTGTTTGTTTGTTTGTTTGGGTTTGTTTTTTTTTTTTTTCCAAGACAAGGTTTCTCTGGGTAGCCCTGGCTATCCTGGAACTCACTCTGTAGACCAGAATGGCCTCACATTCAGAGATCTGTCTGCCTGGCTTTCAAGTGTCTGGTTTGTTTTTAGTTTTCTGTAGGCTAGTGTTTTTAGCTGCAAACACCCATGGCTTTAGCTTTTTGTTCTTGGTTATTGTTTTAGAGCAGACATTTTTCAATAGACTTTAGCCCTTTAGTTACTTGGTTTTTTTGTCTGATCTTTCAGACCTTGCACTTGACTATGCCCCTCAGCCAGCAAGCCTTCTGTATCCTCACATAATGCCACTTCCTGAAGACAGCAAGGGCTCATGCTTCCAGAGTGGGAGCAAGCGGAGCCATGAGCCCTTCATTGTTCCAGAGAGATTTGGAAATGGCGGCTTAGGTTTTGGAGGTAGCTCTCACTCTCAAGCCCCAGAGAAAGTGACTCTTCTTGTGGATGGCACCCGTTTTGTGGTAAATCCTCAGATTTTCACTGCTCATCCGGATACCATGTTGGGAAGGTAATGACAGTTTCTTTGTGAGTGTGCTCTGTTCTCTGTGATTTTGCAGCAGATGCAGAGCTGCACTGCATACTGCTGACTTTCCTCCCTTCGTGATTTGTGGTGACAGCTGGGAAGGAGCTGCAGGAACTGTTGAACCTCGACCTGCCCCTCTGTAAACACATGGCCTCGCTCTCTGGGTTGCATAGGTCAGAGATGCTAAGTTGAGACCTAAGTCATGTTCTGTTTTTCTTCTGTGAAAAACAGTATTAGAAGTAATCCACATTGCACAAGAGCAGTGACACTGTCCTAGAGAAAACCTTTTGCCTTCCAGCCATTTCTGGTCGTTTTGGGGGAAGGGGGGGAGTAGAGTGCTGTTAGCAGTCCTGGAGCGTGAACCTAGGAACCTAGGCTGTCAGGCATGGGAAGAAGCATTTTACTGAGCTAGAGCCCTGGCCTATTGCTACTTTACTCTTTCTTGGTGTGTGTTGGTGTTTTGCCTGCAGGTATGTTTGTGCAGTAAGTATATGCAATGCCTGTGGAGGCCAGGGGAGGGTGTATCAGATGTCTGAGACTGGGGTTACAGGTGGTTGTGAGCCGTGTGTGGGTGCTGGCAATCTAACCCAGATCCTGAGTTGTCGGTGAGAACAGGCCTCCTCATTGAAATATGTCAAGGTGCAGAGGAGCCTCCCACCTGTCTGAGATCCATGACCACACTAGCCTGTTGGAGTGGGCCATTCCTGTGGGCTGCTTCCTAAAGGGAAGAAGAGCCGGGAGGGCATGCACCAACAGCTCCCTCCTCTACAGATTTGTGAAGGCAGAGCTCAGGGTGCTGTGAAGTGACATGTTGGGCAGGACAAGGGGAAAGGCACAGGCAGCCAGGAGAGTTGGTTTACACTGGCAAGTTCTTGGGGTAGAGGGGAGGCTTCCACAGCTCCCTCTGCACTTGCCTCTGCATTGTGTCTGCTCCACAGACCACCGCGCCTCCTTAACCTTTTGTCTGAAGGAGTTTCCTGAGGCGTGCATTTCTCTGAGAGACGTCAGGTGGCAGGGCTGTGCTTTTAAATTACGCTGCAAGAGAGTGGGGCAATGTTGTTTGTGAGAGGAAGAGGAAGCTGCCTCTGCAGGACCCTGTAGGGGAGGTGACGGTGTTGCTGGTATCTTTCAGGATGTTTGGGCCTGGAAGAGAATACAACTTCACAAGGCCGAACGAAAAGGGGGAGTATGAGATCGCAGAGGGGATCAGCGCCGCTGTGTTCCGCACAGTTCTGGTATGTGCTCTGTTCCCTTCTCTGCCCTCCACCATGACACGCGTGCTTGCATGTTGCACCCGTAAGTACTGCACACTGTGTGACTGACTTTGGGGTCTCTGGTGTCCAGTTGTTGCCTTCCCTTCTTTATTTTTCCTGCGTGTAACTTGTAAGTTCAATCGGTTCAATCGGTTGTCCGGCTGTGTTTTAACTCCAGTAGACAGGAGCCACTTTGTCATCTACCGTGCTAACGGTTGACTCCAGGATCCCGCCACAGCAGTAGAGTGTACAGTAAGAGTGCGTGGTTTAGAGGAGTCATTTCCGTGCATTTCTCTGCTTACATTTCCCCTTCCTGATCTGTTCACAGGACTATTACAAAACTGGCATCATCAACTGTCCAGATGGCATCTCTATCCCAGATCTCAGAGACACATGCGACTATCTCTGCATTAACTTTGACTTCAACACTATCCGATGTCAAGATCTGAGTGAGTAGAGAGCAGCTGTTGGTGGCAGTCAGCCCCTGCGCTTCCTCTGTGCTCAGAAGTGAAGGAGTGTGCTCTGTAGGTTGAGAACTGCCGGAAGGTAGCCGTCCTGCTCACTAGCCCATTGCCTTTCCTGCATCGGGGTTGTGGGGAGGTGGGATAAGCGAATCATCTGGAGAGAGTGGCTCACAGCATCATCCCAGCACTCGGAAGACAAGAGGATCATCATGAGTTCAGTGCTGACACAGGTTGTTGTGCACAGAGCAACCTCCTGTCTCAAAGAGGCGGGGTGTAACTCACTTGATAAGAGTGTTCACCTAGCATAGGAAATCCAGGGTTCCATTGTCAGCAGACAGTAAACCAGGCATGTGAGACATGACTGTGATCTCGGTGCTCAGGGAGTGGGGGCTGAAAATAAACAGCACGAAGTCAGCCGTGGCCAGCCAGCCGGGCCCTGAACCACCGCTTTGCTCTTGGGTAGGACTGTGGTGTCAGCTCTTTGACAGGCAGGGGTACTGAGTGTCAGTGAGGAAAGCATTGTGGTGACGGCCAAGAGCGTAAGTAAAGCTAGTTATCACCATGGTGCAGGGACTCTGATTTAGTGTGCTGCTACCCTGTGTGTCCCCTGTGAGGGCTGTGGGCTAAATCTCCACTTAGCAGCATATGTGTGCACAGCAAGCAGTTCATTCGCCTCTCCTTTCCCTAGGTGCTTTACTGCACGAGCTGTCCAACGATGGTGCCCACAAGCAGTTTGACCACTACCTCGAGGAGCTGATTCTGCCCATCATGGTGGGCTGTGCCAAGAAAGGCGAGCGAGAGTGTCACATTGTCGTGCTGACAGATGAGGACTCTGTGGACTGGGATGAGGACCACCCCCCACCCATGGGGGAAGAGTATTCCCAAAGTAGGAACCCCCACAGAAAATGCTCCCTAGAGCCCGTGCAGATACCACTGACAGCTAGTGATGGGCACAGGCACCTGGAGGGTCAGCCAGCAGCACAGGCCTAACCTCTGCTGGGACCTCTCTCTCTTCACCGAGTGGGTGCCATTGTCAGATACTGACATTGGTAATGAAATTCTCTCCATTTCACTTAAATGTTATTGACTTGGTAATAATTCAAAACTTAAACGTGGGCTGTGAAGTTGACTCGGTAAGAAAAGCACTTGGCGGGGCTGGGGAGATTGCTCAGCAGTTAAGAGTACTGGCTGCTCTTCCAGAGGGCCTGAGTTCAAATCCCTGCAACCACATGGTGGCTCACAACCATCTGTAATGGGATCCGATGCCCTCTACTGGTGCGTCTGAGGACAGCAATGTACTCACATAAAATAAATAAATCTTTAAAAAAAAAGCTGGGCAGTGGTGGCGCACACCTTTAATCCCAGCACTCGGGAGGCAGAGGCAGGCGGATTTCTGAGTTCGAGGCCAGCCTGGTCTACAGAGTGAGTTCAGGACAGCCATGGCTACACAGAGAAACCCTGTCTCAAAAAACCAAAAAAAAAAAGGCACTTGGCATGCAGTTATGAGGGCCTGAGTTCAGTTCCCCAGAACCAGCAGAAAAGCTGGCCGTGGTAGCACCTGTCTGTAACCCAGAGCTCCTTTAGTGACATGGGAGGCAGAGACAGAATCCCTGGAACCTCTTGGACTACCTAGCCCTGGAGAGCACAGCAGCAAACGGCATAGCAGAGAGCCTGTCTCAAGGCGGCAGGCGAAGACTGACAGCCCAGGTTCTCCTCCGACCTCCACAGGCGGACTCGCTCACCCACTGCATCATGCACACCCTTTATGGAAGGATGTGCACTTGAAGGAGTGTTAGCTCTGCTCCGCTCAGTAACCTTTTGCGTATGGTCTCTTAATGTAAAAGCTTTGCACTCTCCATACGGCTGCTCAATGTTCTGTTCATAAATGTGCCGTAATTCACTTGCCTTGTAGGACATTGGAGGTACATGTATATTCATCTATACATGTGTGAATATGAGATGTATGATGACTTTAAACAGTGTCTTTGCACATCACTGTAGGATAGTCCTAGACACAGAAAGCCAAAAGCTTGGAATCCCAGCATGAGGGATGCTGTGGATGGGGAGGAGTGTTACAGGTCAGACATCATCATGGGTCTGTCGCTCCCTCCTGAGTGCTGCCTCCCTCCCTCTGTCATTAACCCTGGATGTTTTGTTTAGTTCTTTACAGCTCCAAGCTCTACAGATTCTTCAAATATATCGAGAATCGAGATGTTGCTAAAACCGTGTTAAAGGAACGAGGCCTGAAGAACATTCGCATTGGAATTGAAGGTATTGAAGTCCCTGCCATCTGGACAGTGATGGTATCTGCCTTAATCCCAGCGCTCCAGGGGCGGACGGAGGCGGGTTAAATTCTTTAAAAAAACCAAAAAAAAAAGATTTGGAGATTTACCAACTGTGGTGGTGCACTTGGGAGACTGAGGGAGGAGGGTTTCTGTGAGTCCTGGGCCATATTGGTCTGCACAGCAATTTCCAGGCAGGCTGAGGCTATATAGTGAGACTCTGTCTTTTCTTTTTTTCTTTCTTTTCTTTCTTTTTTTTTTAGATTTATTTATTTAATTTATGAGTACACTGTCACTGTCTTCAGACACACCAGAAGAGGCATCGGATCCCATTACAGATGGTTGTGAGCCACCGTGTGGTTGCTGGGATTTGAACTCAGGACCTCTGGAAGAGCAGCCAGTGCTCTTTTAACTGCTGAGCCATCTCTCCCGACTGTCTTTTCTTAATCAAATAAGATAAAAATGGAGATGTTTTCCCTCGGATGTCTGGGTGGATGCCTTGCTGGGGGCAGGTGTTGGTGCAGCCTGGGCTCCTGTGCCCTGCCTACTCTCACTGCTGCACTCTGTCTACAGAACTTGCCGATACATGTGTCTGGCTGAGGAATTTTATGTTAGAAGACACTATTGAGATAATTTGCTTTTCCTTTTCACTTTGCCTTGTTTGTGAGGCCTGGGGGCAGGGTAACATGCTTCCTGGGCACTTACCAAGCTGTTGTACTGGGAACACTCCAGATGCACGGAACTAGCTGCCCACTCCCTGCCTATCCCACTGCTTGGATGAGTCTCTTCATCCTGATCTCTAGGAGCCCCTTCTTAGTATTTGGCAGTTTGTGTTTTTTCTTGAGGTAAACATCCCACATTCCCTTACATTCCCTCAAACATGGCTTCTGGACAGCATCAACAAGATGATGAGTACTGTGCTCTGGTGAAGTTCTGTTCTCTGGGGGGGGGTGTCCATCAATTAAAGGCTCTTGAAGTTTTAAATTCTCTTTCCTTTTCATTAAAAGGGGGAGAATCCCTGTTACTTCCCACGGACCAGTGTCTTCTAGGGACAGAGCCTAGGGAAAGCACCTCTCACAGAGCTCTCCTTGCTGTCCTTAGATCTGGAAGTAGATGGTAGAGTGAGTGCAGTCTGCCAGGAGTGTGAGCACAGTATGTTTTCCCTTGCAGGTTACCCTACCTGTAAAGAAAAGATTAAGAGGAGACCTGGTGGGCGGTCTGAAGTTATCTACAATTATGTGCAGCGGCCTTTTATCCAGATGTCGTGGGAAAAGGAGGAAGGAAAGAGTCGCCATGTGGATTTCCAGTGTGTGCGCAGCAAATCCCTCACTAATTTGGTGGCTGCTGGAGAGAATGTCTTGGAGGACCAGGAGATAATGATGCATCATCCACCACAAGTGGACGAGCTTGACCGGTTAAATGCTCCACTCTCTCAGATGGCTCCGAATGACTTTCAAGATTAGGGACAAATGTCATCTGCCCGTTGCTGGAGCTCTTCTCTCCTTGGGTACCCCCAACCAGGCTTCCCCCGTCCTCCTGTGGTTTCTCACCATTAGGAGATGCTTCCTCCTGTCTCCTTCCGCTCTGAGTTATTAATGTGCCCTTTTCTGGGTCTGCCTCTGGCTGGGTGAAGAAGCTCTCTGGTAACGAGGTGACCAGCTTTACCAGCCCTGGCAAACAAACCTTTTGGGTCTGGTGCTCTTGGTTGAATCTTTGCCCAAGTGCAGGAGAGGAAGTGGACTGTGCCTCACATTTGGCACAGCAGCCCACTCTTACACTGGGCAAGTGGTTTCACATCAGACAAATTGTTTAATAGCAAAAGGACCAAACGTCAGAGGAGACAGTCTGTGCTGGGGCAGGTGTGCCCACCTGAGGGGGTGTGCTGGGGCAGGTGTGCCCGCCCGAGGGGGTGTGCTGGGGCAGGTGTGCCCACCTGAGGGGGTGTGCTGGGGCAGGTGTGCCCGCCCGAGGGGGTGCTGGGGTGGGTCAAAAGAGGGGCCTGGGCACTGCACCCAGATGCCTTCTGGATAGAATGTTTGAATGAAATTCCCAAGAGCTCCAGCTCAGCTCTGCTTTTCACAAACATAGCAAACCGACCCACAAGACAGGGCTGCGACAGGAAGAGCAGTGACCCAGCAGTGTACTTATGCAGCCTGATGCTTCATTTGGAAGTGAAACTTGCAAATAAGTTGCAGAATGGCTCCAGATTTGGGCCAGACAAACCCTCTGGTGGGAAGCAGCAGTGCCTGTCCCCAGAGACAGCTCACTGCTGTGGGTGTGGTAGGAGACTGATGGATACCTTGAAGCTTTTGCTTGGAGCTCCAGGGAAAAGGCATCTGTGGTGAGCTGGGCAGGTGCTGCCCCAGAGTTCTCATACTAGTATGCTCGCTCTCGCTCGCTTTCTTTTTAATAGGCCATTGGCTACTTGAACATGGTAAGAAAGTAATACTGTGGTCATCCCCAAATTCAGGTCCAGGCCTTGTTATTTTGTTTATCTGTTCACGCTTCTATGTGTGGTAGATGGCAGTCCAGATCATTCCCCAGCCCCTTCCTCTGACATCACCATGGCTGTTTGCAGAGTCAAGAGCCACGCAGCAATGTCTGGGATTACCTTACTTCCTGGTAAGAAGTTTACCTTTGAGTCCGCCCCCACCCTGGGCATCCCCATCATAGGTGGTGTGTAAGCTGTTCGCTTCAAGCTCC
The DNA here is from genome assembly GCA_019843965.1 of Rhynchomys soricoides. Lineage (NCBI taxonomy): Eukaryota > Metazoa > Chordata > Mammalia > Rodentia > Muridae > Rhynchomys > Rhynchomys soricoides. Next base: position 1,312,592 of record JADRCH010000129.1, on the reverse strand, counting down.
TTAGAGAACACGTTTGGTTTCTTGATGGCTGCTCCCATAAGACACTGTATAGCATAACTACTTGATGGCAATAAAATCAGGTTTTAGAAGCCCTCTTTCCAGTGTTGAAGGACAAGAGTGTTCTTAAAACAGTGGGAGTTGGTGCGAGATCTTCCTTGCTCAGAGAAGAACCGAAGGGTAACTAAGCGGCTCCGGTTTGCAACGTGACTATTGGTGTGTCGGCGAGGCAGCATCCAGAATATGGGCTGAGGTTATCTGCGTCGAGGTTACTTCTGTGAAGTTGCTTGGTTTGTGTTTGAGGCCAGGTCTGGCTTTGACTTTGTTGGTGCTACATGGTTGCCCTACCTGCAGCCCAGGGTCAGTGGTGCTTCCTGTTTGTCCATAGCCACTGGAGTGATTATGTATCTGTGCTGTGTGTAATGCTCAGGTGTGAGCACAGTCCTTTCTTTGTTCTTTGGAGTTCACTGGCTTTGGCCTTTTATGACCTTGGTCTTAACCCTGACACTCCAGCCCCTGGAGTTTTGACAAGGAGGTAATCTAAAGGCCGTTCCAGTGACACTGGTTGGTGGTGACTAAAGGAAAGGCTGGGGACATTGGCTCCTTGTGTCGAGGGAAGCTTTTTTGTATCTCAGCCCCACCCTTACCTACATTTCAGTGTCGTTGTAGTTTGGTGTCTTGCCTACTGTTCTCAGGGTTGGGGTGGGTAGAGTAGGGTTACAAAACAGGGTTTCTCTGTGTAGCCCTGGCTGTCCTGGAACTCACTCTGTAGACCAGGCTGGCTTCTGTCTTCCAGAGTGCTAGGATTAAAGCTGCGTGCTGCCGCTGCCTGGCCCCAAATTGGGACATTTTTTAGCGGTGGGACCTTGCAGGATCAAGGGCTGGATTGTAGTCGTCTTTAGAGTTGATTACTGGCTATGTGAGAGGATTTATCCATCATAAAAAGATGGATTTTGGGCTCAGTGTCTTTTGTAAGTGCCTGAATAAGTAAGCTGGGCTATGTGTACAGAAAGTCTCACAAGAAGGTGACTTTACACCTCAGTGTCTTACAAGATAAAAGAGAGCCTGAACCTGAGGCTTGGCTCTTCAGCATGCGCCCGTTGCCACTTGTGTAGTAGGAACACCTGCACTAAGGAGTTGGCCAACAGGGTACAGTATTAGAACGCAACAAATGGGCGTGTGGCAGAATTGGAGGGGGACAGGAGAGACTGGGCACAGCGGCCAGTGATTTTAGCCAGCACCTCGGGAGGTGCTGTGTAATGTCTGATGTGTACAGGCCTGAAGGTGCTCTGCAGGAAACCCAGGAAGGGGCATCTCCTTGGAGTCAGAGGACGTGTCTTAGGGAATAAATGTTGAGAACACAGGCTTCAACTCAAGTGGTGGCCATCAACAACTTGAGGTGGGTGCAGGGAGCTCAGCAGGAGGCAGAGCCACTCTTATATCTGATGGGATCATTCTGGAGAGTTACATTTTCTCCTAAGGGCAAAATGTGTGTGGATTTTGCCTCGTATATTACATTTACTTTTCCAAGTTGCACTTGTTCACCTACCAGTGTTTACGGAATCCTGTGTATGGGATGCTTTTTCTATAATAAAGTATTTTTATTTGTGTCTCTTGTCATTTAATAGCAAAGAAAATCACAAAGCAAACTTCCAATGAATTTAAAAGGGGTGCTACCTGCTGGCCAGGATTGTGGTTTCTTTTCTTAGAACACAGACTCGCCCGAAGCTTACCTGTGCTCCTCCTTCCTGCTATCCTAGGCTGCCCACGAGTTCACAGTTACCGTTGGAGATCTCACACTTCAATCAAATGTAACATCGAAAGCCTAGACCTTGTGGACTGGTTTTGTTTCAGATCAAGTAACAATGATAGGGCCTACAGGACCTCTGGCTCTCATTACTATCTTGGCTTTAGTCAAGTTTACGCTAAGTCCTTGGTTCATTTAATAAGGTGCGCGCGCCATCAGCACACCTCATAGGCATCCAGGGGTTAAGAGAGCGTGGTGGGTGTGGGTTTTGCCAGATAATGCTTGCCCTCAGCTGATGCTCACTAGAACAGGTCCTTCCCTCCAAAAGCTTTTATTGTGGGGCATAGACCTCTAGTCTGGGTCACTTGGTAGCAGCCAGAACTGGACTGTTTTACTGAGGAAACTTGAGAGGTTTTTAGAAGCTCTGTGAACCCAATCAGGAAGGACTTGGTACAGTGAGGTATCACCGGTCAACTCTCATCCTAAGAGGTGATGGTGCAAAGTTTGGACCCCAGGGTGTTTGCACTGTGTTACTGTTGAGAACCTAGTGGGTCTTACACAAAACAAAGGAACAAATTTAGAATTTGGCAATAAGCAAACGGGAAGAACAACCCTTAGCGACCACTGCATCACATAGATGTGTCTAAAACTAGTAATGTGGGGCTGCAGAAATGACTCAGCAGGAAAGAGCACTGGCTGCCCCTGCAGGAGCTGGGTTTAGGTTGCGGCACCTACACAGCAGGTCAAAACTGCAACTCTAATTTCAGGAGATCTGAGGTCCTAGCCTTGAGCTCTCCGTAAACTTGGTACACATACATACATGCAGATAGAACACTGATAATGGTAAACATCTCTTTTAAAGTTCTGCCAAGCCAAGCCACAATTAACAGCATTTGCTATGCAAACTTGATGGCCTGAATTTAGTCCCCTGCACCCATATATATATACACATACATATGTATACATACATAACACACACACATACGATGTGTGTGGAGGTCTAGGAAGGCCCCCATTGTAAGCTTGCGCCTCTTGGATGACATTTCTGTCCAGCAAGTGTTTTGACCTCACTGAGGCAGATATAGGACGGTGAGGCCTCCATAGTCACGTCTGTGGAAGTCGGTTCATAATACCAGTTCCTGCCAACAGGCTGGTACAGCACAGCTTCTCCAGGACGATGGTGCAGTGTTCCTTTATTTCAAGTCACAATCACTTTAAAGACATCAAAGAAAACCACCACAGCTCCATTATTGTTTTCACAGTTTATTCAAAAGTTGAATAGTTAAAATAAGGTCATTTCCCCCAAAATGAACCATTCCCCACCACACAAACTACCACTATCCTTATCCTCCCATGCTCACCACACACTCCTGCAAACACACAGGGATCAGGACCTCAACTGTTCATCAATACAGAGCGCAAAGCCACACAGGCCCTTCTATCTCCTTTGCGTTAGTTAGCAGGCTCTGAATGGAGGATTAAGGAGCTAACATCAATCACCCTTAACCCAGAGTTAAGACTTCCTTAGACATGAAAATTTAAAGCATTTTTTGCTTACAATTTTAAGTCTTCTATTCTCTGAATGGCTGAGCTAGGACCAAGCTGACCTTCCCAACGTCAGGACTAGCAGAGCGCCAACCGCAGTTGTAGCTTGGCCACTGACACTGCAAGCTACCACACAGGTGCAAGTAATGCTTTAACAGTTAGCAACACTTAAAACCCAGCTCTCCAGTAATGCATTAATATGGAGCCTCCACATCTTTCTGACACTGCAAAAGTCTTGTAAAGGTGGCAGCAGCTGTGACAGAGAAGGCACTTTGTGCTAAATTCAGTGTTTCTCATGAGAGAACACAGCAGAGAGGCAGTTCAGCCCAAGCTGCAGGCAACCCTTTTGGGTAGAGGGACAAGAATGCCCCAGGAAGGCATCTGCAAAGGAAAATTTTGTAATCATGATTCCAAGGCAAAATGGCTAAAGTCAGGGAAATTCCAAGACAAAAACACAGTTGCACCATGGATTGAGGAATGAGCTCAAGGACTCAGCGGGCTGCTTCTGCCTTGACTCCCAAGGAGGCTGTGGGATCTTGCATGGCAGCACCTGAGCCTCCAGCAGGTTCTCTGCTGTTTACCCAGGAACAAACTGCTCTGGCAGCACTTGCAGGTATTGCTTGCTGGTAGGCAGCATGTGCCTGGAGATGACCTGGTTGTCCACGTGGTCCAGAACTCCTTGGCAGTGCCCAGTGGCTTTGTGGGCTTTCTAAGATCAAAAAGGACCACACTAGTACCTCTCCCATCAACACTCAGAAGAGCAGCATGAGTCTTTTGGATGGGAGATAGGTCAGTGGGTCAGGGTCTCTGCCCTAGTACCATAAGTAAAGTGCACCAAGAAGGCAGGCTGCAGAAAGCCACTTGCGAAGGCTGAGGTATGGGGAGAAACCACCGGCACCTGCAGGACGGAGACCGTTCCTTCTGCCACTCTGTTGGCTGTTCACACAGACTTTATTGTCACGGAGACCGTTCCTTCTGCCACTCTGCTGGCTGTTCACACAGACTTTATTGTCACCTTATTTCTTTAACAAGAACCTCAGCTATGAAGAGAAGACTACTTGGTGGGCTTGGCAGGTGGCATGTCACCACAGCACAGGCATTGGCTGGTACTCAGTGTGTACGCTCAGTAACGGTGGGTGGCTGGTTTTCCCCCTTCATTCTGATGAACTTGGAAAAATCAAATTCTCTTTACAACACATACCAAACTGGCTCACGGGGCTTCAAAAGAAGCAAGCAGCTGCTTATGGCAATGGAGAAATGCTTGTCTTTGTCCTGTCAGCTTCCCGGTGCACTATGGAGGAATATCCACTTACTATCACATTTCAGAGACTTGACTAGGACATATTAATGAGTTCTACAAACTTCTTGAAAGTTCTTTCAAGAGCGCAAGAGGAAAACCACAATGTTGTGCAGAGAACTCGGCCCCATTTAGGGTTCCCAGCACAAACCCTATTTTGCTGCCTTCATGTAGGAAGGTATGGCCCCCCTGGCTGTCAGGCCCTCAAAGCGCTTGTATGTGTAATTGATGAAGACCCAGTCTTTGTTCTTGTAATCCGTCTCAGGATGATTACTTGTGGTCACTGGCAAAGAAACAGAAGTGAGACTGAGTCACTGCCCTACCTCAACGGCCCCGGAGACACAGCACCCTGAAGATCACCTAGCCCGTTTGGAGAGGATTATTTTTCACTGTGCTTCCTACTTTGCTCATGTATGTTCTCTAGGTTCTCTTCTCTTGCTCCCGTCATCTCAGTTTCTTTTAATCTATGAGTGACAGCCGAGCAGTTTAGGACTTGCTCAGCAGCTCCAACAGCTCAACATGACCCACTCATCCATTCAGTAGTCTCTGCTGCCCACCGTAGGGACTGATAACTACTTACACAGGATCACAAGCCCCCTCCACATTCTGATATGTAAACACACCCTAAAATCGCAGTTGATGCTGCAACTCTTAAGACTGCAGTGGCAACCACTGGGATTACCTGTGGGCTTCAGAATGTCAGACTCTGGAAATTCATCAAAGTTTGAGGTATCATCAATGCTCTTGATTTCAATAGATATCGCAGCTGGTCTCTCCCTGTCAAGAACAGACATGCCCCAAATGACCATAGATGATACTCATAGAGGATACTGACCAAGTCTCTCTTGGAAGACTCCTTCCTGTCTGACATGGGAGGACTATTCACTATTGCCAACATTTTTTTACTCTAATGCTAAATAAGCCAAATTCCAGCACTTGGGAGGCAGAGGCAGACAAATCTCTCATGAGTTAAGGCTGGCCTGATGTACACAGTGTGAGTTTCAGGACAGCCACGGCTACATAGAGACCCTGTCTCAAAAACCAACCAGCCCAAGGAACAAAGCATTCAGTAAGAAAGACAGGAACAAGAGAGCTACAGCCCTGTGTCCATCCCCCTAATGAAGGAGTCCTCTTAGCCGGGAAACAGCTCCGAAGCAGCCCATGTTTGGTTCCACCCTGATTCCACTGGAAAGGTAAAAATTCCCAGGATGCTGGCCACAGTGGAGACCAAGGAAAGCAGACTGTGATTCCCAGGCAACTTAGACTGTACAGTGACACTATCTCAAAAAGACAAAATTCAAGGATCTAAATCGGAACACAATTACAGTATAGAATGGCAGGGCACTTTCTGCTTAGCAATGAGTGCTAATGACAGCTGGAGCTTCATTGGGTAATCTAGGTGCCCGGGCTACGCCACCTCCCTGCCCTCTGAATTCCACCCTTTCACCTTCTACTCAGTCTCTCAGTAACAGCCTCTACCTCGTGTGCACAGCCAGCTTCTGCTGAAGGCCCTCAGCCACAGAGGTTAGGTAAGAGCAAAGACACATGCTTCCTGGACACCCCTCCACCATGGCATGCCTTTACTGGCAGGAACTGCTGGGTCTGCTGTATTCTGTGGCACACAGTGGACAGGTCTGACTCCTCATTTTCACCACAATGGAAGATCCTGAAAGTCTAAAGGGCTCTCTCCCTTTACTTAGCTTACTGATGATCTTTCCAGACTACTCTTTCGGAAATCGTAATCCACAGATGGTGGCACATTCCTCTATCTAGGCACTTGGGAGGAAGAGGCAGGAGAACCAGGGGTTCAAGATCATCTTCTGCTATATACCTCACAGAAGGCCAGCCTGGACTACATGAGACCCAGTCTGTGGCCAGCAAGATGTACAGGTCCTTGCCAACAAACCTGGCACCTGATTTGATCCCCAGAACCACATGACAGAAGGAAAGGACAAAGTCCACAAAGCTGCCCTCTGACCTTCACTCATGCCCCATGACATGCATAACCTAAATGCTGCAGACGGTAGTGTGGGTGGATACCTGATATGTTCCCAGTCAACACCTTCAAAAAAAGGATTATTTTTTATTTCCTCAACTCCAGGGGCTCCGATTCTATGTTCCCATTCACAGCAGAACCTGGGAAAAAAAAAAAACAAAAACCAGGCTTTTCAGCACACTCCAGTTTCTTCAGAAAAAGGAGTAGCCAGGCTCCTGCATGCTTTTCCCATGACCCCCAAACCCTACCACAAGGCTAAGCATGGAAGATGATCACTCTGCTACCTCAGAATCAGGCCCTTGGCTTTCTCAGAGACAGGAACTTCTGGGGGAAAAGTCAGAGTTCCCTTCCAGTTCATCACCTTCTTGTATGTCTCTTGTGGGGTCTCGGAGCAGAACGGTGGGTAGCCTGTAACGAGCAGAAGTGTGGCTCTTCACAGCCCAGAACACAGACTCGGTCTGACATGGTTAAAAAGGTCCCCACTCTAGAGACTCTAACATGTCAACCAAGCTGAGTAGGCCAAAAGCAAGCATTTCAAAGAGACCATCCCAGCTCTTTCGGGAAGTCCAAGCAAGAGGAGAACACCTTGCCTCCCTAGCTCCTGCCTGTCCTCCACACGGGTACATCCATGTCCAGGGTTTCCCAGACCACCTGACGAGTGACTCCAAACCCACCCTGTCACCACAGACTCACCTACTAGTGCTCAATGGCATATGGCTACACCACAGCTGTGTCCCTGAATACAGAGACACAGCACCCAAATACAAAGGAGAACAAAAGGCTCCATGCTCTCAAAGCTTCCAGAGAGGAAGCAAGCCACAGTGCACACGCCGAGAGAGACGCTGTCGTGGCTAAGCTCTTTGTACACAATAGGTGCTTGGCAAGTGAGACTGGTTACGGGCCACATGGAGGGAATGAGGGGACAGACGGGTTTAGAGATAATGGATGTGATGTGAGGGAGCCTGTGAGCGCACGGGGCCATCTGAGGAGCTGGCCATCAGGAACTTCACTCCGAAGGCAAGTCACTAGGTCACTAGGTGAGCCAAGCACCTAGTTTGCCTCCAAGTAAGTCAGTGTAACAGCAATGTCTTTCCTGGGTACACAGGAAGCATGGAACTTACCGATGAGCATCTCATACATGATCACCCCGAGGGACCACCAATCACAGAGCTTGTTGTACCCTGTCTGCATGAACACCTCTGGAGCGATGTAGTCAGGAGTGCCCACTGTAGAGAAGGCCTGAAACATGTGCACACATTAGGGAGGCCCAGCCAGGAGTGAGTGCCTAAGCTCGGAATGCTAGTCCAGGGCCCAAAGGCCTCAAGCTCCATCGGGGCACCCCAAACTACACAAGCAGGACAGCCCAAGCCTAATACAAACTTACCCGTGACAGCACTTTCCAAAATGAACAACAAAGCTTTGCTAGTAAAGGAGAAGACCCTCTACACATGCCCAGAGCCCACACCGTGAGTGACTAGCGCCTACTGAGAACCTGAATGAGCCTTCCTCATCTGCTCAGATGTCTGAAGGGACATCTAGCCCAGTGCCGCAGGTAGCACTTGACATCCACGTTCTTCACTCAAGCCTGAGAACTAGGGAGGGGACAACAGGTCCTGCTCCAGATTGTCTATTTACTGCTGGGGCAAGTTAACAAACACACTGAAAGCCTAAGTCAGCACTTTACTAGGTAATGTGCCCATAACACACAGATCTGCCACGTTATTACTGTGTATATGACAAAGTGCTGCCCTTTCTACATAATACACACGTGACCACCCTTACAGAGTATGGCTCATGTTTAATCTTCATCTATTAAGAATAAATGTTGCTGGGGCTGGAGAGATGGCTCAGTGGTTAAGAGCGCTGACTGCTCTTCCAGAGGTCCTGAGTTCAATTCCCAGCAACCACATGGTGGCTCACAACCATCTCTAACTCCTTCCAGGGGATCCTATGCTCTCACACATGCACAAAAGTTTTGGTCCAGCCAGATGGCTCAACTGGTAAAAGCACTTGCCATGAAGACCGATGACCTGAGTTTGAGCCCCACAAACCATAAGGTGGAAGACAACACACACAGATGCGTGCGCACACACAAAAGAAATAAGATTAAAGTTTTCTTAGTAATAATTCAGTGGTGAGTGTACCCTATTTAAATAGCTTTCAACATACTATCAAGGTAAATGTAATGAAATTACTCATTTACTTTCAAGCTTACGGGGTATAATTTTGGATGTGCGCATACTCAAACACGGACTAAACATTTTTAAATCGCCCTCTCCAGTCCTGACTACCGAGTACTTTTCTACCACAAAGTAAGGCAAGGCAGATGAATAGGAGTCCTGACTTGTCTTAGAGAGTCAACATTTTAAGTTTGTGAGATGGTGCCGTGAGATGGGCACGGTGGTGTATCCATGTAGTACATTGGTAGACTGGAGAGGATTGGGGGAGGGGCGTTTTCAAAGCCAGCCTATGCCATAGGAGACTTTATATCAAAAATAACTGCTCTAAGTTCAGGGCATGCCGGCAAGTGACCACTACTGAGCTACGGCCCACACCATTCGTGTTCTTTCTGAAACTCACTCAGATCGGTTTGAAGTTATCCAGAAGCCTCCAATATTACTTACTAGCTGGCGTCTGTTTCTTTTCCAGGTCTCTGCTTTCCTTTTGGAATTCATGTTCTGAAAAGCTAAAAGCAGAGAGATCAAGTCCTAATCAAAATTCAGACAAGAATGTTTATTTTGTGGGGCTCTGGTACCAGTCATACCATATACCACCAAACGCTCTGGGCAAGGCCAGGTGTGGGAGCGCGGGCAGAGGAAAGCAGATCTCTGTGAGTTTAGGCCAGCCTGGGATACACAGAGAGCCTATCACAATGCAACAAAGTAAAAGACACACACTGAGATATCAGCTCCGGAGTGACTCACTCTAAACCCTGCAGCTCTGAGAATCACAGTGGAGTTGTCAAGTTTTATATGGTTCATACACCAGAAACGACAGACAGGCCTTATCAAAGTTGGAGAGAAGACGCGCATGTGTTTACCCACTGTGCATTTATTATGGGCTTTGATGTTTGCTTTCGGTTTTGGTAATGGGACTGGTGAAGGCAGGCAGGGCCTTCTGCACGCTAGGCAAGTCTGTCCCTGAGACACAAGCCTGTTCTTTCTACTCTCCCTCATCTCTATGTCTCCATGTTCACTTTTCATACTTATTCAGACCTGGTTTGTGGCATTCCAGAAAATCCAGATCAACTCAACCTGACTCTGTGTGGCTAGGCCTGATCCAAGCATACAGACCTACGACACTCAGTTTCTAAAACTGACCAAAGATCCAGGAGCAGCAAGTGGATTCCCAGAGATAGGGTGTACTGTGGGTTTTCTAGGATGAACTGAGGTTCCTGTGTTCATGCCTGTGCAGTTGTGTGCACACAGGTGTGTACCCACATATGCGTGAGACGAGAGCTCATGTAGCATTTCTCAGAGGTCATCCACCTTTCTTCTTCTTTTTTCTCTTCTGTCAGTGGCTTGGAACTTGCTTACTTAGGCGAGGCTGGCTGGGCTTCACCCAGGGATGCCCGTGCCCACCTCCTCAGTGCTGAGATGACAGCGGTGTGCCTGCCTTCATGCCTGGCTTTTTATATACATTCTAGGAATCAAACTTGGGTCTTCACGCTCTCCTGTGTTCTGATACTACTCAAATAGAAAGCCAACGCTTGGAATCAATCTAGTCTGGAGCTGTTCTGAGAGCTTTCATCTTGCCACTCCTTGCTGCTTGCTCCATGGTTGCTCCCAGCACCTTCCTAGCAGAGTTCTGTCCTCAACATCTGTGTTAGCACAGCTGGAAGCACTCATCTCGCCTAGTCAGACAGCATGGGAATACAGACAGAAGAGTACTGGATCTCTTCTGTAAACTGCTGTGAGACTCTCTCGGATTTCCTGAATAGTTTCGTCACCAGGGAAATCACTCTTACCCACCAGGTTAAGGAAAGGGGCAGCTAACGTCACTGTTCAAACTTACTGAAATCACTGGGCAGGCTGTGGTTCAGGTTCCTATAAAATTCTGTCCTGTGTGCTTTTTTCAGGCCTGTGCAAAGGCCAAAGTCGGAAAGTTTCACATGGCCCTGTGAGGGAAGGGGAAACCGGTGATGTGTGGATGGACACACCTGGACAAGCAGACATTGTTACCTGCCAGTTTCCGTTACACCTCCCCAATAGATTCCTACACTCCCACCAAGCTTACTAAGGAAAAACACATAGCAACAAACTTAAAACAGAATTCCAGCTAAGCGTGTGGCCCATGTCTTTAATCCCAGAACTTAGGAGGCAGAGGCAAGGAGATCTGAGTTTGAGGCCAGCCTGGTCTACAGAGAGAGTTCCATGAGAGCCAGGGCTATCTAGAGAAACCAATTAAATACTAAAGCCAGACATGGTAACCCATACTTTAATTCCAGCACTGGAGACAGAAGCAGGTTGATTTAGGCCAAGCTGGTCTACATAGTGAGACCTGTCTCAAATAAACAAAACAAAACAAACCCCAACCAGAAACCAGTGGTCATGTTTCCATTATGAGACTGCACATTACATTTCTTCTTTATATTTGTGTATTGTCCTAATTTTTTACTATATGAGACTATTCTTTTTTATTAGCATATATTACTTATGCAAAACAATGGGCTTCAGACTGATATTTTCATATATGTACAAAAGGGAACCATATGCAGCCTTTACCTTCGGCTGTCTCCCTCTTTTTACTCTTCTGTCAGTAGCTTTGAACTTGCCTACTATTTAGACTAGGCTGGCTGGACACTAGCCCCAGGGATCCTCCTGTGGCCACCTCCTCAGTGCTGAGATTACAGCCATGTGCCTCATGCCTGGCTTCTTATATGCATCCTTACAGAACAGAACTCCTGACACAAGACATTATCTGACAGGCCTCCTGCCCCCAAGACACAGCAAGTAAGGTTTCCAGAATCTCAGGCCTTCCAAAGACATCTAGAAAGTTAGCAAAAGAAACAGTGGTGCACACCTTTGATCCCAGCATTCAGAAGGCAGAGGCAGGCAGATCTCTTTTGGAAACCTGGTCTACAGAGTGAGTTCCAGCATACCCAGGCTACACAGAGAAACCCTGTCTCTGAAAAAAAGAAAAGAAGGAAGGAGACAGGCAAGCAGGCAACAGCAGGGAATAGGACACTTTCATTCCAAACAAAAAATTCTGGTTTACAAGTACAACACTCGCCGGGCCGTGGTGGTGCACGCCTTCAATCCCACCACTGGGGAGGCAGAGGCAGGTGGATTTCTGAGTTCGAGGCCGGCCTGGTCTACAGAGTGAGTTCCAGGACAGCCAGGGCTACACAGAGAAACCCTGTCTCAAAAAAACAAAACAAAACAAAAAACCTAAAACAAGCAAACAAACAAACAAAAAAAAAAACCCAAGTACAACGCTCTAGAATTCTAGAGCTGAAGGACGTGGATGCATCACCACCCCCACCGTAGTTGCTTGTAATCTTAGGATAATGGATCCCCCAAATCAGTTTGCATGAGAGGGATAAACCACTGAGGCAGGTAGTAACCCCGCTCCGGGATTTATTTAAAATATCTCTACTACACCGTTTTCTCACTAGAGAGAACAGTGGACACAGTGTAGCAGCAGCACAGACCTTCCCTGTGGCCTCAGGAACAGCACTACTCATACCACTGAGGTAAAGCAATAAAGGCTGCACAGAGGCTGGGGGCTCCTCTGGGAGCATGGTGCACATGGCACCCTGTTTTGTGGTGGACTTTGTGGCAGGCTTTTGCTGCCGCCACTGCACCAGCTCAGGGAAGATGGCTGCCTCTGCCTTACTACAAAATTGACTTGGTTGTACTTGTGTTGTTTGCACACAAGGTCTCCTTGAAACTCAAGCTGAATCTGGAATTTCTAGCCTCCTCCTCTGCCTCCCAAGTGGTGGAGGCACCAGCATGCGTCACCACACTATGCCTGGCTTAACTCTTCTTGAGACAGTCTCACTATGTAGCCCTGTCTGCCACAGATCTCCCTCTGGAGACCAGCCTGGCTCTGCCTCCTGAATGCTAGAATTCAAATCGTGCCTGCTTTTTTTAAAGAACATTTGGTTAAATTACAGAATCATCCTTCAGAGGCAGGATGTGATGGCAAACTTACCTATAAAAAGGACAAAAACATACAAGGGATCACTGTTCCCAAGCCAGCACTGCATGTGAGCAGGTGTTACAGCCAGGGCTGCCCAGCTCAGCAGACATGCTGGGCGGGGTGCTGTGTGCCCACATACCTTGCTGTCCAAGAGAAGGTTGTCTGGCTTGATATCTCTGTGGATGAATCCCAGCTGGTGAATGGAGTCTATGGCTAACACTGTCTCTGCTATGTAAAACTGAGTCTCCTCTTCTGTCAGAGTATCTTTTTTCATCAATAAAGTCATCATGTCCCCTGGAAGCAGAAAGATACAAAGCCACCACCATACATACACAGTGCATGTACACATACATAAACACACATACACACACACACACACAAAATATGAGTAAAAACCAGTTTTCAGATTGGTTTTCATTATCCGCCAATATAAGCCAACTACACCCAACTGTGCTGAGTCCCATAAAGTGATCTACATGTTAACATGGGAGGCAACAGCAATATGTCTCTAATACGTAAAGGGTAAAAAATTCACACTCAGACAAAAAACGTACCTGGCACCTAAGCTAGGTATGGAGCACTACGCTTGAATTGTCATTGTCCTCTTTAGAGAAGTGAGAATCTCTCCACAATCACAAAGGATATATGCATATGACAGTATTTTGGACCAGGGGAAAAACTATTTGACTTTTATGTTTACCTACACATCTCTGAAATTGTCTATGTCTAGAAGCAAATGGCAATTCCACACAGGCTCAATTGCTGTCTTTAAAATGAAATGCCAAATAAAATGTAAATATTTAGGGGGATTTAAATAAGATTCCCCACTAACATGAGGAGGCAAACCCATGGGAAGACGGCTGTGGGCAGCTAAGAGGCAGTCACAAATGCTGAGCCCGCTCCTCTCCACTGGAATTTAGCTGCCTGACAGACAAGTGAGGTCACTGCAGGTCCCAAGACCACAAGGTCTCCTCCTAACACCTTCTTTGAGTTTAAGTGGACACCACTCTCCTCATATGACTTTTAATTTACTGACAAACTCCTTGGTGTCCTGCAAGGTGAAAATTTAAAGCAAGAGAAAAAAAAAAGATTCATATCCTAAAATTCAGCAATTAAACAAAAGCAAAGAAAATAATATGTAAAGTAGCTAACAAGCTGAGAAAAGCAGATGGTTCTGTTTCCACTTCACATAAAGCTGCTTAGACTAGAAAGCAAGGAAGAGAGGGCCTGGGACCCTAGCGCCCCCTGCCGCCCTCTGAGCAGCCGCTCACCCACAACTTTTTTTTTTTTTTTTTTTAATAATCTTGGCAAGAATGTTTCCCTCGGACACAAGTTAAAGGGTTAACTAAATAAAAGACCAAGACTTGAAGACTGTGAGTGCTCAGCATCCCTGGGGAGACCCTGAGGCCAGAGGCAGTGGGGAGGCCAACCCTAAGTCACTGAAGCCTTCCGGCCAAGGAGAGCAGCTGATGGCCTCGCTTCTGTGAGTTTGCTCAGGTGAGGACAGCTCAGGCTTGCTGGTCCTAGGGCTCTGCCAAGGCCACCATCACAAAGGCCAGCAATGCGAAGGGCAGGGTCTGAGGGACATGAGGAGCTAAGGAAGAGCTGCAGTAATGGCAGACACACGGTAGCCAAGCTGTTCCCTACTACTGAAGTGCCTAAGAAGAAAAAAGTGTCTGCTGGCCAACTCTGTGTTGTAATCTTCCTCAGTTGTTAGGAGAAATTACTGAGGACCCTGGGCCTAAATTAAGAGGTGTCACAAGACAATATAGTATGCTCCAATTAATTACATTTGCTGTGTTAAAAGCCAAACAGAAAAAAGCTACCTTCTGTTTGGTCAGAGTTCACTGGTTCATCAGGAAAGAGACTGTCCCCAAAACAGACAGGCCACCTGCTCTGGCTTACCTATCTAGGCTTGACAGCTCAGAGAGGAGAGGGGGCTCTAGATATTAATATAGGTGGAGAGGGAGTCACTCTAACAAACTACAGAAAAAGAAACCAAAAAGGCTGAAGTGAACAATGCTATGGCTTCAGTCTGGTCAGCTGGACGTCATGCTGGACGCCAACCAGCAGCAGGCAAGCAGAGCCCCCTACCTGGTCTAAATGTGTTTAAAGGAAAAATAAGTAGAAGACCTGTCCACCTGAAATGGTGAGTGAATGAACAGCAGAGAGGCAGGCAGCACACGGCTGGCTACTGCCCTCCTTTAGGGACCTAGAACAGACACAGAAAGCGATTCTGTGAGCACAGTAACAGGTAGAAAGGAGGGTTCGTTGTTGGTGTGAGAGAGAAACCACAGAACAAAGGGAAATCGACCTTTCATCGTGAAGTAATTACCTCCAGGCAGGAACTCCATGATTAGGTAGAGGTTTAGCTTATCCTGAAAACTATAGAACATTTTCACAACCCACAAACTGTCTGCCTCCACTAGAATGTCACGCTCCGCACGAATGTGGCCAACCTGGAGGTATATGCATTTGATTAATGACAAGCCTTGCTCTGCTGTAAACTGTATATCTGTTTAAACAATTTAAATACTATTCTGAGTATTTAGTTCTGCTAACACACACTGACCAACTTGAAACTGACATTTGACTTGAAGGAATTCAGTGACAGAAACCTGGTAAGAAAGGCTCTTAAACCTGCCAAATGAATGGATGGCTTCAACCCAACCCAACAGTAACCGCGCTACGAAGTAAACCTCTGATTAGTTAAAATGACCGTTCTTTTACATAAATATATTTATTATAGTTTTTAACTTTGTTTATTGATTGATTGATTGCAGAGATTCATGTATTCCATGCTGGTTTTGAACTCTACCTCCAGATCCCTCTGCTTCCATCTCCAAAATCAAAGATTATAGGCATGAACCACCACACAGGCTTATGAGGTAGAGCACTGACCCATGGTTAAGCGAGCACTCCAGCAGCGTCCCCAGGCCTCTGTTCTAGTAATCAGGTAGGATAAACCGTCCCCAAAGGGAAACCCTGACAGATGCCAGCTCAGGCCGCACTGTCTAGGTGAGCGTGTTTCCGTCTGAGGTCTCTGTTTTGTCAGGTTGTTTCATTTTGCAATGCCTGAGGTGAGGCCAGGGCCTTGTTCCCACTACACCAGGGGTCCACACGAGTGCTCATGTTACTTAACGATTCAGCTACACACCTCATCCTGATATCAAAATAACAGAGCCCTGAGCGACAATTAGATCACCGAGATGCTGCAGCACTCTGTAGCTCACTGCTGTGCACTACACTGAAGGATGAAAAAAAGGTTTTATTGGGTTAAAGATTCAAAATCATGGAGTTTCTCATTTTCTACATTTGCTGCAACACCTAGAGCCGGAGCTCCAGGCACCTGGGGAGAACTGGCAGAATCAACTTGTTAAAATACAATGCTTTGTGAGCAGGGGTGTGGCTCGGCTGGTAAAGAGCTTACATGGCATGCACCAGGTACAGCTGGGGGAGGGGAGGGGTGCATGCCTGCAGGTCTAGCAGTTGAGAGGTGGCGGTAGGAGGATCAGGAGTTCAGGGTCATCCTCCTCCACTACAGGGGGAGCAAGTCTGAGGCCAGCCATGGCTATATGACACCCTGTCTCAAAATGGTGATCACTATATCAAACTGACATTATTTAAAATGTACAATAGTAACCAAAACGTTATTACACATTCTCAAACCACAGTCCTCCTTTCTTAAGTGTCACAAGATCCAAAGACGGAGTAAACCAATAAATCTAAATTCATTAAGACTTAGTCCAAGCCTGCAACAAGTTCCAAAGTCAAAGACCTATGAGGAGTCATGAGCTGGCACATCTGTGGTTCTCGTACACTGCCTGCTTTGTTGGGATGTCTTTAGCAGGCCACAGACCTTCCATTCCTCACCTGGAGACACTCACTACTGTCTCCTGACTTACATCTAACCTGCCTGTTCTCCAGGCTCTGTGGGGCTTGAAGGTATGGTCTGTTTATACATCCGAGTTTGGTGTCTCCACTCACACGGAACTCTCTGAAGCTTCAATGTGACAAAGGGTTTGCTGAGTGCTATTGATGGCACATGCGTGGTAAGACAGACCAGTGTTGTGAAACCACAGGCAAGGCAAATACCTGCCTTTACTTGCCTCAACAGAAGAAAAGATGGTGGACACTTACTGCCTCCTGCTGATCTTAGCTGTGTCAATGAGCTTGTCACTATGAGGCCAGAAGACTGGCTGGCCTGGGCTCTCCTGGGGCCCTACCTACTGCAAGAATCCAAAGAAAAGAGAAGGCACCAGTGTTACCACTTGTCACTCAACTTGGAGGACAGAATGGTGACTGTACTGTTTCCTATTTATCAAAAGGAAAGCTAACCACTGTGAGTCTACCTCTCCTTCTCTCCTGAGGCTGACGTGGCAGCTCGAAGCCTTAAGGTATAGAAGTGGAGTCAGCCAAATATGGAGCCAGAGGTGCGGATCACAGGAGAAGGCTCACTTCCCTGTCTGGAACACCTAAGTCATGGAGGAAGCTTACACACAGTCAGTCCACATATCTGTCCTTCCACAGAAGCCGACACACAGTCAGTCCACATACGTATCCTTCCACAGCAGTGCAGCAGCATCGCCCTCACCACAGACAATGTCTGGCACTGGCTCATGCTCATGCCTTTTCTTTCCTTTTAAAAAATTTTTTATTAACTATTTTATTTATTACCTCCCAAGTGTTGCCCCCCCTCCCAGTCTCCCTATCCCCCTCCCTGTCCTCCTCCCCAGTGCTGCATCTAAAGGTGTGTGCTGGGGGCTGGGGAGATGGCTCAGAGGTTAAGAGCACTGGCTGCTCTTCCAGAGGTCCTGAGTTCAATTCCCAGCACCCACATGGTGGCTCACAACCACCTGTAATGAGATGTGGTACCCTCTTCTGATGTGTAGGCATACACGCAGGCAGAAGATTGTATACATAATAAATAAATAAATAAATAAATAAATAAATAAATCTTAAAAAAAAAAATAATCCAAGGCTTAGCCGGGCAGTGGTGGCGCACGCCTGTAATCCCAATACTCAGGAGACAGAGGGTAGGTGGATCTCTGAGTTCGAGGACAGCCTGGTCTACAAAGCAAGTCCAAGACAGCCAGGGCTGGTTACACTGAGAAACCCAGTCTCAAAAAAACAAAAACAAAACAAACAAAACCAAAAAAGAAAAGAAAAGAAAAAAAAAAGAATTCAAGGCTTCCCAGTAAAATAGAAAAAAAAAAAAAAAAGACTTCATTTTTACGTGACTGGTGCTTACATGTAGTCTTAGTACGGTGTGCATGCACTGCCCAAAGAGGCCAGTAGAGGGTGTCACATTCCCGGAGACTGGAATTATAGACCATTATGAGCCACCATATGGGTGCTAGGAATTCAATCCAGATCCTCTGGAACTGCAGCCAGTTCTTTTAACCATTTAGCTGTTTCTCCAGCCCCCAAACCACAAAATTTTGAAGAGGCATTTGAATGTAGACAGGAAATACTTCATGACTACAATCCTCAGGTGGCAGAGGATGTGAGAAGTCTCTATCCTCGTTGGGCTCCAAATGAGGAGCTCTGCCGGGCACAAGATCCCTGGCCTCACACTGGAATCCTGCTGCAGCAGTACCCACTGCTACCTCTTCTGGGGCAACCAGATGAACTAAACCAGACCCACACAAGGTCTGCACTCCTACTTAAAAAAAAAAAAAAAAAAAAAAAAAAAAAAAAAAAAAAAAAAAAAAAAGCTATCCTGTGGAATTTGCATTAAGTATGTATGTCAGATCTAGTTTCACCGTGTGTCAGCTTCATCCTTCCTGGATAAAGTGGGCTGTTAACTAGGGAGGGCCCAGGGCCTTGCACACCACACACAAGCACTCTACTGTGGAGCTCCACTGTAGGCCCAAGAAAGTTTCTGATCATAAAAGACTTTCTATTGCTCTACCATTTAGATTTTCCAAATTAATTCAGACACTGGCAAACTGGTCTCCCTTGGATACCAATGAGCTTCACAGAGGAGCCATCTTTGGTTAGGTATAAAGAGCACAGTGTATTCAGACACATCCAGTTCTGCCTCTCCATCCAAGGAGTGCAGACGCTCCCATCATACCAGGCGTGACCTCAAAGGAGGGCTTGCAAGTGTAGCTGTGTTAGCTAGGAGACCCAAAGCTGCTTCCCTCACAGCCTTAACTGTAAAGCACTTTGTGTGCTCACTGGCCGTATTTGTATTTTTAAACATACAAGTGCATCTTTTGAGGAGAAAAATAGGATCACGTGTATAATATGCATAAGAGAACTAGAGAAAACTGCAGTAAAATAAACACAACAAACAACTAAGCCGACAGAGTAATCAGGCAACAGGCCCCCAGAGCTGACTGACGCAGTCCCCCCAATTACCTGCTCCTTCTCCAGCATGTCTGCTTTGCGCAGGATTTTCATTGCGTACACATGCCCTGTGTCTTTCTTCTGAACAAGCCGCACCTGGAAGGTTACCAAAGCCATGCTACGTCAAGTTCGCACTGCCCGGCTAAGGGTTTGTATTTCCAGCATCAGGGATCACACCCAAGGCTTCACAAATACTGCTTACACCGGAAAAGCATCACAATTTGAATGCAAACAGTAATCAGCAAAAATAGACAAGTTTAGGGTTACCAACAACAAATCTACTGCACAGCTGTGCCAGCGATGAGACTTCCAACTATCCCACCTCTCAACAGCTCTGGCTCCCAGTTGGGTGAACACATGTAAAAAGCCTTTCGGTTCAATTTTAAGGCCTAGTTAAACCATGACAAATATTCGACAGTCAACTTAGAAAGCCTAAGTAATAACCACAGCATTTAAAGTGAAAATAACATATTGGACCCACTTGCAATCCTAGCACCCAAGGGGCACGCAGGACTGTCACCAGCTTGAAGCTAGTCTGGCTATGCTGTGAGACAAAAAAAAAAAAAAAAAACCCTTATTCTTGGGGAAAGAATAGTAAAATAGGAAAGAAACAGCACTTTTAAGTTTTTTGTTTGTTTGGTTGGGTTTTTTTTTTTTGGTTTTTCGAGACAGGGTTTCTCTGTGCAGCCCTGGCTGTCCTGGAACTCACTCTGTAGACCAGGCTGGCCTCGAACTCAGAAATCCACCTGCCTCTGCCTCCCAAGTGCTGGGATTAAAGGCGTGCGCCACCACTTTTAAACTTTGTAATGAATTTTTAATTTTAGTTAACTAACATTGTGTGGGGATTTTGCCTACAAGTGCATCAGCGCACCACATGTTAGGCAGTTGCAGGCTGACACTGGGAATCCTGAAAAAGAAGCAAGTGCTCTTAACCACTTAGGCAGAGGCTCACTATACAACCCTAGCTGGTTCCCAATTCAGAGATCAGCCTGCCTCAGCCTCCTGAGTGCTTGACTTAAAAACATGTGCTTCAACACCCAAATGATCTGTTTATTTATGTGCATGTGTATGTCCATGTGTAGGTATGTAGGTATGTGAGTGCAGATATCCAAGGAGTCCAAAAGAGGGTCTCAGATCCCGTGTGTGGAGCTGGAGTAACATGCAGCTGTGAGCCACCCAAGGTGGGTGCTGCAAATTGAACTCAATCAGGTCCTCTGCAAGAGCAGTATGTGCCCTTAACCGCTGAGCCAAATCCCTGGCTATTAAATTCTTTCTAAATATTTGATTAGGAAAAAAGTTTTCTTTCTCTATTTTTTTTTTCATTTTTTTTCCTTTTCTTTTTTCTTTTTTAGAGACAGGGTCTCTCTATGTAGTCCTGAAACTCACTATGTAGACAAGACCCCAAACTCAGAGATCCGTCTGCCTCTGGCTCCTAAGTGCTGGGATTAAAGACCTGTACCACTATGCCCAGCTTATTTTCCAATTTTTTAAAAGAATTTAATTATTTTTAATTATCTGCAGGTGCATGTGTCTGTACGTGGGCGTTTTCTTCCGAAAATGCAGTAAGAGCTTTTAACCAATAAACCATCTCTCTAGCCCCATTTCCCAATGCTTTTAAAGAGAAAATTGTACTGTGAAAAGAAAACTAATAGTCTATTAAGAAAAGAAAAACCTGGCAAGTTCCTGAACCCCCTCTCCTTTCCTCTCTTTTCCCCCCAAGACACATAGGCTTTGTGGGTTTGTTCTCTTTGTTTTTCCTCACTGCAATACCAAGTCCAAGCAGAGAGTGGATGGGGCAAGCTCCTACTCCTTCTCCATTTAATTTACTGTCCTTGGGTGGAGGTGTACTAGATATTAAACTGAGGAGAGCAGATACTTCACTTGGTCTCAGTCAGAAAGCTGAGACGTGGGCTCCTCTATGTCTTTCTGCATTTTGTTTTTCTAACCAAGCACCATGTCCACTTTTCTTGAACAGGGAACATTTTGATAAACACTTTCTTATTCGCAAGGGCTAACTGGAATTCTCAACTGAAGGGTCAATCTTGCCCTTCTCTGGCCTTTTTGCGATAATACGCAGTTTGCCCGTGAGTACTGTTGTTTATAACACACTTCTCCTTCTAGACCGGAACCATGTAATTACTGCATCAGTAAGCTGTCTTTGCATGTTTTCCATCAATGAGAATGACCTTGCATGAGCTCAGAGCTTTTCCTGAGACTGCTCTTGTAGTGGAGCAGGATTCATTGATAAGAAGATCCAGGCGAAGGGCCTGGGATGCAGCAGAAGGGTGGGTGGGGCACCTGCCTACATTTAATCCCTGCATCCACAGGCACAGACAGCGGCTGGGCCAAGCTACAGTGCCTTCAGTGCTCTATTCAAGGTCTGTCTGTCTGTCTATCTTTTTTTAAAGACAGGGTCTCCCTAGCTAACCAGGGTCAGGGCCGCCCTGTGCTTTTGCCTCAACTTCTAGAGTGCTAACATACATACATGCACATGCCTAACCAACCTTAGACCAGTCTCTCTAGAGCTGTAAGCATCTGGTAGGGAAAAAAAAGTGAACACAAGATCAGTTTCCTCCTTGAGTACTGTGGTACTGGGAAAGCAACAGCTTCAAAGCAGAGGACTCCGGCCCAGCTTCTGGTCTCTGTGCTCAACAGCTGTGTGACAGACAATGTGCATCTTCAGAGTCTTAATGTCTCCATCTATAGAATGGGTTACTGTCATGATTCCAGAATCAATGAGTAAATACACTGGGTACCCTAACTTCAGGATCTAAGCACAGTGGTACATGCCTGTAACCCCAACACTCTGGTTGCTGAGGCAGTGGGATCATATAGTTGATGCCAACTTGGGCTACATAGTGTGACTCTGTCCAAAAAAACCAAGTGCTAATGTCTCTGACAAGACAGAAGTGATCTGGGACAATGAACTGGGGAGAAAAGAAAACAGAGAAGTGAACATGTCTACCCAGTGAACTTCATATATTTCAAGACAGGGTCTCCCTAGCTAACTGCCGTTACACACCGTCTGCTGTTACACACCGTCTGCTGTTACACACCGTCAGGAACCCATGGCATGTTAAACGCTTTGATGTCCTGGGATCTTTTTTTTTTTACCTCACCAAATGCTCCTCGGCCTATGACTTTTAAAGACTCAAAATCTTCCAGTCCGAGCCTTGTTCTCTTTAATCGAAGAAACTCCGTTTCCTTCCGAGCATGTGCGGATCTTCTGAGACGTTTCTAATGGTTAAACAAAGAAAAGGAAGGAAAGCTGAAATTCTGAAACCCAGTCCTGTGTGTCTTGTGCAGCTGGAAGCAGGGCCACACTAGTCTATGCATAATCTCACGAGACAGCATCACACAAGCATCCTCTAGTGGTTCCTTCTCCCCTCCCAGGACATCAGACGGAACAAGCAAGCCACACTAAAGGGGGTGCGGGGCTCCTGAGAACTCTGACTAAACTACTTCAACAATCCACGGTTCTAGCATTTCTAATGGGGAGAGACAAATCGCCATTTTCCTTGAGCCCTTTCCTAGGGAAAGGTGTTTTTCTAAATCCTCCATGATCAGTACACACTAGCATTCATTCATCACCAGGCCCCAACTATCACTGTCCTGGGCTGTGTCACTTGCATTTCTGAAGGTGTTGCCAGTGCTGTTTGGTTACCTGCATCCTCCCTCACTGGTTGTCTCACGTCTGTAAGCAGGGTGCATAAGGGCTGGTGTGAGGCAGTCCCCTGTTCTGACAATGACTTCAGAAATGTACCTTACTCCTATGGGGCCTTTCAGTTAATTCATTCACTCATTATAGACAAGAGCTCACCCTCTGGTGCAGGTTGGCCTCAGTCTTACAGCAATCCTCCTGCCTCAACTTCCAAGTGCTGAGATTACAGGATAAAGCACCACAACTTGGTAAAAAATGCTCACCTTGTTCTTTTAAATTTTAATTTAGTTTTGCTAATTTCATCTTTTCTTTTCTTAGAATTCTAAAGCTAATTAATTACCATCACTGTGACTAGAGAGATTTCCCTCTCCTGAGTATTTAATTAACTTCTTCCTCTGGACGAGTAACTGAATCCAAAAGCATGCTAACCCTCAAATTCCTGTCACTGAGCCAAAGGCTTCCCTGGCGCCAAAGCTAACTTGATAAAGAAAACATAACCTTCACGCTGGGGCCCAAGAACAAGTCCCACATAAATCACCTCTTCATCTTTCAGGCCTTCTTCTTCCATCACCTTCTCTAACTTCTTTTGTCTAAAATAAACAAAAAGAGATAAAATAGCATTGTATTCTGACAAGCCTATATGCGCAGAATTGTTAAGCCCTTGTAAGTATTCATTTAGATAAAAGGTCATGAAATACATTTTTATAATGTGCTTAAGAAAAATCATGAATAAACAAGAAATATAATGTCAGGAAACAAAATTTAGTTTATAAATGAAATAGGGGCTAGCATGATGACTTTGGGTTAAGGTGCTTGCCACCAAGCCTAATGACTTGAGTTTGATCCCAAGTACCAACAAGACGGAGAGAGAAATGGCTCCTGAAAGCTGTCCTCTGACTTCCACTTGTCCCATGGCACAAATGCACACACGCGCACACAGAGCCACCCCCCCCCACAAATGTAATTTTTAAACTGTTAAAAAATCCTATTTCTAAAACAAGTAAAATTTTTCATTCTTTGTTAGGTATACATTTATTTTTTTCAAGATCTATTTATTTATTTATTTTATACATGTGAGCACACTGTGGCTGACTTCAGACACACCAGAAGAGGGCATCGAATCCCATTACAGATGTTGTGAGCCACCATGTGGGTGCTGGGAATTGAACTCAGGACCTCTAGAGGAGCAGTCAGTGTTCTTAACCTCTGAGCCATCTCTCCAGCCCAGGATTTTTATTTTTTATTAAGTACAGCCTCATGATGATTTGATAAAACTGAAATAACCAAGGAGAACTCCGTGTATTCAGCAAGATGAAGGAAAGCACACAGGCTGGAA
Source organism: Rhynchomys soricoides (assembly GCA_019843965.1). Classification (NCBI taxonomy): domain Eukaryota; kingdom Metazoa; phylum Chordata; class Mammalia; order Rodentia; family Muridae; genus Rhynchomys; species Rhynchomys soricoides. The sequence goes on along the minus strand of JADRCH010000129.1, from coordinate 1,288,515 downwards.
GCCTCCTCCACCGTCCATCAGTAATCCAGGCAAGCAGGTGACATGTGTAGAGCAAAGATGACTAGAAGCAGAGAGCGGTGCTGAGTGGAGGCCGGGCTCAGTTCCCAGCACCTACAACACTTCACAACCGTCTGCAACTCCACTACCAAAGAATCTGATGCCTCTTCTGCCTTTGCAGGCACCCGCCAGTCAAGTGCTACAGACATACGTGCATACAGAACACGCATACAAAGACTCTAGTATTTGCTGATGAATCAGATAAAAACAAGAAAAACAGTATAAAAATGTACTTGTAATTGTACCTCCATGACCAACACTAAGAAGTACCTTCAGCCCTGAACCTAAGCTTAGATAAAACTGACCCGACCTGGTCACACTGACAGCCCACTGAGCTTCAGATCACACAAGGACTGCAAGAGTTGTTCTTTTCCCCAGTTTCCCTCTTCCTCCTCCTCCACTTCCTTCTCTTCCTTTCCTTCTCCTCTCTCTTCCTCCTTTTCCTGTTCTTGTCTTTCAGTCCTGGGAACTGAACTCCAGCCCGGCACACACACAGGGCCCCACCACTGACCTGCACTGCCAGCTCCTGGGTAAGGGTGTCTGTGAGAAGCGTGGGATGCTTACACTGTTCACCCTTAGTGAACGCCCTTCCTTCAGGGGGAGGACAGCCATTATTATGTATTAGGTTTATGGCTCTAGTTAATCCACCACAGCAGTCTTCAGGAAGAAAAAAAGAAACAATATCTTGTCAGAGGAAATGTCTGTTTCACTGGTTTTAATTAGATGGCTATAAAATTATCCAAACTATTATTTTTCATGACTAGGTAATTATCGATACTTGCTGGGTACCTTTGCTGTACACCAATGAGAACATGAGGACGGTCCCTGCTCAAGAGAAACCTAGAGGCTAACGAGCTAGCGGCAGCCATCAGCCGACAGAACTACATGTAGTCTGCAAGCCATCTCAGGGACCAGGAAGCACAGGTCATACCGTGTAGCATTCCATCCGAGGAACACATGGCACACGGTGCAACAGCCTACACCTGAGGGGCTAGCTCTTTGGTTTTGCTGGTGTTTTAGCTCAGCTTCATTAGCTGAGGCTCTCCTGATCCTGGTCCTCTTGCCCCCATCCATCTCCCAAGGGGAAGTGGGCCACCGTGCTGAACTGCTCTGGACCAACCTGTGGGACTTACCACAGTGTTTCCACCAAGTGGCTCAAAGTTCTGCTATTTTACTAGTATACAAGAGGTAAATCCCAAATGAAATTATTGTGTCTTCTATCTCCAGAATTTAGACAAACCTCCCCATATAGTAAGTAGTTCCTTTGTTTAAAGCAAACACTTTAAACACTTTAGCCGGATGTCACAGCACATGCCTATAATACTAGCAATCTGGAAGCTGAGACAGAGGACTGGCTATAGGCCAGCCTAGGTTATATGTGAGACTATATCAAATAAATAAACAAATACATCTTGATGTTCTATTTTTTTAATAATTTATTTTTAATTTATGTACACTGGGGTTGTGACCGTATATGTCTGTATAAGGGCGTCAGATCCCTTGGACCAGGAGTTACAGACAGCTGTGAGCCACCATGTGGGTGCTGAGAACTGAACCAGGGTCCTCTGTTAGAGCAGCCAGTGCTCTGAACCGCTGAGCCATCCCTCCAGCCCCTTAGTGTTCTGTTGAAGTAGAACAGTACCAAACGCACATTTGAGTGGTAGAACTTGGATGTTTAATTAAATGGTTGTACTGGATAAGGCACAGAGTATGACAGTAAAATCATATCGCTCGCTCTCAAAATGTACCGGCCCAAAACTCAGCACTCCAAACTGCATCATATTAGACATATTCTCAAAGGACAAATGTTCCATTACCAACTGCCATTAAAGCCAAGGCTATTTCCCTCTAATAGCTAAAGCTTAAAAACTCATTTCTAGGGGCTGGAGCATTGACTGCTCTTCCAGAGGTCCTGAGTTCAATTCCCAGCACCCACATGGTGGCTCAGAATCATGTGGAATGGGGTCCGAGGCCCTCTTCTGGTGTCTGAAGACAGCTACAGTGTACTCATATGCATAAAATAAATAAATCATAAAAAAAATTCAGTTCCAAGATTATCTTGGTTATTCACTGACAGAACCCTTGCCAATCACTCATTTCAAGCAAAAATAAAATCCACTAACCAAAAAAGAACATGTCAAAGATTCATAAGGAGATAGTCATTCTGAAGGCACCGTATATATGCTGTTCCCAGAGACTCTGCCACAAATCATGAGGGCTCTAACCTAATGAATGGTTTACTCTATTAATGGAGTAAAAATCTGAATAAATTCTTGGGAGACAGTAGGTTATGGGAACACGCTTCTGGGGCTGCATCTTGCTTGCCCAAGCTGTCTCCCTGAGAGCTGCTCCCCGCAGCTGACCAAAGAGGCTGAGGCTTCTGCAACTTCAAGCCCATGGATGGATCTTTATTTAGGATGTGTTGTCAGCTACTGACAATAAAACAAGCAGCAGCAGCAAATAACTGGGACAAGATTGTAATTTATTTTGTTTTGGGTTTGTTTTTTGTTTTTGTTTTGTTTTGTTTTTTTGAGTCAGGGTTTCCCTGTGTAGCACTGACTGTCCTGGAACTCACTCTGTAGACCAGGCTAGCCTCGAACTCAAAGATCTCCCTGCCTCTGCCTCCCAAGTACTGGGATTAACAGTCTGCACCATCACTGCCTGGCTAAAATTCTAAATACTTACAAATGCATAAAATACTAGATGTAGAAAAGCAACCAATATGCGGGAACTACAAACTAAACGCTGCTAAAAGGGGGGGGGGGGGGCACACTTTTTAAATCTCCTTTTAGATTCATTTTTAGGCTGAGTATGGTGGTGCAAGCCTTTAATCCTAGCATTTGGGAGAGTGAGGCAGAAACAAGAGAATCTCTGTGAGTTCCAGGTCAATCTGGATTTATCTGTCAAGTACCAAGATAGCCAGGACTGCAGAGAGGGAGAGGGGGAGGGGGAGGGGAGGGGGAGGGGGAGGGGAGAGGGAGACCTTGTCTTTTTAAGGTTTATTTTTATTTTATGTGATGGTTACAGGTGTCTTGCCTACATGAACGTCAGTCACCATGTGCATGCAGTGCCCGTGAAGGTCAGAAGAGCCACCACGTGGCTCTGGGCCACGAGCCCAGCAAGAGCAATGGGTGCTTTTAACCCCTTAGCCATCTCACTAGCCCTAGGGAGCGTAAACTAAGTGATTATTATGTTCTGTATATATTAATTAATGATGGAAATTAGGTCAGCAGCAGTTATGCCTTAACCGGCCTTCCCCCAGATAACCACACAGAGACCTTAGTATTTCAAAGCTGAGGCCTTATCTGGGCAGACTCTGGACCAGCTCGTCTGGTTAGCCCGGCCACCCAGACCCATCCAGCCGTGTGCCTAGCTATTCCTTTCAGGCCCAAAGTCACATCTGTCTGTCTCCTCTCACGTTAATTAATGCTGGAAATTAATTCGGCAGTAAGGAAGAAACTTCAGAACTGCTACATCATCCCAAACTGATCAACATAGTCAATATAATTCCAATCACAATCTCTGGATTTTTTTGTATATGCTAACAGGCTGACTAAACTTTTTTAAAAAAAAAAAAAAAAAAAAAAAAAAAGATTCAAAAACAAGTCTTACGGGGAAATAATATATGCCCCCCCACACACACACAAAATTAGGCAAGACCTCAAGTCTTACCTAAAATGATGCCCACTTAGAGGGGGACAAGATAGCTCAGTGGGTAAAGGTGTTTCCTGTATAAACTGGATAACACAGTCTGAGTTGGAGCCCAGGCCCATGTGAAGAGTCCTGAGAGCTGTCCTTTGACTCTTACATATGTGCCACAGCATGTACACATCCCTAACCACACATTAATTCATTATGGATCATAGAACTAGATCTGTGAGGCCAAGCCTACAAAAACCCCAGAACAGAGAATGTCTCTATGGCACAGACTACCAAGACTAAATAAGGAAATAATGCTTGCTCATCAAGACGGTCCAGTGGGCAGAGGCAGCGGCCACCAAACCTGAGTCCAATCCCCAGGACCTACATACATGCCTGCTGGGAGGTTCAAACAGACTCCCGAATGCTGCCATATGCACGGCCATGTACTCACATGTGCACACACACATGTGCACACACTCTCAAACAAAGATAACTGCAGTACAAACATCTAAGAAAACAACGGGGCTGGAGAGATGGCTTGAAAGTTAGAGAGGACCAGTTCAATTCCTAGCACACACATCAGGAAGCTCACAACCACTTGCAATTCCTGTCTTCCTTAGGCACCCGGAAACACGTAATACACACTTATAGGAACCAAAAAAAACCATGAAAAATAAAATCTTTAAAACAAAAAGCCAAATTGACTTCATCAAAAATTTTAAAAGTCTGCTCATCTAAAGACATAGTGGGAAAGCTTCATACTGGGAGAGAGTGTTCATAGAACACAGGACCAAAGAACTGGTGTCTGGGGTACACAAAGAACTCCTGAAACTCAATAATAAAAGTGAATATACCATCTGGGCACCGAGACACAACTTTAGTTCCAGAACTCTATGAGTTCAAGGACAGCCTGGTCTACAGGCTGCATTTCAGGACAGCCTGGTCTACA
>JADRCH010000129.1:1245989-1283857 GCA_019843965.1 Rhynchomys soricoides | reverse complement strand
CTCCACTACTGAGCGCCCTGTATATGACAGGTGTGTGTACACTCCACCACTGACGCCCTGTACATGACAGGTGTGTGTATACTCCACTACTGAGCAACACCCCCTGCCCAAGTACAATGTTCTCAAACAGAGTTCCTCACCTCATTTCTCGTTCTTCATGTTGAGCAATAAGGTTGCTATAAAAATTCTCCAGTGTCACTTTGGTCATTGTCACCCTCTCCTTGGTATGATTACTCATGGATGAGCAAGGTGTTGATCCTGTCATTGCCATGGCTGCTAGAAGGAAAGAAAGAGAGGCATTAGTATGCATCTTCCAGGTGGAATCCAACAATTAAGCACTCCCCTGTCCCCTTGGTAAAAATATAAATTGTTGCCATCTTCCTGGAGGACAAACAAGCCAGGTGTGGTGGTTAATTTTAACTGTCAATGTGACACAACATGGAGTCACCTGGAAAGGGGATCTCAATGAGAGACTGTCTAGACAGGGTTGGCCTGTGAACATGGCTGTGGGGGTTTCCTGAGTGTGCCACTATGAGTGATGCCAGAGCTGGAGAGATGGCTCAGTGGTTAAGAGAGCCTGTTCTTGCAGAGGAGCAGAGTTCAGTTCCCAGGACTCACTCATGTCAGACAACTCAAAACCACCTGCAAGTCCAGCTCCAGGGACTCAGACACCCTCCTCAGGACTGACCCCGCTGCACGTACACATGACTGACTCCGCTGCATGTACACATGCACATACACATGTCCACGCCACATATACTTGCTTTTCTCTTTTTAAAGGTTGAAAAAGGAAGGCGAGCACTAGCAGACAGCATTAGTTCACTGCTCTCTGGTCTTGACTGTGGATATGACCTGAACAGCCCGCCTCATGTTCTTGCTCCCTTAACTTCCACAACAAGGGACTGCAACCTGGAACTGTGAGCCGAGTAAACCCTTTCTCCCTCGAGTTGTTTTTGTCAGGGTATCTATCACAGCAACAGGAAACAAACCTAAGTCATCAGGTGTGGTGTCATCTGCCTGTAATCCCTATGCTCGGGAGACATTGGCACATGACACCCTGTCTTAGTTAGCTTTCCACAGCTCTGATAAAGACCATGAACAAAAGCAACTTGGAGAGTAAAGGGTTTCTTTGGCTTAAATATCTCAAGTCATGGTGCACTCAGAGAAGATAAGATAAGAACCCAAGGCAGGGACCTGGAAACAGCACTGAACCAGAAGCCAGAGGAGCCCTGCTTACTGGCTTACTTAGTCTGCTTTCTTACACACCAGGACCACTGGCCAGAGATGGCACTGGCCACAGTGAGCTGGGCCTCTCCACATCAATCATCATTCAAGAATGTCCCACTGGAGAGATGGCTCAGTGGTTCAGAGACAGTCTGCTCTTCTGTCCTGAGTTCAATTCCCAGTAACCACGTGGTGGCTCACAATCATCTATAATGTTCTCTTCTGCATGCAGGTGTCATGCAAATAGAGCATACACACATATACACACACACACACACACACACACACACACACACACGTAAATAAATCTTTAAAAAGAAAAAAAAGTCCCACCGGCCCCAGGCTAATCTTATAAGAGTATTTTTTCAACTCAAATGCCCTTTTAGAGGATTCTAGCTTGTATCAAGTTGACAAACACACAAACAAAAAACCCAACACGCTCTATCTCAAAGCAAGCAAAAAATGTACCCAACACAATTATACATAATTCCATTTTTTGCCAACTAGGAAACTACCTTGAAATAACAATTCATAAACATACATTTACAAAAGGAAAGATCCCTACATAATTTGGTTCAATCAAACTTTTTTCCTGAGACAGGGTTTCTCAGTATAGTTCTGGCAGTCCTGGAACTTGGTTGGACTTGAACGATGAGATCTGCCTGCCTCTGCCTCCCAGTGCTGGGATTAAAGGTGTGCACCTCCACTGGCCAGCTCAATGAAACATTTTAATGACAAAGGAATACTAGAAATAATATGAATAAATATATAATAGAACTGACTGCAAGTATGAAAAATCCCAACAAAATATGTTCAGTTATTTACAGTAAGGTAAATCAGGTGTGTACAGGCTGCCGTCCTGAAAGGTGGGTGTTGGAGACTCAGGAGTTCAAAGTCATCTTTGGCTTACATAGGACTTAGAGGCCAGCCGGGTGCATTGAGAAGGCAGGGAGAGTGTTAGCAGTAGTAGCTACAAGGAATGAGAACACAATTTTACTCTAGGTTGTATGTTCCTGTGATACATCAATAACGCTTCGATTTTCAATTTCTACAATTAAGAGTCTCTATGACTGACATGCTGACCCACCTTAAAGTATCTGATAAGCGTTTACTGCTTGATTTTCTAAGTTTTAATGACATTTTTAAAAAAAAAAAACCACTGTTACAAGAAAGAAAACTGAATTCTAGTGCTCAAAGATCCAACTTCCTCATTTTGTACTTAAAAAACAAAACAAAACCCTGCAGGTCTAAAGGTTTATAAAATGCTTTTCCCTTTAAATTTAAAATCTCGTTTTTCCACCAAATTAACCTATATTATTATACTTGGCTTACTGTTAGACAAATTGAACTGAACCAGCAGGGGCAACCGCATTCAGCAGCTGACCCTTAGCCTGCTTTCTTTTGTGTGTAATTAATTTACTCCGTTCTTCCACCCCCCTCTCTATCCTGGGTTTTTTGATAGGGTTTGACTGTGTTGCCCACACTGGCCCAGAACTCACTACCCTTCACCGTCCTAACGCTGAGATCACAGGTGTGTACCTCTACCTAAGGGATTCTGTCCTTCCTTTCACACCAACAGAAAGCAAGGCGAACTTCAGGAGGAGCAGAAAGCCATTTTCAAAGCAGGTTCATTTTATGAAAAAAACATTTAAAGGTCAAGGTCATCCCTCCAGCTTTCTAAACCTTTTCCTGTGTTAAACTAAGGCTTGTAAAGACGTAAAGACACTTGTCATTACTAAAAGGGGAAAGGGGGCTTAAACAAACATCAATAGCTGCTTATGTTTGTTTTCTTGGGTTTGGTTTTTTCCTATTATTATTATTATTATTATTATTATTATTATTGGGTTTTTTTTGGGCCTTTTGGTTTTTTGTTTGTTTTGTTTGTTTGTTTTCTTTTGTTTGAGACAGAGCCTTGCTGTGAAGCCCTGGCTGGCCTGGAACATACTAAGAGTGACTGGTTGGCCTCATAATGACCTATCTGCCTCACTTCCTGGGATTCGGATTATCGGTGGTAGGTTTTTTTGGTTTTTGGTTTTTTTTTAAAGATAGTCAGACAAAAACTAAACAATAATGCATTCAGAACAGAGATTCAAAATCAAGAATCTATTTTAGTGTCAAACATTTTGATCTATGATAGCAAAAGTATTCACAAATCCAAAACACTGAATTACTTAAAACTAATCCCATAAAATATCACATGGTTTTTTAACAGGGAAGTTCCTACCAATACCAAAACAGAGGAGTTTTTAGAAAAACAAAACAAAAAAATACAACAGAAACAAACAAAAAAAAGCTCCTCTGGTTTCTGGAGCTTGGGTGTGGTTTCTTATTTGTCAGCCTGTACACCCTCCACCCACAATGAAAACCACATGCACTCTAAGTGTGTTTCGAGAAAATACTTAAAACCAGACATAAAAACAAAAAAAAAATATCCAGGGCAGTAAAACGGTATCAGGTAAAAGTGCTTGCCACCAAGCCCGAAGACGTGAGTTCAATGTTTGGGACCCCACAGGCTGTCAAAGAAAACCAACTCCCATAAGCTGCCCTTTGACTTCCACAAACTTGCCATGAGAAGTTACCAAAAGCCTTTAACCACCACCCCACCATGCACCTCAAAATAAATAAAACCTTAAAACAAGGGGAGTGAGAGTTGCCTGAAATGTCTGGACAGCCTATCACATGTCTACACATGTGTTACACATGTGTGTAATGTCTACACAGTTATTGTAGGTGTATGTGCATGTATGTACACATGGGAAGTGGGAAACCATTTATTTCACTTTGGAAAACCAGGCTGGCACTGAGCCATGGCAATCCTCCTGCCTCAGCTTCTCAAGAGCTGGGATTCCAAGCATGAGCCACTACCCCAGGTTCTACAGACAGTAACATTTTAACAACTAAAATTATTTAAGGGTTGAAAATACAGCCCAGTGTCAGAAGAGAAAGAAGACAGGCATGCCAGCAGATAATGCCTTCCCTATAACGAGTAATTAGCTGGTCCAAGCTGAGCAAGCTAATTTTTAGTTGTCAACACAGCTGGAGGAAGGAAGAGAACATTTATAGACTGGCATATAAAGAACTGGGCAACACAGCTCTGATTTGGGCTAGGAAGTAGTTCATTTGTATGGTGCTTGTCTAGAAGGCACAAGGCCCTGGGTTCTAGTCCAGAACAAAAAAAAGAGGCTGGGAACTACATCTTATTCAGTCATCAGCATTACTTCCTACATTTTAAAAAGCTCCACAAGACCAGGGGGTGGAGTCCCAGGACAGCCATGGTTACACAGAGAAACCCAGTCTTAAAAAAAAAAAAAAAAAAAAAAATCAACCAACCAACCAATCAATCAATCAATGAATAAAAAGATCCACAGGAAGCCAGGCATAAAGGCATAAATCTGTAATCCCAGCACTTTCAGGGCAGAGGCATGCAGATCTGTGCGAATGAGGCCAGCCTGGTCTACGTAGTAAATTCTGGGATAGCTAGAGCTACACAGTGAGAACCTATCTTGAAAAAGGTTGATGAGATATTATGTACTACATTCACAGACACCAAATGTCACAGGCCAGCAGAATCTTTATTCTTCAGCCAGTATCTAATGCAATGCTAAGCACCGAACTCTCCTTCCCGAGCTCACTGTGTAGATCAAGGTGGCCTCTACCTCAGACCAGCCTGTCTCTGCCTCCCCAGTGCCCGAGTGGACCACCACACCCAGCCCTTCTGACCTCTGTTCAAGCCCTTTCTCTACCTCAACTCATAAAAGATTTAGCCTAATTCTAGTAACCTTTAATCAATTAATATTGCTCAATAGCAATTTATGGGTTTACTGGGTCAACCAAGTGCTTCTCATGAGGCAGGGCTTCCCTCATTTTTCAGACTCCTTCAGCTCTGCAAAGTTAGAGGATGATGGGCAAGAAAGTTCTTAGTTTGTTTAACTAACAAAGCCTGCACAATTCACAAAACTCAGTGCTCACGACTGTGACCTCAGAATGAGCTCAAATGAGAACCAACTGTTTTATTCACTATAGGGTTATGCTTGGTCGGTGACTTTACAACGGCACCTCCACCTCTACAAATACTTCATCAACATTGTATTGCCTTGTCACCAAAAGGACAGTCTAATCTCTTTCATTGAACAAGTCAAGATGTGGCCAAGACTATTCCTTAAGAGTCACAAGAAGTGGTCTGGGGAGGTGGCTCAGTGGTTAAGAGGAGCAACTGGCTGTTTTTCCCAGAGGACCCAGGTTCAATTCCCAGCACCATATGGCAGCTCACAACGGTCTGAAACTCCAGTTCCCCTCACACAGACAAAACACCAATACACATAAAAATAGATAAATTAAAAAAAAAAAAAAAAAGGCACAAGAGGAAGGCAGAGGCAAATGGATCTCCTAGTTCGAAGCCAGCCTGGTCTTCACCACAAGTTCCAGGACAGCCAGTGCTATACAAAGCACTGTCACAAAAATACATTAAGGGGAAAAAAAGTCACAAGTGGGCTGGGCTGTAGTGGCACATTCCTTTAACCCCAGAATCTCTGTGAGTTCGAGGCCACCTTGGTCTACAAAGCAAATTCCAGGCCTGCCATAGTGTATACCTTGGGACCCTATCTTGGTACCAATCGCTCTGTTTGTGAAGTCCACTTGTTGAAGTGGGTGTGTATGATGGTGTGCTATACAGAGTCGGAGGACAGAGCCTCGTCCTGTTAGGAGGAAGCTGCTAACTGAAGTTTGGGGTGGGGTGGGGTGGGGTGGGGAGGGGAGCTATTCTTGCAGGATGGTAGTTTTGTTGTTTAGGGAAACTGCATGTACAGGCTACTTCACAGCCAAGGTGAGCTGAAAGAAGAGGAAGCAGCGAGGCTACCTCACCCTGCTGACCTTCCTATTCATCTTGAAAAAGATCAAGATTCTCCTGTGTCTCTGGGTCCTTTACAGGGTGCCGCTGGCAGCCGTTATGCGCTTGCTGGCACACTTTTCCTCGGACTCTTAAGCCACTATTCCCTGTCCTCTAGTTAGGTTCCTTCTCACGGGTCCTAACAGTCTGCAGACCACGGGCGGGGATCTTAAGGTGACAAGAAGCCCGGTACCCCCTAACCGCGGAGTAGGGGGACAGCCTCCAGGGTCCCACACCTACCCCAGGGTGGGGGGAGCTCTCGAACTGCAGACACCGTCGGGTTCTCGCATCCCAAGGTGCAGAGGGGTGCTGACCGTGGTCCCAGAGGGGACGGGCCGGTGGCATCAGGCACACAAAGCTGGCGACGAGGGAAGGAGGGAGCGGCTGTCCGTCCTGGCTGCGGACAGAGGAGTGGAAGAGAGGGACGGACAAGGGGACTCTGGGGACCACAGAGAGAACGCTGACAGGAGCCCCGAAGTGCACAGAAGCTGACGGACGGACGGACGGACGGACAGACGGACGAGGCGACGGCCGCGAGACACTCACCAGACCCGGAGGGGGGAGGGAGGCGCGGGGCCGGCGGCGACCGCAAGGGAGAGGGCGCAGACGCGACGTGCGGGCGGCTCGAGAGCGACCGCGACGCGCCGGGGACTCCGAGGGAGCGCGGCTACCGAGCCGCGACGGGAGATGACACCAGGAAGGAACCCCAACTGCCGGAAAAGACGGCGGCGCGGAGGGGCCAAGGCTCCCCGGTACCCCCTCAGCCTGTGGAGAGGGGCGGCCGCGGCCGAGACTGCGCATGCGCCACCCGCCGGCGGCTCTCGCCCGGCAGCGGGACTGCGCGTGCGCGGCGGCGCCCCGCCCACATCTTCACCCCTCACCCGGTCTGCGCCTAGCCTAGGAGGCCCGACGGTTGCAGTGTGGGGCGGGTTCCGAGGTGGCTTCGTGCCGGGCTGGACTAGTTCGCCTTTGTTACGTTACTTTTTCTTTTGAAATAATTATAGACTCACCAAAAGTTACAAAACGAAAACCTGGAAGTTCCGTAAAAGCCAACACCCACCCTGCTTCCCTCAAGGTCTTACGTAAGACAACCGTCTCTTGCACCCGGAAATTTAACCTTGGCTCTCAATCTTCTAAACCAATGCAATCAACTACCGTGACGGGGATTTAGCGTTTGGCGTGCACTCGCCGGACGATGTCTTTAGTTCTCTGAAATTTAATCAGTTTTCCCCCATCCTCCTGACTTCAGATCTTTGTGGCCGGAAGTCTGTTGGAACCCGTGGCCCTACCTTTTGTTATTGTAAAGGATTAACGTGCTTTTGTTTGGGGTCAGGTGATCTGTCACACCTTAGACCTCTCCTTTGTGCACAGAACTTAAAGCCTCTCATTGATTCCCAGAGAACTGAGCCCAATGCCCTTGATTGGAAAGTTTTAAACTCCTGAAAAGCGACGAATGACTCCCTGCAAAGAGGTCCTCTGGGAGCAAGCGAAGAGAGCTCCTTCTGTTAGTCATGCCCTGAGCGGTCGGTGTTAAGTGTTCTTCCTTTTCTGACTGGAAAGACCTTACCGTAGGACTTGGTTTCCTTCAAGCATGAGAGCCCAGAATTTATTTCCTAAACGATCTGAAAAGAGATTTGACTGTGTCATCGTCAAAGCCAAGTGTCCTTTAGTCCAAAAATCAAAAACAAAAACATGGCTGAAGAAATGGCCGGTAGCTCCTCCGGAGGACCCAAGTTCGAGTCTCAGTCTTGCTGGAACTGGAGTTAAGGATGATTGTGAGCCATTGCTGCAGCTCTAATTGTTTTCATTGTGTGTGCGTTGTCTGCGTGTACACAAGCACGCAGTGCCAGCAGAGGGCAAGGGGTGTCAGACCTCCTCTCTAACAGGAGTTACAGAGAGCTATTAGCTGCCATGTGTGTGCTAGGGACTAGACCAGGATCCTCCGTATTTCTAACAGCTGAGCAATCGCTATAACCCCCACTTCGATCTTTTAAATTGCATTGTAATTATAGAATTAATTATCTTTGTAATACTATTTTTTTCTCTTAAATTTTTTTGAGACAGTCTTATGTAGCTCAGGCTAACACACACACACAAAAATGTGTTGCTGAGGATAAACCTTGAAGTCTCGAAATCCTCCTGCCTTAGCCTCCCAAGTCCTGAGATTCCTGGTGTGGGTTACCAAAGATGGCTCACATCTATCATTTGAAAATGAATTCCCAAGCAGGTGGTGGTGGCGGTGAATGCTATTATCTCCACCGTTCCTCCTCGCCCCGCACAGACACTCACCAGCCCCCACAGACTCCATGTCTTGGCTAACATTTTTCTTCTCTCTCTCCCTCCTGTTTCCTAATCCCACACCTCCTTTCTCTTCAGCTTTAAATTCTGTCCCAAGTCATTCTTTCTCCTCCAGCAACCACCTGCTTCCTCATCAGGCTGACCTGGGATTGCTTCACCAGCTGAAGCTCATAAGGACAGGTACCACTGGCGGCAACTCTCATCAGCTGATTCTGAGTACTTTTTCCTCCGTAACAGCTCAGGAATGGAGCTTGGTGTGCGATGGCCTAGTGCTTCTCGGACTCTGGTGTGCATACGAATAGTTCTCTAGGACTGTTTAAAAGAGCAAAATGGAGGCTGGATAGAGGGCTCAGCAGTTAAGAACATATAGTGAGTGCTCTTACAGAAGACTCAAGTTCAGTTCCCAGCACCCACATGATGGCTCCCAACCATTTGTAACTCCAGTCCACAGGAGATCTGGTGTAGATGTACCTTTTGGGCTACTTTATTGGGTTGTTATATATTCACTGTCCTTCCAACCCCCCAACACTAAATAAGACAGAACGAAAGCTAGAGGGGGAGGCCAGGCAGTGGTGGCGCACGCCTTTAATCCCAGTGCTCAGGAGGCAGAGGCAGGCAGATTTCTGAGTTCGAGACCAGCCTGGTCTACAGAGTGAGTTCCAGGACAGCCAGGGCTACACAGAGAAACCCTGTCTCGAAAAGAAAGAAAGTAAGTTAGAGGGGAAAGGGGTGTAGACCTCTTTAGACTGCTCCCTGTTGATTAAGGGCATTGAGTTCCTTGGGGCAAGTCCAACCTTCGTTTTCAGAATAGCTTCAATCCAGCAATAGCAAGAGGAGAAGGGAAGAGGGGGAGGGGGAGGGGGACAGGGAAGAGAAACCAGCAGCCACTCCAGGCCCTCTCAGGGGTCCCAAATTTACACTTTCTCCAGAGTCCCCAGAATTCCAAACGTAAACTATCTGCAGCTGGTAAAAATCATGCCCTCCTGGAGCACGAGAAAGCAACCATAGTCTTCGGCTGCAGACAGACTGAAGCAGCATCATATCCCACACCTGGGATTAAAACCAAACCTATTCACATAACATCCCTGGATTTTCTTTTTTTCTTTTTGGTTTTTCGAGACAGGGTTTCTCAGTGTAGCCCTGGCTGCCCTGGGACTCACTCTGTAGACCAGGCTGGCCTCGAACTCCTCTGTCTTCCTGCCTCTGTCTCAAGGCCATGTCTATTAAAGGTGTGCACCACCATGTCCCAGCATCACTTTCCGTTTGTAGTAAAACCTTAGTGCTGCTTTATAGAAGCTACTCCTGAAATTCTTTTCAGCACCAAAGCCATAAATCCTGGATGTGATGTCCCTAAAAGATTAGCCGGACATGGTGGCTTATGGCTATGACCCCAGAACTGAGGACACAGAGGCGAACAGATCTCTGAGTTAGTTCGAGGCCAGCCTGGCCATGTCACTGGTAGTTGAGGTCAGAGTTGGGAGTTTCCGAATTCTTGGTCTATTACTCCAAATTACTAGAGCAGCAGGAAAGGAACCCCTTAAAGCAAAGGGAGAACAGATTCCAAGAGCCACTGTTACTTCCTGGGACTTTCCTCTATGAGGTTCAGTACGAGTGTTTACTACAGGTGAAGTGGGGGCAGGTTTCTGTTCTGATTGACAGATTAGCTCATAATCTTTTTTTTCCCCTGCTGCACAAGCCCCTTCCCATAATGCATCTGATGTGGAACCCTTAGTTGTGTATAGGCATTGGGTGGTAAGTAGGGGGTTCTCCCTATCAGTTCACTCGATGAGACAATTTTGCCTTACTGGGCATGAATCCAAAACCAGTCCGGACTGGATCACACACACACACACCCTGTACCAGGATGTGTTGGGAATACATTTGAATAGAAACTGAATTTCATGGTCATTAAAGGGAGTGAAACCTTATCCCACTGTTCAGAGAGGGGTGTACTATTGCCTAATGTGGGAGGAGGGGGTCTGAGGAGAGTGGGGAGAAGGGTGTGTGTGTGTGTGTGTGTAGTATGCACAGGTGAAGCTCAAAGTGGTGTTCAAAGAGCAGTATGCAAAGCCCAAACCACAAGTTACTAAACTATTCCCTCTGCTCGGCTGCCGAAGCCTACATAGTGAGTTCCAGGCCGACCAGGGCCACGTCTCAAAATGAGGAGAGGGCTGGAGAGATGGCTCAGCAGTTAAGAGTGCTGGCTTCTCTTCCAGAGGTTCTGAGTTCAATTCCCAGTAACCACATGGAGGCTCACAACCATCTGTACCTTTAATTGCAGGAGATTCTGGCTTCTGACTTTAAAGGGCAATCTACACTCGTGGTGTCCAGACACACACACACACAACACACACACAAATATAATAGAGATACAGATATTATGTATATGAATGTTTTGCCTGCATCTATGCCTGTACATAAGTATATATACATATATGTGTGTATGTGTACACATGTGTGTATAAATATGTGTGTGTATATATATGTATGTGTGTATATTCTTGTTTCTTTTGTCCCTTTTTTTTTTTTTTTTTTTTTTTCGAGACAGGGTTTCTCTGTGTAGCCCTGGCTGTCCTGGAACTCACTCTGTAGACCAGGCTGGCCTCGAACTCAGAAATCCGCCTGCCTCTGCCTCCCGAGTGCTGGGACTGAAGGCGTGCGCCGCCACTGCCCGGCACATATGTATATTTTTAAGGAACTCCTCAAATGTCTGAGAGTGACACAGAGCTATGCCTCTGTCCCCTCACTGCAAACAAACCCAGAAACTTGAAAAACCTCAAGACAAAAAAAAAAATAGCTTTGCATGTTGTTTCTTGGTTTCAGATTACCAGCTCTGGGTTTCAGATTTCCAGCTCCGCCAAGCCCTGGTACAGAGAGGGCTTTCTTGGGTCCCCTGTCCCTGCCTGCTTAGAGGTCTTATTTCCTTTCTGCTGCCTGATCAATGATAGGGAGAAAAGACTGGGAAAAGATACAGTTTTTAAAGTCATTCTTCCCAGGTGACCACGTTTGTGTGCTGCATCATTGAGTCATCGTTTCTCTGGGAAAAGGGAGTGGGGATGGGGGTGGGGGTGGGGGTAGAAGTGAAGAAGTCCAGAGGTGACACAGGTTATGAAATGTGGCAGATCCAAGGCCCACCACCACCCAACTGACATCCACTTTCCCACTCTGCCCTTTGTAAATGAAGATTCCAGGGCGGGAAGGGGTGGCGCGCCAGATAAGTGTACCCTTTAAACCCAGCACTTGGGAGGCAGAAGCTGGTGCGTCTCTGTGAGTTCCAGGCCAACCAGGGCTACACAGTGAAACCTTGTCTCAAAAAATAAATACATTTAAACCAAACATGGTGACACACGCCCTTAACCCCAGCACTCAGAAGGCAGAGGCAGGTGGATCTCTGAGTCTTTAGGCCAACCTGGTCTACACAGCGAGTTCCAGAGCATCCAGGGCTACACAGAGAAGCCCTATCTTGAAAAGGCAAATAAATAAATAGGAGAGAGGGAGTTAAGGCAGCCTGGGTGGCCTGCAGGACTCAGGGTGAAGAAAAAGAACTTTTGCTTCTAAACAGGAAGTGTGAGGAGACAAGCTCCCCAGGAGGGGAAAAAGAAATCTGGAATCCTGAAAAGAATAGGCTGTGCACTGACCTCACTCTGGCTGGGAACCTCCCGGGGAGACAAGGGAGTTGCTGAGACTTCCAAATGGAGAGGTGGAGAGCCCTGTGAATCAGGAGGCTCTCCAGCTCCTTACGGAACTTCTAAATCCTCCCGGATTTTCAGAGACTGGAGCCTGTTTTAAGTACCCACTGAGAGAGGATGGTACGTTCCCTACAAATGGAGGTGTCTGGGACCATGCATTCCATGTCTCTCAGTGAAGCAAAGCGGTGGGCAGAGTCAAGAACATGAGCTTTGAGCCGGGTAGTGGTGGCGCAGGCCTTTAATCCCAGCACTTGGGAGGCAGAGGCAGGCGGATTTCTGAGTTCGAGGCCAGCCTGGTCTACAGAGTGAGTTCCAGGACAGCCAAGGCTATACAGAGAAACCTTGTCTCAAAAAGCCAAAAAAAAAAAAAAAAAAAGAAAGAAAGAAAAAAGAAAGAAAGAATGAAAACAAAAACAACAACAAAAACCAATTTCCCTAAATGTGTGCTTTTGTGGCCATGGCCACAGTCAGGATATAGGTTTGGGAGACAGACCAGGGCCAAAAACATTACCTGCTTGATCTTCGATGAACCCTAAGTGGACTTTGTAATGAAAATGGTTCAAAAATCATGGGTAAGTGAAAAGCTTTAGGCAGTGGCGCCTGCTTATTTAAGAGCTCTTGCACTTGGGAGGCAGAGACAGGCAGATTTCTGAGTTCGAGGCCAGCCTGGTCTACAGAGTGAGTTCCAGGACAGCCAGGGCTACACAGAGAAACCCTGTCTGGAAAAACAAAAACAAACAGAGCTCTGATAGTTGGAAAGTGCAGGCAGTTGGCTATGGGACTGAGTTCATGATCAGGAGAGAGGGAAGCCCTGGGATATTCATTAAATGAAGCTCTGTGTTCTGAACCAATAGGATAAGGAATTGAAAGCCGTTGCTAAAAAGTGCAAAGATTGTAGCCCTCTGGGGCACCAGCCTATGGGGGGAAAATCTCTTACCATCAGAGAATTTCGAAAACACCTTCTTGGGGCAGGAGGGATGGCCTTCAACTAAAAACAAGTACCTTTCTGTTCGGTTTCCAGCACCGACCAAGGCAGCTCACCACCATCTGCAGCTTCAGTTTCAGGCCGCCATCTTTTGGCCACTTCTGGAACTGCATATATGGGACATTCATACATCTAGGCAAAGTGCTCAAACACATAAACAAATAAATGAATAAATAAATAAATAAAATAAAGCAAAACCACTAGCTTGAACCAGAGTGTTGTGCTAACTATTTTTGCCTTTTTTTGTGTGGCCTTGGATATTAGTAACTTGAATTTGTTACTCAGACTGAAGGGTCTGTTTCTTTTCTTTCTTTTTTTGATTTATTTATTTTACTTATATGGGTACACTGTCGCTGTCTTTAGACACAGCAGAAGAGGGCATCCGATCCCATTACAGATGGTTGTGAGCCACCATGTGGTTACTGGGGGTTGAACTCAGGACCTCTGGAAGAGCAGTCAGTGCTCTTAACCACTGAGCCATCTCTCCAGCCCCTGAAGATCTGTTTCTTACAAGATAAAAGGAGAAAAAGCCCGATTGCCCATCACCATCACCAAGATTTGGGGAAAATAATCACCTTCTTTCTGTTTGTGTATTCATTCATTTAAATAGGGACTCAGTATGTATGTAGCACTAGCTGGCCTAGAATTCACAGAGGTGTGTCTGCCTCCTCTCAAGAGCTGCATTACGGGTGTGAGTCACTTCATCCATTTTGGGCTGTGCTGGGGATTGAACACTGGACTACGTGTGTGCTAGAGGAACAGTCCACTAACTAAACTATATCCTCACCCCTGAGGTTTTCTTAAGATTCAATTTTTAGCCAGGCACTGGTGGCTCATGCCTTTAATCCCAGCACTTGGGAGGCAGAGGCGGGTGGATTTCTGAGTTTGAGGCCAGCCTGGTCTACAGAGTGAGTTCCAGGACAGCCAGGGCTACACAGAGAAACACTGTCTCGAAAAAAAAAAAAAAAAAGATTCAATTTTTTTAAAATTATGTATATTTTAAATATGAGCGTGTAGCTACGTGCTCCTAACCTCCGAGCCTCTCTCCCACCCAGCCCTGGGTTTCTATTGTCTCTATTTTCACTATCTTCCTTGAATCTCTTATGAGTCATATAGATGGTCTGTCTGCTCTCTGCTTTTCTCTCTCTCCAGTGGTGGCCTAGGACACAGGCTCTAGCCACATGGCCCATACCAGGCAAGAGCTCTACTAATGAACTCCAGGCTAGCACCATCTCTCCTTCTAAAGGTTTTATCTAAATAATTGATTAATGATTATAAAATGTTCAGCATAAAATTCGTGTTCCTACCTCTTTTATTTGTTTTGAGACAAAGTCTCCTGTAGCTCAGGCTGGCCTCAAATTCACTATACATTGAGGCTGGCTTTGAACCCTGATCATCATCCCTGCCTCCACTTCCCATGTGCTGGGATTCTAAGCATGTGCCACCCACCCAGGTTCATCCCTCACCTTTTCCACCCTTTCTACCCCTCCCATAGTGTGTGTGTGTTAGCAATTTAATACTTTGTGTATCTTTATGCAAATGGAAGCAAAAACCAGATACAGAGACTTATGTTCTCCTTTTTAAAAGATTTTATTTTTTACCTATATTCATGTGAGCCTGCATGAGTTTATGTGTATCCCGTTCACGCAGGTGCCTGTGGAAGCCGGAAAGTGTTGGATCCCCTGGAACTAGCGTTCTAACTAGGGCGGTTATGAACTACCTGATGTGAACACTAAGCACTCTTAACCCCTGAGCCATCT
The DNA here is from genome assembly GCA_019843965.1 of Rhynchomys soricoides. NCBI lineage: Eukaryota > Metazoa > Chordata > Mammalia > Rodentia > Muridae > Rhynchomys > Rhynchomys soricoides. The sequence goes on along the minus strand of JADRCH010000129.1, from coordinate 1,269,016 downwards.
CTCCAGCCCTTACGATCCCTTTAAAAATAAAATGGTGTGATCTCTCTTCTTAGGTAGGGTCCGGTTTTGTGTGCTAGTTTCCTGGTGATGCCTCATCCTCCAAGGTCCTTTTCTCTGAGGCTGAGGTAGGTGGGTGTGTTCGCGAGCGCGCATGCGTGTGGAGTAGTGCTCCCTTCCCCCTTCCTCCCCCCCCCTCCCCAAGCAAGTCTGCCTCTGCAGACTACCTTTGTGGTTTTATTTTGTAACCCCACACTTGCTCGGCTGGTTTTGTCAGTGACAGACTTAAGCGTTCGTTCAGGGTGTGGCTCCCAGATGTGGCTCTTTCAGGATTTAAGAAAATCTAATAAACAAATGTCAACATTTCCAAAGCAAATTAGGGAGCGGCTGCTTGCACTACCAAAGAACCTCCTAAGATGATTCACTTAAAGGTTTTTAAAAACGTATTCACACACACACAGGTCTTTTGGGTTTGTTTTTTAACTCACCCTGTAGCCTATATTGGCTTGGAACTCATGGGAGATGCTCTGCCTCCACCTCCACTGGGCTTCATTTTTAATTAACTAGTACTTAATTGTGGTACAAATCCAAAGTGGGTCCTCCACCTAGGTGAGCACACTGGGTGCCTAACTGCAACTTTTGGAAGGAGCAGGATTAGGAGTTTAAGGTCACCCTTGGATAGTTCAAAACCAGCCTGGCCTCCATGGCTCTATCCAAAAAGAAAAAGAAAAAAGTTGGCAAGATGGCTCAGCCTATAAAGGTACCTGCAGCTAAGCCTGAAGACCTGAACTCAGTCCCTAGGCCCCACAGGCACACTGGCAAGGCAAACACAGACACACAAACACTAAAATATGTAGTTTAAAAATCTAAACGAGGGTTGGTGAAATGACTCAGTGGATGTGGGCGCTTGCTATCTAGCTTGGTGACCTGAGTTCAATCCCTGGGTTCCACGGGGTGGAGGAGAAAAGTGACTCCTGCAAGTTGACCTCTGACCCTGAGTGTGTACCTGTACAAACACAAAACTTTAAAAATTATTTTAAAACTTCACATTAATTAATACATATTTTATATATTAAAATTATATATTATTAATCATAGTATAATGTTATTAATATAAGTTTTATGGGTTTTTTATATATCTATTGGAGAGTTGACTCATGGGTGAGGAGTGCAGGCTGCTCTTCCAGACAGCACACTCTCTCCCTCTCCCTCCCCCTCTGTTTTCCAGATGAAGGCTTGCTATATCTCAGCCTGGTCTGGACCTCATTATGTAGCTCAGGCTGACCTCACTCTTGGAAATTTTGCTTCAGCCTCCCCAGTGGGGTCTGAGTGAGCATGCCTGTCTTTTTCTGGTTAACTTTTCTTTTTTTTTTTTTTTTTTTTTGGTTTTTCGAGACAGGATTTCTCTGTGTAGCCCTGACTGTCCTGGAACTCACTCTGTAGACCAGGCTGGCCTCGAACTCAGAAATCTGCCTGCCTCTGTCTCCCCAGTGCTGGGATTAAAGGCGTGGGCCACCACTGGTTAACTTTTAAGGTGGTGTTTTCAAAAGGATATTATAGTAAGGTGTGTTTGCAAAGAATACAGAAAGATGCCCGGTAATAAAGGACACTCGGGGGAGGGAGGCGCTGTGGCTGAGGACCTATGTGGATTTTTTTATTTTTTTAAGATTTATTTTATGTATGTAAGTATGCTGTTGCTCTCTTCAGACACACCAGAAAAGAGCATCAGTTCCCATGACAGTTGTGAGCCACCTGTGGTTGCTTGGAATTGAACTTGGGACCTCTGGAAGAGCAGTCAGTGCTCTTAACCCCCCCAGCCATCTCTCCAGCTCCAAGATGGATATTTTTAACCTTTCATTTTACTTTATGAGTACGGATATTTTGCATACCACACGCATGCAGTGCAAGCAGCGACCAGAAGAGGGCGTCAGTCCCTCAAGTTACAGGCAGTTGGGGGCCTCTAAACAGTTGCTGGGAACTGGACCCAGGTCTCTATCTCTACAAGAGCAAACACGAAAACACACAAACAGACACACTCATGCACACACACACACACACACACACACACACACTTTCTTACGGAGTCCAGGCTGGCCTTAATACACTACGGACTTAAGAATAACCTTGATCCCTTCTTCAGCCTTTGCCTTCCAAGTGCTGGGTTTGTCACTTCAAGGCCTTGGCCACGCCCAGCTCTCCATCCTTGTTGTGATGCTCCCCTCCTCTTCCTACCTCCTACCTCCCCATCGCAAAGTCTTACCCCACAAGGCCCTTTAGACTCATGGTTTGGTTTGGTTTGGCTTTTCAGCTTCTCTTCTCTCTCTCTGTGAGCCAAGTCAAAACTTCCCAGCACCCCAGGGACAAACTCCGTTAATGAACCCCAAATTGTCGATCAGACAGAACTTCCTCTGCCTGCCAGATCCTGTCTCACCTCCCATTCTTCATGAGCAGGCTGAGATGAAACACAGGATCCACACTCGTCCTTCTGGCGCCCGGCTCTGTTTTCTAAGCTTTTCACCTTTCTTTCTTCTTTCCTTCCTTCCTTCCTTCCTTCCTTCCTTCCTTCCTTCCTTTTTTAAAGAGAGTACACTGTAGCTATCAGACACACCAGAAGAGGGCGTCAGAGCCCATTACAGATGGTTGAGCGCCACCATGTGGTTGCAGGGAATTGAACTTCTGGAAAAGCAGTCAGTGGTTTGTTGTTGTTGTTTTGGTTTTTTGAGACAGGGTTTCAGGGTTTCTCTGTGTAGCCCTGGCTGTCCTGGAACTCACTCTGTAGACCAGGCTGGCCTCAAACTCAGAAATCCGCCTGCCTCTGTCTCCCCAGTGCTGAGATTAAGGCGTGCGCCACCACTGCCTGGCTTTTTTTTTTTTTTTTTTTAAAGATTTATTTATTGATTTATTATATGTAAGTACATTGTAGCTGTCTTCAGACACACCAGAAGAAGACACCCGCATCAGATCTCATTACAGATGGTTGTGAGCCACCATGTGGTTGCAGGGATTTGAATTCAGGGCCTCCGGGAAAGCAGTCAGTGCTCTTAACCACTGAGCCGTCCCACCTTTCTTTGGTTCTTGCCAGCCTTTCTCAGCCATCCCAGCTCCACTGTACCCTACACAAACAACAATCCTGAAGAAATCTTCCGCTCACCAGCTGTAATCTGCACGCAGATGCTCACATCCACTCTACTCTTTGTTCCTCCCACAGAGACTGATTTCCCACCCCTGACCTTGATTTCTTGTTTCCTGGCTCTTCAGGGGCTCCACTGTCCCCGGATTTTCTGACCTCCCACCTCCCTTCTTCCTGTCTAAGTTTATGTCTTCCGGGGCTCCAGTCTTAAAAGCTTCTTTCCCCTGTGGCTGCTACCAGCCGTTTCTCCTCCGTTCACAGCCATTTACTATCTTTAAGCCTCTTTTTTTCTTTTTAGTTTTCTTGAGACAAGATCCTCTGGCTGGGGCCCCGGAACTCACTATGTAGACCAGGCTGGCCTTGAACTCACAGATCTGCCTGCCTCTGCCTCCCAAGTTCTGGGATCAAAGGCGTGCACCACTACAGCTGGCTTTTATCTCATTCCTAATGTCCCAGCCTCCAACTGCTCTGACAAAGTCAGAATCAAAACCCTCCATGGAAGCTAATGGAATCCTCTTACATTTGCTTGCCCTCCGTGAGCGTGCATGACGCTCATCTTCCTCGTGACCGTGTTTTGTAAATGGTTCTCAAAGGCTCAGCTGGTAATTGCTAACCCAGGGACTGGGTTTTCTTTCCACTGAAAAACACCTAGTTATCTCTAATTTACCCTTCTCCACCCAGCAGATCAGTCTGCACAGGCCTCTGGTGCTGTAGCAGTGATCACAGATTGCAATTAGACGCTCTGGGGTTGAGCTACACTCCCAGGCTACTCCCTGGGTTGTACTGAATGCCTTGGGACTTCCGTGGTGTTGAGACACGGGGGAGGTGGCTTTCTGCTCCTCTGCTCTGCCAGTCGGAGTGCAGTGTACCGAGAGCTCCCAAGATGTGTGTGCGCCCGAGCGTGTGTGTTAGAAGGACCCAGAATGTTCCTTCTCTTCTATCTTTTTTTTTTCCAGTCATCGTTTTTTCTAGTTGTCTTCCCAGACATTGACAAGTTTGATCTTTGGAAATGCTCAGAGCGGCAGGCAATGCTGTGGCTGTAGATAGCTGAGACCCTGGATCTGACGCCACACACTACCAGGGCCACCAAAAATAGGCAGCAGTTTCTGAGTGTCCAGCCCCTTCTACTGGAGATTGAACCTAGGGGTAGGCAAACACAGCCATTGAGCTGTCTCCCTGACCTTGGTTTTAAGATATTTATTTACAGGGACAGGGGAGATGGCTCAGCAGTTAAAAGCATGCACTGCTGCTCTTTCAGAGGACCCAAGTTCAATTCCCAGCACCCATGGGAGGTGGCTCCCAACCGCCAGTAACTCCAGCTCCTGGGTCCCTGTACTCACAGCACACACCTACACAGATACACACATAATTTAAAATAAAATTAAACCTTAAAAAGGAACTCATTTGGGTGTGCACACGTGTGTGTGTGTGTGTGTGTGTGTGTGTGTGTGTGTGTATCTGGAAGTAGAGGGGATGTTGTGGACCCTCATGAGATCTCTACAACACAAGGTCTGTTCCTCATTGAGTCATAGTACAAAAGTCAGGAAAGACTCACCGAGTGGCCCAGTTCACCTTTCTCCAATCTGAGGCAACAAAGATCTACTTACCATAGATAGGGAGAGGATGTAAAGAGAATACAATCCTGGAGACAAAAGCCATTAGTTAAATTCCAGAAGGGCCTCTCCAGGTCTCTGTAGCTTTAGCTATCTATCGAGTTTACGATCAGCCTGGGCTACAGGAGACCCTGTCTCAAGCAAACATAAGTTCCAGAAGAGCAAAGCTTCCTGACACAGCACCAGGGACATTGAGAAGCTAGGGAAATGTAGGTTGGAAGACAACAGAAAAACCCAAAACTACCTGTTACCATAGGAGGCAAATAGGTGTCACAGGGGGGGAAAAAAGACAGAAGCAGAAGAGGGCCTGTGTCCTTTTGAGCCTCACGAGGAGGAATTTCTGACTGAAACATGGAAATTCCGGAGCCGTGGGAGACAGAAGCATGTGAGTCATGTGTAATATTAACAAAAATAAGATGCACAGTACTGCCTGGATGCGACTAGCATCGGTGGATAACCGCCCACAGGGCCCCTTTAACAATCTAATTAAGCCTAATTACCCTCTGGCATCTTTTGACCTTTCTTGCCCCTCGGATTCTCATTTATTATTTCTTGTGTAAATAACACAGTACAGTGTTCCCAAACAAAAGCCCACGGATAACTAACCAGCAGGGAAGAAGCCACAGGTTTGAGAAAGACACTTCCTGCCTCACTTTTGATTCCAGAACAGGGGCAGAAGCAGGTGGCTCTCTGTGAGTTCAGGCCAGCCAGAAATATGCAGTGGGACACCTTGGACGGATGGACGGACGGACAGACGGACAGATGAACAGACAGATAAGAAACCTCCTTGCCCGGTGGACGTGGTGACCCAGGCCTGAAGTCCAACACTCAGGAGGGCAGAGGCAGGAGGATCGGAAGTTCAAGGTTGTCAGCTGCCTAGTGAGTTTGAGGCTGTCCCGGAATACTTAGGACCCTGGTTTTTGTTGCTTTTGTTGTTGCTGCTGCTGTTTGTTTTTGTTTTTTGTTTAAAATGCTGCCTCACTTTTCAGAATCCCAATCCGTGGGGAGAGCGTGGAAGAGTGAGCTACCCGGGCTTCCCCGGCTGCAGCTGCTGCTGCCTCCCAGTGGCCTGTGGCTCTCTTGCCATCCCTCAGGACTATACCGGACAAGGAGCGCAAAGAGGGAGGAGGAAGAGCTTTACCCTGACAGGGTGGGGAGTTTTCACCGGAGGGGAGCGCCCTTCTGTGGCCGCTTGCAAAAGGTTAACCGTTAACTGCCTTCTCTCCCACTGAGGTCCACAGAGCACATCTGGCCAGGCTGGGTGGTCCCTGCGGATAGCTCTCTGGGGTGCTTCACCAATTTTCTTCTCTGGAGAAAGAGGTTCAGGGAAACCAAAATAACGAGACTCTAGGGAGAGCAGAGTGAAGAGCTGAGTGAAGTCATAAACAACCTGAAAACAAAACCCTTTTTCTAAGGACCTGTTTCTTTGTAAGCTTTTGGTCTTTGTTTTGTTTTTGAGACAGGGTCCCTCTACATAGCTCTGGCTGTCCTGGAACTCACTGTGTAGACCAGGCTGGCCTTGAACTCACAGAGATCCACCTCCCTCTGCATCCTCTGCCTCTGAGTGCTGGGATTAAAGGAGTCCCCCACACCCCTCTAGCCCTTGTGTTTTTTAAGTCTCTTCCTAGCTTTTTAAATTCAGGTCTCATTATATAGCTCTGGTTGGCCTGGAATTCTCTATGTAAACCAGGCTGGCCCAGAAGATAGAGATCTACTTGCTTCACCCTCCCTGTGCTGGGATCACAGGTGTGTGCCACGACAGACAGCCTTAGATTAATCTTCTACCCACCATAAAAAAGACAGGAACCATGAGCTGGGCTCAGCAGCACTTGCCTTTAATCCCAGCACTGTGGAGGTAGAGGCAGGCAGATCTCTGTGGGTTTGAGGCCAGCCTGGGCTACACATAGACTTCCAGGACAGAGAGGGCCAGGGTTATACATAGAGAGAGCCTGTCTCAAAAACAAACAAACAAAAAAAGCCAATAATGCTAAAAAAAAACACCCCATAATCATGACATTTATGTGTAGGTGTGTGCTTGAGTGTGTGGCCACGTGTACACGTGAGACCAGAGAACACTGGGTACCCTGTTCTCTGAGCCAAGGGCGCTCACTGAACCCAGAGTTCACTGTTGCTGACAGGCTTGCAGACCAGGGGGCTCCTGATGCCCTAACTCGTCGGTCACCCATCACACATGTTGCCACACTAGGCTTTTACATGAGAGGTGGGTAGGAAAATGACCTCAAGTCCTTGTGCTTTGGAAGCTGGTGTCCTTACCCACTGCACCATCTTCTCCACCCTGTTACCCAGCCCTAAGTAAAGAGATTAGTGAGCGGCCAGATGTGGATGCTGGGAACAGAACTCGGGTCCTTTGCAAAAGCAGCCAGTGCTCTTAACAGCTGAGCCATCTTCCTGGGCCTTTTCTCTTGTTTGTATGTGGGCTCCTACATCCCAAGACCCATTGTGGGATTTGGCTGGTTCTCTCCTTCTACCATATGGCAGCGAGTACCTCTATTTGCTGAGCCTTCTCCAGGGTCTCACTGTGGCCCAAGCTGGCTTGGACCACACTTTACAGCAGAGGATGATCTTGAACTTCTGGATTGACAAGTGCACATGAACACGTGGTCCATGCAATCTAGACTTCAAACCCACTGCTTGGTGCTTGCCACGTGGGTGCCCCACCAACAAACTCCACCCCACCCCTGGTTTTATGTTTCTGTTTTTGTTGTTGTTTTTTCGGTTTTTCGAGACAGGGTTTCTCTGTGTAGCCCTGGCTGTCCTGGAACTCACTCTGTAGACCAGGCTGGCCTCGAACTCAGAAATCCGCCTGCCTCTGCCTCCCAATATGTTTCTGTTTTTATTTCCACACGGATGGCTAGGCATTCCCTAACAGGGCCGTGTCCCATCCACAGAGGCTGCTGTTACCCCAGGAGACACACACACACACACACACACACACCCCTCCAATATCCCCCACCCCCACTCCTGCACAGACAGGTGAAAGGGGGGAGCCAGAAGACTGAGATCCAACACACCCCTCCTTGAATTCCTTTGGTGGTCTTTCTTTTAGAAATGAAAACTACTAAGGGTGGCCCTCCAGGGGGGTCTTTTCCAAGCAAGGACTGCGAAGAAAGTATCAAAGGATCCAGTGGCCTAAAAACAAACACAACACAGGATCCTCCTAAAAGGAGACCAGACAGCAAAAGACACTGAGAAGCTGAGACAGGCTCTGGGACCAGAGGGACGGGTTAAAATCGTCAAATGCTAGGGTGTTCTTGGTAGACAGCTGCTCAGTGAGGCCCACCCAGCCGGGTGCAGATCTTCCAGCCCGCATCTTGGTACTCTCCCAAGCCTGTGTTGATTAGTACTGGTTGAAACTGGTTAAATGCTTGTAATAACTCTCCTGGGCACAGACGCTAACTGGATGGCATTCTAATCAGGGGCTTGGCATTACCTTTGCTTCAGTGTGAAGAAATAGTTGATGTAACAGCTTAAAGGAGGGTTTGTTTAACTTGGCTGAAAGTTGCAGAAGGGCTCATTCCCTGGTCACTTGGCCGCATGTTTCTGGGCCCTGTTGTGAGGCAGAGCATCCTGGTGATGGGAATGTTTTCTGGGCAGAGGGCGGAGAAAAGGGGGTGCTGGGGCTCTGCCAACTTTCTCCCTTTACTTTATGGGAGAGGGCAGCCCACAGGGTGGGCAGTGCTACCCAAATCTAGTGGGGCTTCTGGATCTACCCTCACAGACACATTCAGAGGCGCGACACACCAATGTCTGGGATGATTTTTTTTTTTTTTTTTTTGGTTTTTCGAGACACGGTTTCTCTGTGTAGCCCTGGCTGTCCTGGAACTCACTCTGTAGACCAGGCTGGCCTCGAACTCAGAAATCCACCTGCCTCTGCCTCCCAAGTGCTGGGATTAAAGGCACGTGACACCACTGCCCAGCCTTAGGACCTCTTGTTACACAGTAGACAAGCCCTCTACCATTGAGCTACCTTCCCAGCTCTCTGTGATGATTCTATTTGTTTGTTTATTATTTATTTATTTATTTATTTATTTGAGATTTGAGACAGAGTCTCTCTATGTAGTCCTGGCTGTCCCGGAATTCAATATATAGAACAGGTTGGCCTTGAACTCACAAAGATCTGCCTGGCTCTGCCCACTGAGTACTGTAATCAAAGACATGTTCCACCACTGCCCAGCTCTGAGGTGATTCTAAATCAAGTCAACAATGAAGACTATCCAACCAAACAATATGGTCTCTCAACTTCAAGACCGGCTTGAACTACGTAGGGAAGGCCTAGCTTAAGAAAGAAAAGAAAGGAAGCTGACCACTGGCTCTTCTCCAAAATCTTAGCCTCAGTTCAAAGTCATCCTCAGCTACGTACTGAATTCAAGGCTAGCCTGGGCTACATGCAAGAAGACCTCTTCCCGGAAAAAAAACAAAACAAAACAGAAATATGTTTATGGGCCAGCCTAAGGAAGCAAGAGACAGAGATAGACAAAGCAGGAACTGAGGCCCCCAGCAACACAGGTCAGCTAGGAAGAGGCCTAGGGAGGAACCTGGAGAATTTCCTACACTAGCAGGCAATAGGGAAAGACAGCCAGGGCCACACAGAGAAACCCTGTCTCAACATCCTCCTCAAAAAAGGGGAGGGGGGTTGATGTGTAAGCTTTAGAACTTTGGGAGCTGAATCAAAGCAAACATTTTACAAAGCACAGAATTAAAGACACTGGGAGCCTTGTCGCTAGCCTGCCCGCCTCCAGCTGCTTCTCAATGTCGCTTCCGAGGTCAGACCTGCTTTGTCTGGACCGCTGAAGCGAAGGTGTCCCCACTCTACGTCCCCACTCTGAATCCCCACTCCTGGTCTCCACTCGGCTGACTTCCCTAGCTCTTAGAACTGTTAGGCTTTAGACCCGGGGACTAGGGACTAAGGTGCACATTTTACATACCAAAGCCGACCTGGCCTCCAGGTCCTCCCAGCATCCCTCAGTCCCTACCTGCCATACCCTGCCCTAACCCTGAACTTTCCAGCCCAGAGACTGGGCTGCCCTCCCCCAGAGGCTCTTCTCTATGTAATCCAGACATTTTGGTTTTTCCCTTCCTCCCTCCCTCTTCCTCCTCCTCTTCCTCTTCCCCACCCCCCCCTTTCTCTTCCCTCACCCCTCTATCTCCTTCCTCTTGGCAACTTCCCTGGCCTCCTTCCTAGGGGCCAGTGAACACTAATCTGCCTGAGACGGCTTCTCAATAAACCTGCATAGACAGTTAGATAGATAGATAGATAGATAGAGTGAGTGAGTCTGGCTTGAGAAATTGACTCATTTCTCCAGCGGAGAGAAATAACTTATCAAGAACAAGCATTTTTCTTCTAGCCTGGATCCTTTTCTAGGTTCCTCTGAGAACCAAATAGGTAACGCACAGCTGACCCTGGCCACCCACAGGGAGGGAGGACCAAGCTGAAATCAACAAAGGAAAAACTCTCAGGACACTCCAGAACTGAGCAGCCTCGGGGGGGGGGGGGGGGGGGAAGCGGGGGGGCCAACCTGTGTTCCTTCCGGTTCCCTATATGACTTGGGGCCTGGGAGGGTACCTGGGGCTGTGGAAATGCTGAACAGCGAAGCTTGGGTTTTGAGTATTATCAAGAGTGACAGTGACATTTTCCAGGTCAAGTAAATCTCAGGGAGGGGGAACATGGTTGAAAATTACTTGTGTGGGGAAGGGGTGGGATTCAGGGCGTGGTTGTGTCTGAGGAAAGATGACACTGGGGGGTGGAGCCAGGACTGTGGAATTACTCAAAAGAATTCAGAAAACTCACAGACTGGAGACACCGGATCAGGAGAAGTTAGATAATTAACGGACAATGACCGGAAACCTCAGAACAATTTCAAATGAAAAGGTGAAGTCATATTTTAGGTATTTCTGGGCTCTACTTCTGCAATTAGAACCTATGTTATTTCTCACTGTTGAGACAAAGTGGCAGCTGAGCCAGGGTTGCCCACACCTTTAATCCAGCACTTGGGAGGCAGAGATAGGCAGATCTGTGAGTTTGAGGACAGCCTGGTCTACAGAGTGAGTTCCAGGACAGCCAGGGCTACACAGATAAACCTTGTTTGGAAAAACCAACCAACCAACCAAACAAAAAGACAGAAGACAGAGTGATGAAGAGGCTGAGCTATGACTCATCAGAAGCAGCTGTGTTTACCGTGTGTGGAGTCTTAGGTTCAACTCAAACACAGGGCAAAACCGGTCCACAGATAAGCAGATAGGTAGAAAGGTAGACCAAACAAAGCCAGGAATGGTAGCACACTCATGTATCAGGAATTAACAGTTAAAGGCCAGCCTTAGCTGCATAGCAGGCTTGAAGCCAGCCTGGGCTACTTGAACTCTTGTCTCAAAGAAAACCAAACACACACACACACACACACACACACACACACACACACACACACACCAACTCCTCATTGCATTGCTTTGATTAAGGGCCCAATACTTTAAGAAGTAGTTTTAGGCTGGGTGGTGGTCCAGCATATCTTTAATACAGACACATGGTCTGAATTCCAGGCTAGCCTGGTCTGCTTAATGAGTTCCAGGACAGCCTGGGCTACATAGCGAGACCATCTCAAAACAAAAACAAAACAAGTGCAAGACGTGACATTTACAAAGAATAAATGAAAAGTTTAAAAAAAAAATTTAAAACAAAAAAAACCCCACCACTAAACTATTTTTATTTATGTGTATGTGTCTGCCACATATGTTTAGGTATCCACAGAGGCCAGAAAGGGCACTGGATCCTCAAGAGTTAGAGTTACAGGTAATTGTGAGCCACCTGATGTAGGTGCTGGGAACTGAACTCCGGACCTCTGGAAGAGCAGTCAGTGCTCTTAACTGTTGAGCTATCTCTCCAGCTGGATAGATTCCAACTTTTGTCACACACACACACACACACTCCCCAAATAAACATCTGGAGAGATGGCTCAGTGATAAAGAGCACTGGCTGCTTTTATAGAGGACTTGGGTTCAATTCCCAGCCCCATATGGTGGTTTCCAACTTTCTGTAACTCCAGTTCCAGGGGATCTGATGACCCCTCTGGCCTCCACAGGCACCAGACACCATGTAGTGCATAAGTATACACCCAGGCAAAACACCTGTGCACATAAAATAAAAACTGAAAATTTAAAAAAAAAATTAAATGCAAATAAAAATGGCTGAGCTAGTGGGTGACTGTTCACCTGTAACCTTGGCCCTTCAGAGCTGAAGCAAGAGGTGTTTCAAGTTCTGGCTAGCCTGGGCTGCGCAGGCCCCTGTCTCAACCGCGTACACCCATCCCAAGTTAAAAAAAAAACCAGAATCATGTGCTGGAGAGCTGGCTCCGTAGTGCTCTTCCAGCGGGCCCAAGTTCAATTCGAATCACCAACATGGCAGCTCACAAGAGTCTGTAACTTTCTTGGGAGATCCAATACCCTCTTCTGGCTTCAATATGCATACATGTGCATATTGAAGATAAGCCCAGCAAATATGGGAAATTGCAATCTAGCGGCTGGCTAGCTGGGAGCTGCCCTTCAGGTTCCTGTTTGTCATCCATGCATGCAGGAATCTTTTGGGGACCCCTCTGTTGACCCTGCTGGGGTGGGAATATTCTTCAGGAGGCTGTCAGCACACCTTGGGAGCTAGGGAAGGGTGAAGCCTGTGGCCCAGGTTCTCCTGTTTTTGGAACCCACAGGCCTACCTAATGTTGAAATATTTTACCAATTCCCAGCTGTCCTTTTCTTTTTGTACATTTTGAGACAAGGTTTCATTTAGCCCAGACTGGCTATCTAGTGAGAGCCTATTTCCAAAAACGAGAAACCAAAACAAACCTAACCAAAGCCAGGCATCGTGGTCAAAGTCCTTAATCCCAGCACTCTGGAGGCAGAGGCAGGCAGGTATCTGGGTGAGGCTAACCTGGTGTACAGAGTGAGCTCCTGGACAGTCAGGGCTACATAGTGAGTCCTGCCTCAAAATTAAGTTAAATGAATGCCTTCCAAGTGCTGGGATCAAAGGCATGTACCACTCAAAATAAATTTATTTTGTCTCAAAATAAAATTAAGGTGAAAACCCCCAACCACCACCACCACAACAAAACATCTCCCAAAATTCTCTCAGTCCAAGAAGTCAATGGGAAAATTATGAAGACATCTTGCTTTCTTTTTCTTTTTCCTGGCTGCCTTAAAAAATGCAGTATTTTCTGTTTTCTTTTCTTTCTTTTCTTTTCTTTTTTTTTTTTTTGGTTTTTCAAGACAGGGTTTCTCTGTGTAGCCCTGGCTGTCCTGGAACTCACTCTGTAGACCAGGCTGGCCTCCAACTCTGAATCCACCTGCCTCTGCCTCCCAAGTGCTGGGATTAAAAGCGTGTGCCACCACTGCCCGGCCATTTTCTGTTTTCTTTTATTTATTTGTTTGTTTGTTTTACATTACAGCACAACTCACTGAGACCAAACAGCTTACAGGTACTTACTGGTTATTGACTAAGACAGTGCAGCCTAGATCAATTCCCCAGCCTACTCTGCCTCTGTCCTGGGAGACTGACTTGAGGCTTGACCGCATCACCTGAGGCTCTCAGGCCCTCACACTTCTCTGATGTAGTGGGAAAGAGGTCACCATGAGGAGATGGGACTACATGGAGTGTTGGGGAGTCAGGGTATGACAGGGGTGGAGGAGCCATTGGGCTTCCTTGTGTGCCAGAGTGTGATCCAGTTCCTCTGTTCCCCAAGAACCTGGTTCACCACAGTTCCTTCCCAGCTTGTTTGGGCAACCCTGAAGCCATCTTGGTGCCATTGAATCCAGAGTGTCTGTGGGAGTTCTCCTGCTGGTCCTCAGTTCCCTTAACTCAGCCCTAGACTTTTGTAGATAATCCCTTCTATGGCTAGACCTCCTGGTAATTGTGATTGACTTACAGAAACTTGAAGTCAATCACAATATTTAAAATATTAAATCTCGCCAGTCAGCAGTGGTACACGCCTTTAATCCCAGCATTCGGGAGGCAGAGGCTGGCGGATTTCTGAGTTCGAGGCCAGCCTGGTCTACAGAGTGAGTTCCAGGACAGCCAGGGCTACACAGAGAAACCCTGTCTCGAAAAAACCAAATAAATAAATAAATAAATAAATAAAATATTAAACCTTGCTCTCTCTCTCTCTGTCTCTGTGTGTGTGTGTGTGTGATGGCATGCTCCTTTAATCCCAGCACTTGGGGGGGGAAGAGGCAGGCAGATCTCTGAGTTCAAACCCAGCCTGGTTTACAGACAGAGTGAGTTCTGGTATATCCGGGGCTACATGGAGAAACCCCCAACTGGAAAAAGAAAAGAAAAAACAGATGAAATTAAATCTTGTGCACAATAATTAGTCCCTGGCCACCATTCTATCATTCTGGTGCTTATCTTATTTTGGTTTGTTCGGGAGATTGAATCTGGAGCCTTGCATATGCTAAGTCAAGCCCCTTGCTACTTGTCTGTTTAGTAGTGGAGGTGGAGCTTAGCATGTAGACTCCTGACAATCACCCCAGTGGGGAAGCTGAGGAAGCACAAGTTCACCTGGAGCTCCTGGACTGCAGTCAAGTATGTCCATCCAGCATCACAAAGCCTGCACGAGCCCAAGGATGGCTATGAATGCAATGTAACACATTTGTAGATGAAGTCACAGGACTAGGTCAAAACATTTGACTTGGGGCTGGAGAGATGGCTCCAGTTAAGAACTGCTCTTCCATTGGTCCTGAGTTCAATTCCCAGCAACCACATGGTGGCTCACAACCATCTTGAACAGGATCCAATGCCCTCTTCTGCTGTGTGTCTGAAGACAGCTGCAGTGCGCTCATATACATAAAAATAAATAAATCATTAAAATAGCAACAACAACAACAACAACAAACATTTGACTCCCTTGGTACACAGTGAGGGTGAGGCCAGGGTGGGCTTCAAGAGAGACTCTGATTCAGACACACAAACAGAAAACACCTGTGCTTGAGAGGCATCATGGCGCACATCTTTAATCCCAGCACTCAGGAGGCAGAGGCAGGCAGATTTCTGAGTTCGAGACCAGCCTGGTCTACAGAGTGAGTTCCAGGACAGCCAGGGCTACACAGAGAAACCCTGTTTCAAATACAAAATACACATACCCACAAAGCAAGCTTGTATTGAGTGTTCGGGCTGGGGTTGTGGCCCAACCCAAACAGTGGTAGTTTTGCAGGCAAGGGGACCAGCATTTGATCATCACCCAACAAAATCAAAACAATATCAAAGGGTTGCTTAGAAACCCTGATGCTCTTGTTTAACCCCAAGAACCCATATGGAGATAGGAGAACAAACTTGTCCTCTGTCCCCATACATAGACCCACAGAATAGTAATTTTATTTACTTTTTTTGAGACAGGGTCTCTCTCTATGTAGTTCTGCCTACCGAGTGCTGGGATTAAAGGAAGCCATTACTTGCTTGCTTTATAAACCAAAAAAATTTCAGAACAGAGAACATGACAAGTCATTTATTTATTTATTTTTTCGAGAAAGGGTTTCTCTGTGTAGCCCTGGCTGTCCTGGAACTCACTCTGTAGACCAGGCTGGCCTCAAACTCTGAATCCACCTGCCTCTGCCTCCCGAGTGCTGGGATTAAAGGAGTGCACCACCACTGCGAGGCTATGACAAGTCATTTAGATACATCAGATTTTTTGTTGTTTTCAGACAGGATTTGCTGAGTTCATTCTGGCCTAGAACTCACTGAATGTATGAAAATAAATAACCTTTGATTCCTGTTCCCTCGGGCCAAGAGCTGAGATTATGAGGCAGGGAGGAGAAATAAAAACTAACACAGACAAAAGGGCGTCAAATCAGCCCCATTACTACTATCCTGGGCTTGTCTAACCAAGAAAGAAAAAGAAAATCTAGAAGGAAATAAAGTTTTGCTAGAATCTTCTGAAAGCCACAACACAAATAGGTCTAACAACTGTAGCCTGCACTGCGCCTCCCTCCTTGCAGGATAGGGCTCCCCCACCCCCCTCACCCGTAGAGGCACTAAGGCGGTAGAGCTGTGAGTCTGAAAAACGGGTTAACATTTTGACTTTTCCTGGCAGCAGAAACAACTAAATCTCCGCAATAAATCAGGCTAGTATAAGCGGAGGCAGGCCGAAGAAGTCTGGGAGCTGGAGGCAAACTTTGTGGCTGGTCAAAAGAGGGTATCCAGCTATTCTGGGGTCTGTGTGTGGAGGCCCGGGGAGACCCAAAGGCCTGGCAGCCAGAGCAAAGCCCTTACAAAGGCTGCAGGTGCCCCTCCTAGCATCTGCATGGCGGAGCTGCGTGCGCAGAGCTTAAAGGCAATCCATCCAGAACCTTCCTCTCCGCCTGTGAAAATGATCCCGGTGACCGTTGGTCTTGTTATTTTCATACGGCCTCACCAAGTCGTATTTGCTGCGCGCGCGGTTTGGGCGAGAGGCGGGAAAACAAGAGTTGGGCAAACTTTGCAGGCTCTACACTGCATCGGGGCGGAGACGGCCACCGTGGGGTACCAGTCAGGTCGCCCACAGCTCGGTGACCTTGAGAGCGACTCTCAGGCTCCTTAGTCTGCGATGCTCTGGACAAGGATGCCCGACTACGAGGAAGCAACCGTGCACGTTTCACTCCCATCCACCCGAGCCTGCGGCTGCAGCCGCCTTCGCTCGGGAGTAATGGCGGCGGAGTCCAGGCAGCTTTATCCAGCTGCAGCCTAGGCGGAAGTGGAGGGGGGGGTATGCGCGGCTCGTGGGAATGGCCGAGCCGAGCGCGGCATCTCCAGGACCAGCAGGCACGCGGCGACGAGCTCGCGCCACAGTGCGTACCCCACCCACCTGACGGAACGGCCGGCGCGCGCTCCCAGTAACCGCGGTTTCTCGCAGCGTTTGTAGCCTCTACGTCACGGCCTGCGCCGCCTCTGATTGGGTGAGCCGGTCAGGTCACGTGACAGGACAGGACCTGTCCTGGTATAAATAGGGCGAGGGGACGTCGGCGGTCCGCCATTTCGTGGACGCCGCTGGACCGAGAGCATCTGTGGGAGCAGAGCCAGAGGGAAGCGGGTGGGCCTGTCCGAGCGTTAGGATTTGAGCTTGGGCCTTTTGAACCCAGGATCTCGGTAAGAGGCCGGCGAACGGAGGGAGGGAGGTGGGGCTTCGCAGAGTCGAGGTGGGGCCCGGCGCAATGGCGGCGCCAGGTTGAGACAAAGGGGCGCCGCCGCCATTTTGTGACGTTCGGTCCCGGGCGGCGGCTGGGGCCCCGGGCAATGCCGAAGATGCTTCCAGACCAGTAAATCCAGGACTTATCTTTTGTCCTTTGGAGGAAGCCTCGGCGTTGGTTGCTTCGGGCTGGGGTGCGGCGGCGGGGGGGGGTAATCTCTAACCGAATTCTCCACGTCGCGGCCTTTAATTTGATGGCGCCTTTTTTTCTTTCCTCCTGGTTTTCTTGGGGTAGTGTCTTAATTTGTTTTTTAAGACCAGGTCTTTCAATATTTACTGAACCCACTACGGTCTCATCTGTTTTTTTTTTTTTTTATGCCGACTTAGTGTTTGCTTTAAAACTCCGTTGTAATCAGTCTTTGTGTCTTAATGTAAATTCTGGTTCAAGTTCTTTTTGGGTTTTTCTTTGACCTCTTTGCTTTTAACAGGTGTGAAAAACGGGGATGGATGAGTTAAGCGTTTCGTTTGTCTTTTTTAGTTTTCGCAGAATGGCTTGGTTGATCAACTGAGTGTTGGGCACAGGGTGGGGTCACGGCAAAATAGGATGTGCCTGGACTAAATTTTTTAGTTTGATAATGGTTTTAGAACAGGAAATAATATAGTAGGAAAGACACTTAAAATGGCTTATTAAATAGATTTGTCACTTAGGAAGTGTGAAGTTGAAGACTTAGTGTATGCCCCCAAGGTTGTCTGTATGTTGTATTAGTGTCCTTTTAGTAAAAATTACGCAGGATTTTTGGGGGTGTCGTGCCAGGCATTGAATTCCTAGGAGCCCTCAAGATTTACTTTTATGCACTTATTTTTTATTAAAGATGGGGTCACTTTACCAGTCTGACATAATAAATGTCATTCCTCTGGCCTAGTGAGCCACAGGCATGCAGGCCTTCCTAGCTGTGGTAGTTTAGTTTTTAATATACATCACGATCTTGTGGAACCTTCGTGTGGTTCCAAGATAGTTAATTCTCTTAGTTTGTTTCTGAGACAGTTCTCATTGTAGCCCAGGCTGTCCTGGAACTCACATTTTAGACCAGGCTGGTCTCCCAACGCAGATCATTTGCCTCTTCCTCCCGAGTGCTGGGATTAAAGATGTGCGCCACTATCCCCCTGATGTACTTATTTTTGAGACAGCGTTTCATGCAGCTAGGCTTCAGCTCCTGGATTTCTTTTTCTGTAGCCCTGGCCTTTTCAGAACTCCCTGTTAACTAGACTGGCCTGGAACCTTCTTCTCCTTGGGATTTCCACAAGCAGATTTTCTGTATTAATGCTGGGCATGCATCTGGTATCTGGATTTTCCTTTTTTGGTTTTTTTTTCGAGACGGGGTTTCTCTGTATAAGCCCTGGTTGTCCTGGAACTTACTCTGTAGACCAGGCTGGCCTGGAATTCAGAAATCCACCTGCCTCTGCCTCCCAAGTGCTGGGATTAAAGGCAGGTACCACCACTGCCTGGCTTTGGATTTTCCATTTTAGGCTTTTCATATGTATGGAATTGTAATGCCCTTTTCCTGTTTTAAAACATTTTCAGGATTTTTATACTTATTATTTGGCAGTGTATTCCTAAATGCTGTGGCACATTTGGGATCTCCATCTCCTGGTAGTCATTTACATTGGCATAGCTTTCACTGTTGGGAGTAGTGCCGTAGTGTGATGTGTAAGCTTGGACATTTTTTGTTGTGTCTATAGTGCTGGGGATTAAGTTTTAGTTGCGTGCTGGGCAAGCTCCCCACCACTGAGCCACATCGAGACTTTTGAACATATGCTTGAAAAAATACATGGACCCAGGTGTGGTGACACACAACTGTAGTCCTAGTCCTTGAGAGGCAGAGGACTTCATTCTTGAGTTCAAGGCTAGCTTGGTCTATCTACAGTGAGACACTTTCTCTCTCTTGTTTTTTGTTTGTTTGTTTTTGAGACAGGGTTTCCCTGTATAGCCCTGGCTGTCCTGGAACTCACTCTGTAGACCAGGCTGGCCTCGAACTCAGAAATCCACCTGCCTCTGCCTCCCAAGTGCTGGGATTAAAGGCGTGCGCCACCACTGTCCAGCGTGAGACACTTTCTTAAAACACAGCACATGGTTTGGTTGCTTGGAGAATTTTGACTGCTTATAAGGAAGTAAGTCTTTAGGAAAAGGTGGTATTAGTATTCCGGCAGTAAAGGCAGGTTTTGTGGCAGTGTGTCTTGGAAGCATTTGATTGTGACAGGGCTTAACTGTAGCCCTGCCTGACCTCAAACTTGTGATCTTAATTACTCTACATTTTAAGACTACTAGAATTACAGGTCCTGCCCAAGGAAGGAAGCCTTTAAAAAAAAATTGTAGCTTTGTTTCAAAAACATTGTAGTTTTGTTTCTGGGGCGGTATATGCACTGCAGTGAAGGTTAGAAGATAATTTAAGTTTTTCCACAAAGTGTGTCCTGTAGCTCAACTTTTCCTGCGCATTTACCCTCTTACACCCTCCTAAGGAGCCCTGAAATGTAAGGTTTTGCATCTTAATTGAGGCTAGTTTTTTGCACGTGGAGGCATTTATATATTTTTTTTTTTATGGTCCATATGTGGTAGCTATTTCAAACTTAATGGCTGGATGAATGAAGGGGAAGGGATATTCATCTTTCTACTTCCTGCTGTAACTTCTCAGTGCCAACTGTTGTGTGACAATAGGAAGGAACAATGGAAAATGGCCAAAATGGTTGCCTTGTCTTAGAGGGGAGAGACCAGTCCTGTGTGGGGCTGGAGGGGGGGTGGTTATTGATGATTTAAGATGTGGTTTTAAGGTGGCTTGTTGTGTCAGTAGCCGAAGCCGGTCTTCTCCACCTGTGAATTGTGAACACTTAAGAAGTACTTGGTTGAAGTTAAACAGTCAAGCCTCATCTATAATATACACAAGGTTGATGGAGGTATTCAAGACCAGCCTGGGATACTTGAGAGACCCTGTCTTTAAAAGAAAAAGTGATCATTGAGCCTTCTGTGTTTTACTCAGTCCCAGGGCAGTTTTGTTTCAGTTTTATCTTGGAGACCAGACTAGCCACCATCTCAGAACCACTTACACACTGCATCAGTGCTGATAATTAAAGGCATGTTACCACACATGGTCTGGCCTGAGACTTATATGTAGGCTGACCTCAAATTCAGTTTGCATGTCTGTTGGCTTTTTAAAAAATTGTTGGTTTCCTGGGGATTGATTATGAGTAAAAAGAATAGGGTGAGGGGCAGAATTCATTCCTTAAGAGTAGTCCTAGTCTATAAGACTGAATTTACCTCTTAAAGGTGAATGAAGTCAGCAGTACCATTAATCTATAGTTCCAAGCCTGTTTTTAACTTTTAAATTTTCCTAGGATTTGTTTTTAGCTGTAGTTTGCTTGAATAAATTAATAATTGTGTGGGTTTTTTTTTTTAATTACAGAAATGCATCGTGATTCCTGTCCCTTGGATTGTAAGGTTTATGTAGGTAATCTTGGAAATAATGGGAACAAGACTGAATTAGAACGAGCCTTTGGCTATTATGGACCACTCCGAAGTGTGTGGGTTGCTCGAAACCCTCCTGGCTTTGCTTTTGTCGAATTTGAGGATCCCCGAGATGCTGCTGATGCTGTCCGAGAGCTAGATGGAAGGTAATTTTAATGGCAGGTGGTTAACCTGGCTTAAATTTTCTAGGACCTGGCTTTTTGCTGTTTTAAATCTACACAGTGGTAATTGCTTGAGGCATTGTTTACACAGTGGCTGTGTGCACTACTAGCGGACTGACCATGTTGTGCCACAACATGGCTGTTTCTAGCCAGATGTGGTCTTGTACCAGAAGTGCCAGCATATGGAGTTAAGAGTTCAGAGTGCCTTGCTTACATAGCAAGTTAAAGGCAAGAATAATCCTGATAGGCCACAGTACCTTAAGTGAAAAGAGACTGACAGCTCTGCAGCTGTAGGATAGGCCATTGGTCCCTACAGGTTACAATAACGAAAGTTTGCTGGGGTCTTATCAACGGCCCAAATGTGCCAGCTTAACTCATTGTTGTGGCTCTGGATAAATGAAGAGAGGCTAATCAACCATTCTTGTGTTGGAAGGGGAATGATATAAGGAAGCCAAAGTAATTAACTTACCTTAAAATCCTTAGAGAAGTGTATAGAAAAGGGGAAAATTCAAGGGAACAAGTCACGGTAGAAATACATGCAAAGCACTTGAATTCTAGCTACTATTAGTAACAGTTACTAGAACTGTTAACATTGAGCTCAGTAATCAAGAGTGCTTCAGGGAGTAGAAAGATGTCTCAGTAGTTAGGCAGAGGACCTGGTCTTAGTTCCCAGCATCCATGTGGTGGTTCACAACCATTTGTAACACCAGCTCCAAGGTGTCTTGATGTCTTCTGATCTCAGGGACATAAGTGGTACATGGGCTTTGAGGCAAGCCAAAAAACCCAAAACATTTCTACACATAAAATAGTGTTTTCTTTTTTTTAATAAAGGTTTACCTATTTATGCATGTGAGTGCACTGTAGCAGTCTTTAGACACATGGTTTGAGCCACCATGTGGTTGCTGGGAATTGAACTCGGGATCTCTGGAAGAACAGTCAGTGCTCTTAACCTCTGAGCCATCTCTCTGGCTCCATAAAAATTGTTTTGTGTGTGGGTGTTTCCCTCCCCCCCCCCCCCTTTTTTTAGGGTGGAGTAGGGTCTCATGTCTTAGTTTAACTTAAGAAAAACAAAACAAAAAAACTTAACAGCCAGGTGGTGGCACATACATTTAATCTCTGCACTTGGGAGGCAGAGGCAGTTGGATACTAGCCTGGTCTATAGACAAGACAGCTAGAGCTACACAGAACCCATTTGGAAAAACAGCAAAAATGTGTTTATATGTGTGTTTTGACTATATGTCTGTACTGTATGTATGCATTCCTGTTAGTCACAGGCCAGGCATTTGGTTCCTTGAAACTAGAATTATGGGTGGTTGTAAGCTGCCATGTGAGTGCTGGGAATCAAACCTGGGTTGTCTGCAAGAACAGCCAATGCCTTTAACTGCTTAAGTAATCTGGAGTCAGTAGCCTAGAACTGACTCCCTAGTGCTGGGATTAAAGGTGTATGTCAATATATCTAGCCAGACTGATTGATATGTAGTGAATTTATTACTTTTAGAAATCCCACTTGAGAAGGGTCTTTTTATTTAACCTCTGTAAAGAGTTTAGCAAATTTAACAACTTAGAGCAAGCAGGCCTAGACAACTCTTGAGACTTCAAAAGTTAGATTCCATTTGCCTTTGGGTGAAATAGGGAAAGATCAGTACAGACTACAGCCATGGGCAATTTTGTGATTAGTGTCCCTTCTCTTTAGAACACTATGTGGCTGCCGTGTAAGAGTGGAACTGTCGAATGGTGAAAAGAGAAGTCGGAATCGTGGCCCGCCTCCCTCTTGGGGTCGTCGTCCACGAGATGATTACCGCAGGAGGAGTCCTCCACCTCGGCGCAGGTACTTGAGAGAACACCTTTTAGAGAAGGGCATTGGTGTAATGGAGTAGCTAGTAGGAGCAGGTATTTCTTCCTAAGGTTGTTGGTGGGATTTAACTTAACTGTGGACATCGGAGGTTTCTACAAACTATTTGCTGGGTGTAGTTTGGGGTATGCGAGTTGTGCTGAGTGTTGGCTTTTGTCTGTAGGTGTATTATTCATGTTGGTAGTTAGTAACTTCTGTCTTGGATCTGTCTTCTAGTTCATCTTCTAGTTGCATCTTTCCAAGTCTTCCCTTTTACTTCAATTTAGGCCTTTTTCCATTTCTTGACTCCATAATGATCAACATGACATTCAACTAGCTCTTCACAAATGTGTTTCTACTAGCACAATTGTAATATTTATCAAAACAGGCAGCTGTTTTAATGTTACAACTGGTAAAGTAGAAATCTTTCTGAAACTTAAATCACTGACCAATAAAGGGGGCTTAAAAGTATTCCAGTCATCCGTTCTTGAATCCCAAATAGGAGAGAGAATTCAGTTTTTTTTATGATTGAAATGGCATCATTCTTGGACCAGGCAGTATTGCCTGGATACAAACTCCTCATCTCCTCAAATCAAGCCTCTAAAATAGTTTCTGTAGGA
>JADRCH010000129.1:1200793-1245979 GCA_019843965.1 Rhynchomys soricoides | reverse complement strand
GAGTATTTGTTAGCTAATAGATGGTTGTACTGATGGCTTGTTTTTCATTTTTTTTTTGTGCTTTTTGGTCCATCTATTAATAAAAATGAACCCCGTTACAGAGTCACCATCATGTCTCTTCTCACCACCCTCTGAATCTGCATTAGCCAGTCAACTAGCCCTTTCAGCGTCATGTGACCAGCGCGCCCCATTCAGCTTGGCTGGTGTCGTTTCACATGACCCAGGCTGGCCAGTCGTCAGGTTGCACCGCCCTTTGGTTCCCGAGCATGCTGTTTTCTCTCAGCCTTCTCTCCAACCTTAACCAAATCGGCAGCAGCCACCTCGACCGCCCACACATTCCTGGCCACTCAGCTCAGCTGTTTATTTACCAAATGTCTTCACAACAACTACAGCAGCAGCCCTCGGCTAACAAAAAAGCAGGAAAAATCCACAACACCCCCTTCGCCAACCAACTAAATCCAACGCAACATCTGGCAAAACCTTTTCAGCAAATTCTTCCTGGCCGTCAGTCCGGCAGCCTCACCTCACCATTTCTAGCTTGTTGAAACCCAAAACTAGTAAGTTTTTCCTGCTTATACAGTTTACTGCTGGTTAAAAATAAGGAGTAAGCGGCTTAAAGTAATTCTTTTTTCTGGATCAAAGGCTGGCTGTGCATAATTGAATGGTAACGTACAATATATTGCTTGAAACAACTTTTAAGGGTGATAGGGAACTCATAATGTGACTAGACCTTCAAGTGAACTTATGTGCATGTGTGAGATGCCAAACTAAAATTTTAATATCTCTAACAGATTCTAGCTTTTCTTCCTAGCAAAATTTTGTTGAATCCTATCACCTTTAAATGGTTTTACTAACAGTTTTCAAATTTAAAAAGAAATTGGGGGTGAAGTGTGGGCCAAGCTTCGGTAATTTTGATAAGCCTAAACACACTCTTAAATGTGACATCACAAATGCAGTTCTAATGTAGCACTAAATGGCATCGATGTTTACACCTACCGCGTTTTCACAAAATTACACTATCCACCTGGTACTAAGTCTTGTTAGAGACTTAAAGGTTTGCATGGGTTCCAAATACTGGTTTATGGTCCTGTTTTTGGAACTACTGTGGGACTACATTTTGGTGTGGTGTTTGGGGTAGTGGAGTTAGTTTGACATGAAGTTTTGCATTGGACAGATCTGCTGTGAAGCATTCTTTGTTAAAATGAATCCATGGTTGGAATTCCTGCTTTTCTCTTGAGCTTTTTGTTCCTTAATCTTTCTGTGCCCTTTTTTTTCTTTTCTTTTTTTATTTTTGGACGATGAGTGTCAATTCTCCGGCACACTCACTGGGCCCAACAGTGAGATTGAAAAGTTGGGAAATGCCTCACGCCACATACGATGATCGACAGTTAGCCTAATTTTACTGTTTCTGCTTTTAGATCCCCAAGAAGGAGAAGCTTTTCCCGAAGCCGGAGCAGGTAAATGTTTTGGTGCCCTGTTGTTAGAAATGGCAGCTTCTGACACCTTTAAGCTGTTTAGTGAGTTACATAACCCTGGCAAATAACTATCGTGACATGGGTAGCACACATAATCAGTCAGCATTAAGTTAAAGAAGCTAGCTTTTCTTCAAGGTGAATCTCTAATAAACTAATATGCCTTCTGTTTACTTTAGGTCACTTTCCAGAGATAGGAGAAGAGAAAGGTCTTTGTCTCGTGAGAGAAATCACAAGCCGTCTCGATCCTTCTCTAGGTCTCGCAGGTAAGATCAATGACTGAACTATTGAAGATATGTATATGTGTAATCTTTTTGTACTATGTACTAAGATGATGTTTAATTTTTTTTCCCCCCCTTTCTGTTTTCAGTCGATCTAGGTCAAATGAAAGGAAGTAGAAGACCAGTTTGCAAAAGTGGTGTACAGGAAATAACTTCATCTGACAGGAGTATGTACAGGAAATTAAAGTTTTGTTTGAGACATAAGCTTGGTGCATTTTTAAGATGTTTTAGCTGTTCAAATTTGTTTTGTCTCTTGGAACAGTGATATACAAAACAATGTAATTCTCTATGGTTTCAAATGGATCATATGAGGCATGTGATATCAAGAATTGTTACTTTACAATGTTCCCTTAAGCAAGATGGAATTTTCTTTGAATTTTAGTTTTTCTTAGACTGAAATAAACCTAGATCCTGCCCAGTTTTCAGTGTGATGTACTAATGATATAAAGCAACTGGGGGAATTGAATAAAGCTGTAGCTCCTCTAGTAAGTACTGAGACACAGCGTGGCACTGCGGGGGCAATGGTAAGCAGTGGTTAAGAGCTACTGTGAACACAAGCCAACAGATAATGGGTAGGAACCACACTCTGGAGATTTTTGGAGCGCTTCCTTCCTGGTTGCTCCATGCGGATGCGGAGCCCTTGTGACGTTAACACACCAGTGTCCTATCAGTTTAAGGGTACATTGTAGAGCTGAACCTTTCAGTTACTGTGCAAGATTTTTTTTTTTTTCATGCTGTCATTTGTAATATGTTTGTAAGAATCCTTGGGATTAAAGTTTTGGTTACAAATTGTTGTTTAACTCGAAAGCCTGTTTTTCCTTGCACACTCAAGTCTGTGAGCTTGGTATCAAGTCCAGGTATAACATTCCATTGGAAGCCATGCTTATATTTTCTTGTAAAGTGCTTTTGAATTAATAAAATACTAGCATAATTGTCTGGTAGTCAGTCAAGTGAACCCACTGTTGCCATTGTTCTCATCCCTGGGAAAGAAGTTGGTTACCCAGTTTGTTCTTTGTAAGAAACACAACTGAGAGGCACTACATAAGCGAAGGAATTTTTTTTCCCCCTTTGCTTGTTACCTATGAGATTTAGCCATTTTTTAGGTGTTGAAGCCAGTTCAGGATCATGGCAGTTAGTGACTAACATTTTAAAGTAAGCAACCAATATGGTATATTGTAATTCTTTAAGTTTCCCATAAAAAGTGGCTTTGATCTTCAGCATGAAAACATTCAACAAAGTTTTAAGATTAATTTTATTTTATAACTTGAGGTGTTGCATGGGATTCCAAGTTGATCCATCATGATGTAAAATCCACCATGTGGTTGATTGTATGGTGCCCAGTTGAGTATGGAGGCGTGCATGCCGTTCTCTTGGAAGTCTGGAGGAGTTGTGGGTCAGGGTTTCTTTGTGTGCAATTAGATTAAATCATAATGCAACAGTCTTGTGGCTAAAGTTTCCTTAAATGTGTTCTTTTGAGATAGTGTTTTGGATTCTACTGTATTGACTGTAAGATGCCATTGCACTAAGTTCAATCTGTAAGCTTATAAATCACCCCTTCCAAATTATGTTGTCTTTAAACAATAAATTTCAGTAAGGAGAGAATTGTGTCCAGAAGGTTCCAACATGAGCCTTTGAAGGAAGTACCCATCTTCAAAGAAGATACTCTTAAATTTAGATTCCCTGTTAATATGTCAGGATTCCACCTTTACAGTAGAATTGAAGTTAAGCCTGCTCCTTGTAATTGTAGGTCACATTGGCTATTATTGACCATTTTCTAAGTGTAATACTAAAAGTTTGGTTGACTACAGATTTTTGCTAGAGGTCATTATTAGTACTTAATGATTAAGAAAGGCACTTGTGAGCTGGGATTCTCGGTTCATTGTGGGTTACCCCATATGTACATACTTTAAGCCCGATGCAGATGCCCTTCGTTTACCATCTAGGTATCTGTCACGATGGCATCTCCACCCTGTATTGGACTACAGGCACAAGCGTGAAGCTGGATGGGAGATCTTAATATTTTTCTTTAGGTCTCTGCCTCACTTTGGCATGTTACTGCTTAATTAGAAATGATGTTGGTTATAGAAATTATAAAGATACTATGTGTAGCCAGATTCTAGACCTGTTAAAGTTTCAGATGACCTAGCCCTGTCATCAGTGAAGAGTATAGGTAATAAACAGCCATAGTCACTGGTTTAGTGCCTTGTCTTAAATGTGCTTTGCTTTTCTGAATCCAGATGGGATTTAGGTATCAGACAAGTAATCTCTTCCAGTGTATATTTTTGTACTGCCAGACTGTTGCCTTCTGGTTTTCTTTTGGGGGAGGGATATAAAAGATCTTCATTATTAAAGACACTGACTTAAAGCTGGGTTGGAGTATATTTTTATCTAAACAATTTGGTAACAATGAATTTGAATTCTCCATTCCTACACTAACTCTTGAGGTCCTGAAAGGGGGTTCTGAAGCATGCAGGGTAGTTAGTCTCAAGGTGGTTTGCACATGTGGCCTTTCCTTTGGGTTACAAATGCCTAGTGTTCAGGTTTATCATTGTGTTCCAGTGTTTTATTTTTGGAGCAAAATTAAGCCTTCCATAAAACTATAGATACTAGATTTAATTTTATGATTTAGGGGATGGTGCTCCTGCCCCTGCCTACAGTGTGAGTCCTGGGTGTTCAGCTGTCTCAGCAGCAAAGGCCTATCCCAGCTGAGCTGTTGTGTGCTCTGCTACTGAGCCATGCACTTACTTAAGTCTCTGCTTCTGCAGTCTGTTTGTCTAGGGGTCATTTGTTAGTGCCTTTTTTAAAATGAGTGTAGGTATCCATGGAGAATAGGAAGTAGCATCTGGTTCTTCTGTCCCCTTGAAGAGGTCTTTTTTGAGATGGTGTTCTATAATCCCATGGTGGTCTTAACTGGGCAATCCTACGTGAGCATCTTTACTTCTGTACTTGGGGGTGAGTCACCATGATGCCTCTCTTGGCCTTCATGGGCCTTGCTGAGAAGGCTGCCCTGCCTCTCTTTTCCTAGAGGCTGTGACTCCCAAGGATTCTAGCAGTCAGGCCAGAAATGCTTTCGGCATTCAGTTCCCACTGCTGGGGGTCCTGGAAAGCTGCTGTGTAATGTTTTTTTCCACATGATGGACTCTGACACTGAGTGTGTTAGCACCTGGGTAGGTACTTGGGAAGCAAGGAAGTAAGTGCTTTCCACTATAAATCTCCCCCCACCCCCAGTTTATTATGATTTTTATTTAAAAAGACAATCTCATCTCAGGCTGGCTCCAACAGCTACATAACCAAAGACAACCTCCACTTAGCTTATTCAGTGCTGGGTAATTGAACCCAGGGTGTATGCTGGGCAAGTACTCTTTATCAACTGACATCCAGCATCAACCTCTTGGGCCCTTTTGGGGGGGGGTAGTTTTTATGATTGGGATTGAACCCCAAGGATTTTGTGAAGGTACAAACTACTACACTAGTGAAAAGGCCCTCCAGTCTAGGGCCTTGCGTGTGTGCCCAGTACATACATGCTCACTTGGAACTCTTTTACCAACCCCAAGTGCTTTCGGCACCTAGCAGTGAATTGTAACTATGTATGTAGCTCAGCAACAGCATTGCCTAGCATGTTCCAGACCTTAGGTTTGATGAGTCCCTTTGTGAATTCTTAAAAACTAAATGTGAGAGGTCATAGGTGCTCAAATCATTCCATATTAGTCTACAGGGGAAGTTCTAGTGGAGATGTACACAGAATGGATGTTAATTAGCAAGGGAAGGGGGCTGGAGCTCCCGGAAGGAAATGGCAGGGCAAGCAGGTGCTGAACTGGTAAGATGCCAACACATGGGTTCTCAAGAATATATAGTTAAGCCGGATAGCGGTGGCACACGTCTGTAATCTTAGCACTTGGGAGGCAGAGGCAGGTGGATTTCTGAGTTCGAGGCCGGCCTGATCTACAGAGTGAGTTCCAGGACAGCCAGGGCTACACAGAGAAACCCTGTCTCAAAAAAAAAAAAAGTAATATATGCATTATTTTCTCAAAGGCAGCCTTGCCCCAAAAAGCATAGTTTTACAAATTGAGTCAGTTGCCCAGCTAGCCACTAGGAGGCAGTATTGCCCTACTCATCCTGGGACCAGATCCTTTGCTTGAGGCCATGGGTCTCTGGAGCAGAGTTGAGTCATTGACAATAACTGACAAGAGTGACCAGAGTGGACATTGCTTGGAAACAAGTGTTTTACTTGTCTACTCTGTAGACCAGCTGGCCTCGAACTCAGAAATCTACCTGCCTCTGCCTCCCAAGTGCTGGGATTAAAGGCGTGCGCCACCACTGCCCGGCATGGGCCCTAATAGTATATTGGGAAGAGTTGACTTCTATGAGGTGTTTCAGCAGCAGAACCTAAAGCCATGTGCTCAGAAGCACACAGACAGGAAAAGTGCCCAGTGTGAACCAACAGATGCACATCTCTGAAGCTTTGCTCAGGGTCTAGTGAGTGAGGAGACCGTAGGGATGGCTAGAAATTGTAATTTTCCAGTTTTGAAAGTAGAGAAAGGCCTTTAACCCCAGCACTTGGAAGCAGAGGCAGGTGAGTCTCTGGCCAGCCAAGTCTACAGAGCAAGTTCTAGACAGCCAAGGCTGCACAGAAACCCTGTCCCATAACATATACATACATCCTGTCTCAAAATAAGCGAGTAAATAGTGAAAGGTTATTTTACATTTATGTATATGCCTGCACCAAGTGTGTGCAGACCTGTAGAGGTCAGAAGAGGGTGTTAAATCTCCTGAAACTACACTTGTTGATGAGCCTCCAAATGTGGTAGAAAATAAGCCCAGGTCCTCGGTAAGAGCAGTATGGAACTTAAACAGTCCCCAAGCCATGTCAGAAGATTCTTTGTGCAGCCCACATCTCATGCTTTAGGGAAAAAGCTAAGACCTAGGAAAGGTGAGTGACTGAATACAGCTGGGCCACCTTGCCAATCAACCCTTCACCCTGAGAGGGTGCTGGCCAGTTGCCAGCCACCCTGGCAGATAAAGCCTCAGACGAATGGCAAACAACAGTGTTTGCCCCAGGAGTCAACACAGGTCTGATTGAGCTTGTGGTTTGTGCTTGTGCCAGCCCCCAGGGCTGCCTTCTCTGCTGCTTTTGTCACCCCCCACTCCCGTGGCCAGATTGGGACTCTTGTAATGCATCAGGCACCTGTGAGCACCCCGCACCTGCCTGCCCATCCTGCTGGGCAGGCACCGCACTGCCCCACCGAGGTTTCAGTGTCAGGGTGGAGCCCGCACAGGGTTGGCCACAGCATTGCCAGGGCTGGCCCTTGTTGGCAGGAGACTCCTTGCCAACAGGTGTTGGCTCTGAGGCACAGTGGAACAGGTGGACTGCCCACCCCAACGATCTCACAAGCACCATTTGCAGACAGTATGACGCTTGAAAATATTTGTTAGTGACATTTCTCTGTGTAGCCTGGCTGTCCTTGGAACTCGCAAAGAGATCTGCCTGCTTCTACCTCCTGGGTGCCTGGGACCAACGGTGTTCTCCCCTCCTCCCAGACTTTTTGAAAAGCATTTTTGAAAAGGTATTTTTATGTGTATGGGGGTTTTGCCTGTAAGTATGTCTGTGTACTGTGTGGGGGGTTGGTGCCCATAGAAGCCAGAAGAGGATGTCAGATCCCCTAGAACTGAAATTACCCATGGAGCCACCATATGGGTGCTGGAGATCAGACAAGGACTGCTTAGTTGTTTGTGTTGGAGAGGCTAGGTTAGGGACACATGCTACACCTGTAGAGGTCAGGACAACTCCGAGGACTCAGTTTTTCTCCTTCCACCATGGAGTCTGGGCCATCTCACTGATCCTCCTCCCTGGGGGGGGGGGGTGTACTTTTTTTTTTTTTTTTGTACAGGGCCTTTTTTTCCCAGGCAGATGGGATGGGGTGGGGTCGCATGGCTGTACAGGGTCTTTTTTGTAGCCCAGGTTAGCCTGGACCTTCTATATGTAAACTAGGCTGGGTGGCTTTGAACTTGACAGCCGCCTTCTGCCACTGCCTCCTGACTGCTGAGAGTCTAGGCATGGGCCATCATGTCTGATTATTTATTTACTTTTGATCTTTTGAGACAGGGTCTAGTTATTGTATCCCAGGTTGTCTTTGAACTAAAGACCCTTCTATTGGAGCTTCCCACATACTTTTCTTACCAGCATAGGACTCAGGAGGTGAAAGACTAATAATCCTGTCAAGCCTGGTAGAGCTGAGCCGAGGACCCACATCAGCAGTACCTGAGACCCACAACCTTGAGGGTATGTTTTAGGGAATACAGGTCAGCCACAAAATATACTCACAATATTAAAACGGAGCTAGCAAACTATCACCTTCCAGACTGAGATGACCCGGTTCCTGACATCATTCAAGGTGCTCTACCAACCGGGCTTAATTGGCAGAATGCTTGCTTAGCATGCATGAGGCCTTAGGTTTCATCCGTGGTATCACATGAAACCAGACATGATGGTACACACTTGTAACACCAGTACTTAGAAGTTAGAAGCAATGGGGTCAGAGTTCAAGGTTTTACAAAAGCAAGAAGCAAACCAAGAAAAGGAAATAGATGGTAGAGTCTGGCAGAGACAGTGCACACCTTTAATCCCAGCACTCAGTGCCAGAGGCAAACAGATCTCTGAGTTCCAGGCTAGCCTGATCTACAGAGTGAGTTTCAGGATGGCTAGGGCTACACAGAGAAATCCTTTCTTGAGAAGAAAGAGAGGAAAGTAAGTGGCAGTGGAGAGATGGCTCAGTGGTTAAGAATGCTGCTGGCTTTGAAGAGGACTGACTTCAGTTCTCAGCACCCATGTCAGGAGGTTCACAACTGCCTGGAAACTCCAACTTCAGGGGATCTGATACCTTCTTATGGCCTTTGAGAGAACATACACACACACACACACACACACACACACACATCCATAAAAATAAATCTTAGACTCAAAGTCACTCTTAGCTACATAGGGAGACTGTAAGGCCAGCCTGAAGGGCAGGGAAGATGATGATATCCAGTGTGTGGCCATCCATGCCTACAAAACACAGGGCATGAACACAGGCACACAAAAGGATCTAACTTAATGGCTGCCCATGAGGTATGGGACCAAAGGGACCTCCTGGAAGTGACCTCAGAGAGAGAGAGAGAAGAAAAAAACAACCAAGAGGTGAAAATAGAAACCATTGCCTGGTGACAGGATAAAGTCACCCACTGAGTATTTAAAAAAACAAACAAAAAACCAAGCACAAACAACAAGAGATGGCACAGCAGTTAAGAGCACTGGCTGCTCTTCCAGAGGACTCAGGTTCCGTTCCCAGGACCAACATTGCACCTCACAATTGTTTGACAGCCCCCTTTAGCCTCTAGGGCACCAGGCATCCACAAGATGCATGCCATACATGCAGGCAAAACACCCAGACAAAATCAAAAGGGAAAGGAAGCAAGTTGGCTCTGGGCTCAAAGGTGACACATGGTAGGTGCCTTGCCACAGCAGGGCTCTGAAGGGCTCCCCAGGAGGATGAGGATCATTAGCCACACCCACTCCTGTAGGCTCCAGGATTCATGTCCTGGACGGACCTCCAAGACCTGACAGATGTTAGGGGTAGCTTGGAAGGGGTCAGAGGTCACAGTCACTACTTTGGGGTCTTCATCACTAAGACTTCACAGAACCCAGCAGGATGCCAGGACATTACCACCAACCTGTAACTGATGACAGTGGTCTGGGTCATCATGGGCACTGGCCAAACGCTGATTTCCAAGGTTCCTCTACCGCTTCCTATGCCAATGGAATGTACCTGTAAAACGGCAGTCACAGATGTTGGTGGCATGTGGCCGGGGTGGGGGCAGGTGGTGGGATAGGAGCCCTGTCCTCAGTCTGCCTCTGCAGTGGCCACCGCCTCTCCCTGGGCACAGAGTCTGAAGTTCCACCTTAGCTCACAAGGTGGCAGCAGCGAGCAGTTCCAGACAAGCAAAGGATACCAAAAGGTTCTTCAAAAACATTTCATTTTATTTCATCTTATTACGTTTCGTATTTTCTTCTCCTTTTTTTCCTTTTATTTGAGAGGTTCTCTCTATGTAGCCCAGGTTGTCCAGGGTCTTGCTATTTAGGCCAGGCTGGCTGTAAAGTCACAAAGATCTGTCTTTGTCCCCTGATAGCGGGCACACACACACACACACACACACACACTGCTAAGCAACGTGAAGTGTGAGGGAGTGGTTCTCTCCACTTCATGTGGGTTCTGGGGATTGAACTCGGGGCCATCATTGTTTTCAAGGCAAAAGAGGCAAAGGTCTTACTTATCTCACTAAATCATCTCTTGCCCTAGAAGGTGAATCTTTCTCTATACTTGTTGGCCTCTCCCATTCACTATCATAGAGACAAGTGTGTGTGTGCGTGTGCACGCACATGCTCTCAGGTGCATGCAGGTAAGGTGTGACTATAGGCCTATGTGTAAGACCATAGTGTAATGTGTGACTATTCCTGTAGCTGGCAGTGTGTGAGGCGTGCCCTTGTGACTAAGTCTGGGTAAAAGTGATGTAACTGTGTTCAAGATTGTGCGGGTGACTGGGGTGGAGGGTGGGGATCAGCGGGCTCAGGTGTCGCCAGAGAGGCGGGGAGGAAACCATAAACCTGAGCAATGGCTCCTTATCAGCGAGTCCTTCTGCTGGGTTCACAAGGGCAGAGGGTAAAGTCCATGCAGATAGGAGTGCTGGGCGCCAGAGGTATTTAGGAAGAGGAGGAGGGGTCCCACACTTGGAGTCCTAATGGGAAAGAAAGGGCCCATGCTAAATTCCGTCTAGCCCCTAGATCTGGGATGTGGCAACACTGGGTATCAAACAGCCCGATCATTTCTTATGGAGTGGGGCAGGGGAGATGACCCCTCCCTTGTCTTTTCTATACTTGTCTTAAATGGTAGAAAGCTGTGGTCAACTTTATAGACCCTGTGGATAGATTGAGAGGACTTTTTTTAAAGCACTCAGAAGGGTCCTACTGAGGGGCCAGTGCTCACGAGGCAGTGTGGACAAGGGGCTGGGGAGGAGCCCACACAGAGCCTGGCACAGCACTGCTGGCTATGGCTGTCATTTTTCAGTTCTCTGCCACCCCAACCTTCCAGGCACCACCACCCTCTGGCTAGCACAAACCTGCTCTCCCATGGTGCGGAGTCTGAAAGCACCAGCCAGCCTGAGGGGCTGCCATTCCGGTGACCTTAGAGACCAACTCTACTCAGCTTCTGCCAGGGCTTCTGGTAACCGAGCATCCTGGCTCTCTAAAAACTCCATCTTGAGTTTCTCCCGTTTTTCCTTTTGTTGGGAACGGGGCAGGGGAGCTTTGGGTGTCATTAGGGATTAATTTCAAACTACCACCTTCCATCAGGCGCTGGCTAGAGTCTATTGGCTACCATGGACTTTCTTTTTTTAGTGTGTCAACAGCTGGGTTATAGGCAGCTGTCCCCCAGCCAGGGCGGGAAGACGCCTGTTACCCCTGCTTGGCTGCCTGGCTCGGATTTCCTGGGCAGACACTTGCCTGCCTTTCATCTCACAGTCACGGAGCCAGGAAAGTGGACCACACGTCTCCTTGTGTCTAGTTATTCCGATGGCTTCACCTGGGAAGCCCTTTCCAAGGGTGTTTGGGCAGCGGGAGTACCTCTTCACCCTGGCTGCCCCCGGTGGTGGTGGGCACAACGTGCCAAGTCAGAGAGGAAGCTGAGAAGGCATTTAAACTCCCAGCCACAAGCCAGTGTGTGTCTCAGAGCAGATTCTGAGGCCGGGAAAGGGAGGAGGGGAGGGGAGGCTGGTGTTGGAACTGAAAGCTCAGGAAGGGACTGGAGGAACCTGGCTCTTTAAGAGACAAGAATTGCAAGAGCAGCAGTATGAGACTGTGTGTGTGTGAGTGTGTATGTGTGTGCGTATTCAGTGTGTGTATGTGAGTGTGTGTATGTGAATATGTGTGTATATGTATGTGTGAGTGTGTATGTGTACATGAGTGTGAATGTGTGTATGAGTGTTTATGTGAATGTGTGTGTGTGACAGTATAAATGAGTGTGTGTGTGTGTGTGTGTGTGTGTGTGTGTGCATGTGTGTGTTGGATGCCTAGGTTAGGAAAGCAGTTGCCCTGAACAGATCCCAGATCCCAGAATGGAGAACTTCAGCGAATTTATTGCAAACCTCTTATCTGCCTTGTACATTTCCAGCCACTGAAGTTGGTGAATGCAACAGAATCCTCCTTCCATGGCACTGTGGAATAAGAATAGAGATAGCAGCGCTCGGGAGGCAGAGGCAGGCGGATTTCTGAGTTCGAGGCCAGCCTGGTCTACAGAGTGAGTTCCAGGACAGCCTGGTCTACACAGAGAAACCCTGTCTCGGGAAACCAAACAAAGAATAGAGCTAGATGGTCTGGTGAGAGGGCTTAGCAAGGAAAGGAGCTTGCCGCCAAGCTTGATGACCTGAGTTTGAACCCTAGAACTCACACAGTTGAAGGAGAGAATGTACTCCTGCCACTGTCCTCTGACCACACGTGTGCTTTGTGGTCCACACAGACACACATGCACAGGCACACACACATGCATGCACATGCACGTGTACGCACACTAAAATGTAATACTGTTTTTTAAAATAGCTATGTAGTGAGACCTCACCTCAAAATATATTTTTTTTAAAAAAAGACTGTGGGGGGCTGCTCTTTGGTCAAGAGCCCTAGCAAAGGGTCCAGGTCTGGCTCCCAGCACCCACATTGTGGTTCACAGCTGCCCATAACTCCAGTTTTAGAGGACCTGATGCCCTCTTCCTATCTTTAAGGCACCAGGCACAAACTTGGTGCACATACATACATGTGGGTAAAACACTTACACTTTAAACAAAACGGGGGCTGGAGAGATGGCTGAGTGGTTAAGAGAACTGACTGCTTCTCCAGAGGTCCTGAGTTCAATTCCCAGCACCCACATGGTGGCTCACAACCATCTGTAATGGGATCCGATGCCCTCTTCTGGTGTGTCTAGAGGACAGCTACAGTGTACTCACATTAACTAAATAAATAAATACAGAGAGAGAGAGAGAGAGAGAGAGAGAGAGAGAGAGAGAGAATCTAAAAAAATGTTCATGACCCCAGGTATTATTTTTGCTTCTCTGTTTTGGGGACTGAACCTAGGTCCTCCAGCACTGGA
The DNA here is from genome assembly GCA_019843965.1 of Rhynchomys soricoides. NCBI lineage: Eukaryota > Metazoa > Chordata > Mammalia > Rodentia > Muridae > Rhynchomys > Rhynchomys soricoides. The sequence goes on along the minus strand of JADRCH010000129.1, from coordinate 1,233,055 downwards.
GATCAGCTTGCTCTCTCTTGCCGGGTAATAGCCACACCCTAACCTAAGGTGCTATTTTGTTTCTTACTCACTCCACCCTTAGCACACAACTTAAGGTAATATGTCTTTAGTATACCCATCCTATGGGCACAGGAGAGAAGGCTTGGAGTGGTGAGGGAGAATTTGCACCCAGACCCTCAGGTCTGTGCTCAGTGTTCTCCTGTCTCTGAGCCTTCAAGAGAGCAGGGTGGATCTGGCTGACTGATAGAGGAAGCAGGGAGCCCATGTCTTTGGAAGATTAATCTGGGGATGACAGCTGGAGTCTGTTTGGGAGACAGATGGCTTTGGAGACAAGAGGCCACATGGGACAGAGTCAGGCATGGAAGACAGGGCAGAGGGACGTCCCTCGGGCCATGCTCTGTTTGGAATTGGCAAGCTTGGGAGGAATCTTTCTTCCTTGACTAGCTCTTGTCTCCCTGCAAAGTGTTCTACTCACAGAACTATAGTCCAGAATGAGTACAGAGCTGAGGATGTCAGGCTCAGCCAGAGGACATGGTAGCTCTCTTGCAAGATATCTGGCCCCGCCGGGCAGTGGGGGAGCATGCCTTTAATCCCAGCACTCGGGAGGCAGAGGCAGGTGGATTTCTGAGTTCGAGGCCAGCCTGGTCTACAGAGTGAGTTCCAGGACAGCCAGGACTACACAGAGAAACCCTGTCTCAAAAAACCAAAACCAAAACAAAAATAAAAACAAAAAAGAAAAGAAAAAAAAGATGTCTGGCCTCTGACCTTCTCTTCACCCTCCTTCAGCCAAAGTCAAACTTGGTAGATTTTGTTTCATTTTTTTTTTAGAAATCTTTTTATTGGGCTGGAGAGATTGCTCAACAGGTAAGACCACTGGCTGCTCTTCCAGAAGACCCAGGATCTATTCCTAGCACCCACAATGGTAGCTCACAGATGCTCTAATTCCAGTCCCAAGGGATTAAACTCAGAGATCTCCCTGCCTCAGTCTCTGGAGTGCTGGGAATAAAGGACATGGGCCCCTGCCACTGCCCAGCTTATAGCTGACGTTCTAAACTAGCTCTGCCTTCAGACACACGTGGTGGGAACGTTGGTGCTTCCATGATTGGGGAACAGCATCAAAAAGGAGTTTCCAGGTTGTTTTAGAAACTTCCTCAGCCTGGCTAGCACTTGAGGGCTGGGAATTCCTGCCCGGGAATTTTTCCAGTATTCTGACAGCTGCTCTTTCCCTTGCCCGGTTTTATTATTTTTCTTGTTCAGTTCCAAATCCCCCTTTCGCTTTCAGTATGGAAGCCACAACTGGCTTGGAGGGTGGGGGCCTGGCATGTGCTGTGTCAGGAGCTGTGACCTCGGTCAGCCGTGCCAGGCATTGGATGGGACACAAGAGGAAGCAGGAGTCAAAGGCAGAGGAAGCAAGGCCTGCTGAGGGGCCTCCTGTCTTTCTGAAACTTCAACTCCGGCTGGCTGACCTGGCTGCTGTGGGCTCAGGACCTGGCAGTTTGGGGTTTGGGGGGGGGGTAGTGGCCCTGTCTGAGCCATCAAGATGGCTCAGCAGGTAGAGAAGCTTGCTGCCAAACCTGACAAGCAGAGTCCATACCTGGAACCCACAAGGTGGAAGGAGAGAACCAACTTTCACAATCTGTTCTCTGCTCTCCACGGAGGAGTACACACACACACACACACACACACACACACACACAATCATCGAATGTAATTTGAACGATTTTGGAGCCTCTGAGATGGCTCGGTGGATAAAGACACTGTTGACCAAGGCTGGATCCCCGGACTCACAAGGTAAAAGGAGAGAACCAATTTCTGCACACTGTCTTGGAACCTCTTCCCTTGAGCTGTCTGGTACAGGAACAGTCACACACATGCTCATGTGTGGGAGGTGACATGTTATACCCTAACTCGGTAGATGTGTTGGCTGCTGCTCCGCAGAGCAGAAGGGCCCAGGAAAGAGAGAAGTCTGGAAGGCGCCTGTGGAATGGTCTGGGGGTGTGAAACACAGGCTGGGGAGGTGTGGTAGTGCCCTGAGCAGCAAGCAGCGAGGGTATGACAGACACGTGGTGAAAAGGACAAGTCTCTACTAGGGAGACATTTCTCAGTGCACAGCTAGGGAGAATAAGGAGGGTGAGAAAGGTGAGGAGAGTGGGGAGGGAGGGAGGGAAGGAGGGTGAAGAGGGAGGAGGGTGAAGAGGGAGGAGGGTGAGCAGGATGAAGAGGGTGAGTAAGGTAAAGAAAGAGTGAACCGGTGAGGGAGTAAGGATGGGGAGGAGGGGAAGAGGAGGGAGGGGAGGAGGAGGAAGGAGAGTGACCCTAAGGACCCGAGTTTGAAGCTTGTTCTCAGACCTCCACACACAACAAGGCACAGTTGCACTTGCAAACATACACCCATCCGAATTAAATCTATATATTTAAAAACCTAGCGTGGTGGTGCATGTCTGAAATCCCAGGATTTGGAAGAGGCAGGAGGATTGCCAATAACTAAGGCAGAGGCTAACCTTGACCAGCCAGGGCTAGTCTCAAAAAAAGGAAAAACCAAAAACCAAAAAAACAACAACAAAAAACCCTGTAGCCCTTTGCTGGGCTATGCCAGGAGAAACCCAAGCCGATTTAGGCTCCAAATGGGGCTTGAATAAAATACTCTTGCTTGGGTCCCTCCTCCCCAGCCCTGCTTTCCAGTCTCATCTCAGGGTCTGGATCCAAGGTGTGATGCTTGTGACTCGTACGTTGGAGAGGGTGGACCCTGTGCCCAGCAGCTCAGTCGGTCATCTAGCCCTCCTTCTTAGTTTGGGCAGGGCACACTATTTGAAGTCCCATATCTGTGATCATCTTGTAGCTTGCCACTGGAGCAGCCTCAAGCCAGGTGATGGTCTGGTGACATTTTCTGAGGACAGGTTTCCTGGGGCTGATCCTGCTTCAAGCTTTTTAAGGAACTGTAACAAAGTGTCCATGTGGTGGTTGAACTTGTTACCTCTGCCGACTGGGGCCTGAGTCCTTACAGCCAAAGGCGTCCTCGGGCCTTGTGTCTGGTTGGGGTTTTTGGTTTGTTTGTTTTGTTTTATTTTGTTGTAATTATTTGGATAGTTTAAATTCTCCCACATACTTTATTATTTTTAAAGATTTACATCAGCCGGGCAGTGATGGCGCACGCCTTTAATCCCAGCACTCGGGAGTCAGAGGCAGGCGAATTTCCGAGTTTGCAGGCCAGCCTGGTCTACAGAGTGAGTTCCAGGACAGCCAGGGCTACACAGAGAAACCCTGTCTCGAAAAAAACAAAAACCAAAAAAAAAAAAAAAAAAAAAGATTTACATTATCATTATTATTAATTATTATGATTAAGACAGGAGCTCACTGTATAGCCCTGGCTGTCCCTGGAACTCACTCTGTAGACCAGACTGGTCTTAAACTCAGAAATCCACCTGCCTCTGCCTCTGCTTCCCAAGTGCTGGAATTACAGGCATGTGCCACCACACCCAGATCTTATTATTTTTAGTTACATGCACATGTGTCTCTGTGGCTTTGTGCACACGGGTGCAGCTGCTGAAAGAGGTCAGAGGTATTGGATTCCCTGAAGCTAGAGTCACAGGTGTGAACTGCCTAATGTCGTTACTAGGAAGAGAACTGGGGTCCTCTGCAAGAGAAGTTATGTGTAACTATCTGCAGATCCAAGGCTTTCAGCTCCCGTTTTTTTTTTTTTGTTTGTTTTGTTTGAGCCAGGGTCTCACGTAATCAATGGCTAGCTTCTCACTCTTTACGGGTTGGGGGATGGGGTTGGGGAGAGGATGGCCTTGAATTCCTGTGTCCACCTCCTAAGTACTGCAGACACAAATTTGTGCCCCTGTGCAGTTTATGCTACAGCCCCTCCCCCGATACCTTTTAAATGAAAAAAAAAAAAAAAAATCATTAAGCTGCTGAGCCCAGGGGAGCTGGCAAGCAATCCTACAGCCTGTGTTGGGGTGACGTGAAGCTGAGCTGAGCGCCTGACTCTGCAGAACAGCTGTTTCCTCTGGCTTTGTGGGTGGCAGCTGCTGCCTGCCCACCTCCCTGGAACTGATGGGCGGAGGGGTGTGGGCGGCAGCTGGGAAGAGGAGGACAGATCAAGGACGAAGGGGCACCTGGTGGGGAGCTGGGGCGAGGGTGGGGGGTGGGGGAGAAAAGCTTTGATCACTCAACTTTGGTCCTTTCAACCATATCCTTTTCCCAGTGGCCTGGGGGATGGGCAGTCCCCTCAATTCTTTCTTTAGATGTCTGCAGAGCTAGCCAGCCACTCCTCCGAGCCAAGTTGGCATTTGTAATGCCTGGGGTCTTTAGGGAGGCTGATGGGTAGCTGGTGTGTGTGTGTGTGGGGGGAGTGCTGGGATTCCCCTCTCAGGGACATGTGTAGCATCCACTCACAATTTCCCTGAGCCTTGGGAGTCTTCTGTGGTCAAAAGTGGCACTGATGTAGAAGACAGAACTCTTATTTTACATATTTACCAATGGTGTGTGTATGATTGTTTTGCCTGCAGGCTAGTCTGTGCATTGTGTGCTTGCCTGGTGCCTACAAAGGTCGGAAGAGGGCACTGGATTTCCTGGAATCGGGAGTTACAAATGTTCATGAGCTGTCATGTGGTTGCTGTGAACTGAATGCAGGTCCTCTGCAAAAGCAGCTAGTGCTCCAACTGCTGAGCCATTTTTCTGCCCCAGAACCAGTATTTTTAGGCCCACCTCCATGAGCTCATTACCTTTGACTAGTATTTTATACTCTGCACCTTGACTAGAATGTTCTAGAATATAGCGAAAAAGAACAGCCAGATTCAGAGATTCCTGGGAGGAATGAGGGAGAGACTTGGAGTCCATGAAGAAAACACTAGATTGCTCAGGGCTCCTTTCATTTTGGAGATGTGCAACAGGCTGCCTTAGAGCCCTCTATAAATCGGAGGGTGGCCTTGAACTTCTGATCCTGCTGCTGTTCTTTCCCAACTGTAGGTGAGGTGCAGACAGAACCCTGGGCTTCATGGAAGGTAAGCAAACATTCTACCGACTGAACAATACCTCACCCAGGTACCCCCTTCTTGAGTGGCCTCTGCCAGTGTCCAGGAAGACTGCAACCCGGGGAAGGCCCAGACACCACAGCTGTTTGTTTTGGCACTTGCCAAATAGGCAGTTGCCAGCGGAGCTGTGGTTAGTTTCTTTGTGTGACTTAACTGTTGGCCCAGTTTTCCAAGCCTGATTAGGTGTCACTGTGCATGTCACGTCAATCTCCGAGGGATTCTGATAGAGTGTCCGAACCAATAGATTCCTTTGCTGGGCAAGCCAGGGCCTAGGACCGGGCTCCTGCTCCTCTGTGTGCCTCTGAGTCCCAGCTTTAGGAAGATTGAGAGCAGATCAGCAGGTGACAGAAACTAAATCAGTACTTTTATCAGAGAGACATTTACAGGACATTTAGAGACAGGGGCGGAGGGCGGGGGCGCACACAAGAGATGCTGAGATGTCACGGAAGTCCAAGTCCGGAACACAGGAAGCTTTCAGGGATTCCTGAGGTCAAGAGAAAGAAAGGGGAAAGGGCAGTGTTGAAACCCAGAGGTGAACTGCCTTCCGCAGAGACGGTCCGCGCGTGGGTGGCTCAGCAGGTGCTGGGTTCTGAAGGGAAACTGGGAGGCTGGTTCTGCCAACTGGAAGCAACTGTGTATCTCTCCCAGACTGCTGCTGGCGTTGCTAGGGTTGAGAGAGAGAGAGGCAGAGTGTTGGCTCTAGTTTTGGCCTCACCTGCAGGCTCACTCCCTTGTTTGTCCATTTTTCTCCTCCTCGGGACCAATCCCGGCATTGTTGGCTCAACAGATAAGCGTTTATTGAATACCCTTGACGGCAGCTCCGGGGTCTCCGGGCGCTGGGGACACTGACCAGCAAGAGGACCCACGGTTCCTGGAAATCATAACTGCTCATTCTTGTTATTAGAGGCAGGGCCCCAGTGGCCACCGCCCCCCAGTAAGGCAATGATGAAGCTACATAGTGAAAAAGCAGAGATAAAGACTTATTCACTGTCCGGCAGTGGTGGCGCACAGCTTTAATCCCAGCCCTTGGGAGGCAGAGGCAGGCGGATTTCTGAGTTCGAGGCCAGCCTGGTCTACAGACTGAGTTTCAGGACAGCCGGGGCTACAAAGAGAAACCCTGTCTCGGAAAAAAAAGAAAAGAAAAAAGAAAAAAAGTATGCTCAATAACTTACTCACTGTGGCCACAGTAAGAAGGGTGGCAAACAATACAACCCAGTGACTCTCAAATCAATCTTCAGACTGAGGTTGAGGCTTTAATAGAGGTGCACAGCCAGGCTGTCCCATCATGTGCAGTACCGTCTATTAGTGACCCAGAGCAGTGTGGGATGCAGTCTGGGACCCAGTCTGTCCCGTCTGTCCCGTGTGGAAATTCCTCTCTGATAGACAAATACCCCCTCTCGACCCCCTCTGGCTGGCAACCGGTTTCTGCTTTTTTCTTCTCTAAATATGAGACTCCTTTGGGGAGGGGAATTCCAATAGTCTGACAGCCAAAGGGACGGACACAAGTGTCCCTTCAGAGTATATACAAGGATGGTTTTCTTCTTGCTCTAAGCACACCACGTCTGTGAACTCATTATTACAGATGGGGAAACTGAGGCACGGAGACACCTCTAAGCAACTAATTAGAGTACAGAGTCGATAAGGAGAAGAAGCGTCCCTCAGAGATAGTAACTCATTCATTCATTCATTCATTCATTCACTGAGTAAAGACAGCTGTGGTGGAGCATACCTGGGGTCTTAGCTGCTCTAGAGAGACTGGAGCAGAATTGTTTAAGCCCAAGAGTTTCAAGTTGGCTTAGGCAACAGAGCAAGACCTTGTCTCTAAAATAAACAAACTTAAGCAAACCTGCAGACTGGTAAGCAAACACACATACTTCAGCTGACCCGGGCAATCTAGCAGGAAGTATTGTATTATATGATTTTTTTTTCACACTCAGAACGTAAGTGTCAACGCTCTCTCGCTATGAAGAGGAGTCACAGGCTTGGCTGGGGAGGTGAAAGTGAAGGGGGGGGATGTGAGGCTCCAGAAGCTGTTACCTAGCTCTTAAGACGTGGAGGCAGGAGGGGCTGGTTCAAGGCCAGCCTCCGCTTGCCTAGTGAATTTGAGATGGGTCTGGACTGCAGGAGACTGTCTTCACAACACAGGAGCCCGAGACGGGATGGAGATAGACCAGCACATACAGGGACAGGAAGAGAAGACAGTGTTGATGTCCACAATGAAATCATAGACACTGAAGAGGCCTATCTCACCCCTGCAGACTTTGTGGTTCCTGTTTCTGATTGGCATAGGCAGCCGGCCAACAGTGTGTTGATGGTTACATTCAGGGGCTCACTTCTGATGTGAGGACCCCGAAATGGAATGTCTCAGTCCACCATCTTTATTTTGTATTCGAAGTGTTCACTACACAGGGCTACACAGTGACACCCTGTCTGGGGGAAAAATCAGAGAGAGAGACAGAGACACAGAGACACAGAGAGACACAGAGAGACAGAGAGACAGAGAGAGAGAATATAAGATATTTAAGGCCATCCTTAGCTCCCAAAGGAAATCAAAACTAGCTGGAGATCTCTGAGACTCTGTCTCTAATGAGAATAAAAGAAGCAGATTAGAGGGAAATACCCAACCCATTCAGCGACTGCCCCTGAAGAAGATAATAGGTGATTTTAACATTAAAATGTCCATGCGTTACTTTTGTGACTGAAGGGCGTGGCTGAGCACAATCCTCAAAAATTACGGTTGTGTCGGGGAGCGAGATTATGGGTCATTTCTGTCGCTTTGCTCAGTTTTCCAAACTTCTCATTATGTGGTTTTGATATTATTTTAGCCAGAACAAAACCAGCTCTACCACAGGCAGATAAAGAGCCAATGTTCTCAAGGGCTGAACAGGGCCCAGGGGGCTGCTTGGAGGCTGGTAGATTGCTACTGGTGACATGTCATGGCGAGAAAGGAACACGTCAGAGGGGCCGAGCGTTCCACTTAGTTAGTTGGAGCAGGGCATGGTGGTGCACGCCTGTGATCCCAGCATCCGGGAGGTGGAAACAGAGAAGATCAGAAGTTCAAGGACATCTTTGGCTACCTGGAGAGTTCAAGGCCAGTTTGGGCTGCATGTTACAAAACAAGGCACACTATAGCATTGTACAGAGCCCTGATGCTGGGCTGTGTGCTGGAAGAACACTGGTAGCAAGACCCAGAGCCCACCCAGTCTTTGGTTCAATATCCCATGGCATTTCAAGGTGATATGTTTTGTAAGGAATCCCGGGCTTCCCTCCTCCTCCTCCTCCTTTTCTCACTCCTTCTCTTCCCTCTCCTCCTCCTCTTCCTCTTCCCCATCTTTCTTCTCCTCCCCTTCCTCCTCCCCCTCCTCCTTTTCCCACTCCTCCTCTTCTTCCTCCTCCTCCTCTTTCCTCTCCTCCCCTTCCTCTTCCTCTTTCCCCAAGTACAAAGTAAGGAGGCCGGGGAGGATCAAATCCAGGAGGCAATGGCAGACTTTGCAGGGAACAGCATATATGTTAGGAACTGGAGGGGTGGCTCAGCCCCACCTCGCCAGTTGTTTCAGACCAGCCAAGGCCACATAGTGAGACCCTCCCTGTCTCAACAACAACAGCAACAGCAACAAACAAACAACAAATTGTTTCCACAATTAACAATAAAAAGGATTCAATGTCCAGAATTTCAGAGCTCACTGTGAGCCAGGGCAGAGTGACTGGAAAGGAAGAAAGCCTACCTCAAAAGTATGCACAGCCTCGGGAAAGGCCCCTGCGGTCGGTTCTTCCTAGGGCGGCAGTGACTAAGGTGGAAAACCCGCACTGGCAAACCTGGTGTGGGCTCACCCTTTCATCTGGTGGCTCTTGTGATCCCTTGGGGAAATCTTTAATATCTCCACCTTCCTACCCCACAGTATTCCCCAGCCCAATGGAAAATACTTTCTAGCTCTTGTTGCAGGTATGATTGTGAAGGGACTTTCAGAAGACCGTAATTCCTCCTCCTCCCCTCCCTCCTCCTTCCCCCCCTTTTCCCCTTTACCTCTTCCTCCTCCTTTTCTCCTCCCTCCTCCTCCTCCTCCCCTTCCTCCCCCTCCTCCCTCCTCCTCTCCTTTCTCCTCCCCCCTCCTCCCCCCTTTTTCCCCTTTACCTCTTCCTCCTCCCCCTCTCCCTCCTCCCCCTCCTCCCCTTCTTCTTCCCCCTCCCCCTCCCCCTCTACCTCTTTTCCCTCCTCCCCCTCCCCTTCTTTTCCTCTCCTCTTTCTCTTCCCAGTCCCTCTACCCCCTCCTTCTCCCTCCTCCCCTCCCTCCTCCCTCCTCCTCCTCCGCCTTTTCTCTTCCTTCTTTCCCACTTCTCATCCTCCTCCTTCCTGCAGTGCTGGGTTCAGAGCCATTGCTTCTGAGCCTTGACAGTACTGTACCACGGATTCTGTCTTTAGCCCTTGGATAAGGGAACTTCCATGACAGTGGTAATGTGACATTTTGAAAGCTTCTCTGGAGGCTCTGGACGGGGAGCACTACTGCTCATATAGCCCTGACTCAAGAGGCTTTGGGGAAAGGAGCACCCTCTTCAGCCAAGCACGCAGCTTCTGGTGAGGGAGGGAGGGAGGGGACACATGCAAAGCTACCAGGTCAGCCAGATTCACTCTGGCTGTCAGTGGGGTGACCTTGAGAGCCGTTTTGATGACCATGATGTGACATGAATAGTTTGCTCCTTGGACACTCAGATGAGAAAATATTGTTTCTCTCAGGTTCCTTTTCTACTTGTTGACTCAATCTGTCTCAGGAGATCCTCTGAGGGAGCTGCAGAGGGAAGGGACTGCTGGAGAAGTGGGTAGCTTGGTCTACTCTTGTTTAAACTACATGGGACAGATAAACAGTCATTCATGAGGCGCTCTCTCTCTCTCCTCTCTGTCCCTCCCTCGTCCGTGTCCCTGGGGAGCAGGCAGCTCAGGGCTCACAAACAGCACAGGGTTCTTTGCCTTTCTCTTCTCCACTCTCCCCCCAGCGCCCGGAGGCCCCAAGGCAGCTGTGCCCTTTCTGTCCAGAAGCAGCTGTTTAATTGAAAATGCCCATCATATGCAGGAGGGCCAGACAGAGTGGGTACTGCCAGGACTCTGTCCAGCTTCTCTCCCAGGATGCTAGAGAGTCACTGCGCTGGAACTGAGACTGTAGCTCAGTGGTAGACACACACACACAGAGACACACACAGACATACACACACACAAAAACAGAGATACAGAGTGAGAGAAACAGAGATATGGAGAGATACCCAGACACACACACACACAAACAGAGACACAGACAGCCAGACAGTCAGACAGAGACAACAGAATGGTCAAGCCCTAAACATTCAGAAGGCAAAATTCCCTTCATCCTGAAGCCTGATTTTCAAGATTTAATCCCAGCACTTGGGAGGCAGAGGCGGGCAGATCTCTTGTGATTTCCAGACCAGGCTGGTCTACAGAGCAAGGTCTGAGACATCCAGGCCTACATAAGTGTCTCTCTCTCTCTCACATACACACACACACACACAATTGCTCTGTAGCCCTGGCTGCCCTTGATTGATTTTTACAGCAATTCAATTCTCCTGTCTTGACTCCCAAATGCTGGGCTTGTAAGAGCACATCCCTAACACACTAAGCATGTGCCTGTGCCTGTCTGTCCGTGTGTGCTTGTGTGTGTGTGTGTGTGTTTGTGCGCGCGCGCATGCGCGCGCGCATCTCTATTCTTAGCTCTTTGGGGCTGTAATTAAGGAAAATCAAGGTCACTTGAGCCAGAGCCCTGCAGTGCTGTGGCCGTGGATCTGATAAGCCAGCTGGCCCCAGAGTGACTAGTGCTGTCTCGTGTCATGTAACCTGCACAAAGGGCTGATTCACAGCCTCAGCAGGACAGAGCAGGATGGCGCAAGACTTCCTGCTCCTTAGACTAGGACACAATTAAAACTCAGAAATTGTTTATTTCTGGGGTTTTCCATTTAACTAATATCCTTTAGCCAGTTGACTGGTTCGGGATAGCCCAGAACACTGAAGGGGTCCTATAGATCGATGTGCTCTTTGTCCAACACTCACCTCTCCCATTTCAGAGGTGCTGGGGGTGGGGCCCTGGGTATCACACACAGTAGGCAAGTGCTCCACTTACTGAGCCACACTCCCTGGCCCCCAAGAGATTCGTTCCTCCCGAGGTCCCGAGTGTGAGTTTTCCATCACCGGGCTATCTTCCTAACTTGACACTGAGGCCCCTTGGGAATCTCCCGGGCCTGATTTACAGCCTGGAGGTGCTGGAGGTATTTGATTCCTCACTAACTGCCACCACAAGTTGCTGCCAACTATTAGAGGACAGTAGAGTCCCAGTAGAGACTCATTTCTGCCTACAGGAGTTTTGTTTCTGTTTTCAGTAATTTAGGCATCCTCACATAGCCCAGGCTGGCCTTGAACTCACAAAGTAGCCTTGAACTCCTGATCCTCCTGCCTCTGCTCCGTGAGTGAAGGGGTTTCTCAGTCATGTGCTACCAAGCCTGGCCTGAGCCGTTGATACTGACACTGCTGTTGTGCTCCCGGTCTTCCCCCCCTTCCTCCCCTCCCTCCTCTCTTCCTTTCTTCTTGGGCTGTGTATGTGCCATGGTGCACATCTGAAAGCCAGAAAACAACCATGTGCAGTTAATTCTCTTCTTCCACTCTTACCCATGTGTTGGTGATTGAATCCAGGTGGCAAGTGCCTTTACCCATGGAGCCATCTTAGCTGCCCTGGCCTGAGTTCTTAATGTTTGCAAGTTGGTGGCGCATCACTGTCCTGTGGCTGTGTCTTGAACTTCCATTTAACTGATGCCTAATGGAGCACCTGAGGCTCCAGGGTGGGAGATGAACCATGGCTCATGAGCATTTAGAGAATGCCGTGCCCTACACTAAACCTTTGTACAGAATCGTTCTGTTCAATTCCTTCTTGTCTCTCAAGGTTAGAGCCTGTGCCCCCATTTTACAGTGATGGAACCAAGACTCATTCACTGAGGTTTCAGCTCCCCTCCCTCCTCCAGACAGGGTTTCTCTGGGTAGCCCTGGCTGTCCTGAAACTCGCTCTGTAGACCAGGCTGGCCTGGAACTCTGAGATCCGCCTGCCTCTGCCTCCTGAGTGCCGGTACTGAAGGTGTGCTGCACCACCGGGCAAAGTTTCCGCTTTTAAATGAACTATCCTGGTCCGATCCTGGGATCCAGGATACAGGGAGAAAATCCACTCCAAAAGTCATTCTGTGACTGCTACCCAAGTACAACAAATCCCCTCCCCCAATCTAAAATAATAATTTAAAAAACCTACATTGTCTGTGAGTGGTTTGAATGAGAATGGCCCCCACAGGAGCCTGCCTTTGAATATTTGCTCACTAGTAGGTAGAGCAGTCACTAGATCAGTAGAAGGTGTGATTAAGAAAGGTACCAGGACGTGGGAAAGAAAAGACCTGACAATCCATTTCTGGGCTGAAAAAGAAATAAACCAAACCTATGCAAGATGAAAAGAATATCTGGCCGGGCAGCGGTGGTGCATGCCTTTAATCCCAGCACTCGGGAGGCAGAGGCAGGTGGATTTCTGAGTTCGAGGTCAGCCTGGTCTACAGAGTGAGTTCCAGGACAGCCAGGGCTACACAGAGAAACCCTGTCTCGAAAAACCAAAAAAAAAAAAAAAAAAAAAAAAATCTGTGTGGAGACGCTATAATTACACATCTCAACTTCCGATTCCTGGTTCTCATGAGCCCTCGGTGTCCTTCCATTAGAGAGCCTTCCCTGAGCTGGTCTGAGTCAGCTTCTTTTTTGTCTAGTAGGGGGAAATGTGAACATATGTGGTTTGCGTAAAAATCCACGCGGGGGTCCAATCCACACGTCCACAAAGCAGCTTCTCAGCAGCCAGGGCTGACCTGTTACCCGGTGCAGTGAGCAATAGGATCCCAACTCAGAGTCTTAAAATTACTGCAATCCTTTCTTCTGTTTCTCAGTTCGTTCATTTAGGCCTGGCTGGGCGAGGACGGGTTGGGGCAGCCCAAAGGCTGCTGTGGGACCCACCCCTCTCTCCGAGGCTTTGAGCATGCGCACACTCACTGGTTTGGTGACAGATGAGGATGTGGAATGGGGCCTCAGCTGTGGCCATCAGCTTGACCCCTACCACGATCTCTCTCTGGGCTACTCCATTTCCTGATGCATGGTTTGTATAGTTTGGTAATGCAAAAGCGTTACCCATAATCACGACGGAAACTTGCCGTCCCCCTTCCTCCCCAGTTCAAGTAATCCCTTTAAAAGCCAGGCTGGGAGCTGGAAAGCTCTGTCAGAGGTTAAGAGCCATTGCTGCTCTTCCAGGAGACCTGAGTGTGGGTTCTAGGGGCCCATATTTTGATCACATTTCAGCTCAAGGGGGGTCTGACGTCTTTGATCTCTATGGGCACCTGTGCTTACATGCAGAGATACATAAGTATACATAACTAAAAAAATCACACACACACACACACACACACACACACACACACACACACACACAGAGTCTTAGCCAGGTGGTAGTGATTTATGCTTTTAATCTTGGCACTGGGGATGCCAAGGCAGGCAGATCTCTGAGTTGGAGTCAGCCTGGTCTATATAATTTCCAGGACAGAAAGGGCTACACAGAGAAACCCTGTTTCAAAAACAAAAGAAATGTCTTTTTTAAAAACCAGGTTGAGGGCTAGAGGGATAGCTCAGTGGTTAAGAGCACTGACTGGCTTTTCCAGAAGTCCTGAGTTCTATTCCCAGCACATGGTGGCTCCCAACCATCTGTAATGGGATCCAATACAGTGTACTCATATTCATAAATAAATAAGTCTTTTTTTAAAAAGCCTGGTTGGGCTGGAGAGATGGCTCAGTGGTTAAGAGCGCTGACTGCTCTTCCAGAGGTCCTGAGTTCAATTCCCAGCAACCACATGGTGGCTCACAACCATCTGTAATGGAATCCAACACCTTCTTCTGGTGCGTCTTAAGACAACAACAGTGTCCTTACATTGTACAGTGTACTTACATAAAAACAAATAAATAAATCTTTAATAAAAAAAAAAAAAAGCCCGGTTGATCTTGAATTTACTATGTACCCAAATTCGAGTTTCCAGCTTGAACTGTCATTGGCTGACAAGGAACCAGGGAAAGTCAAGAGAACCCCATGTCTATAGCCAATTAGTTGCTCCTCAGGTGGACTTGGCCCTGAGACTCTGAATTTACGGTAGAATTTGCCCCACCTTAAGGTGGTCAAATGGCATAGTGGTATTTCCTTCAGCAGCAAGACAGTGGCAATAAAGAACGGGTCTTCCAGATCTACACAAGAAAGAAGCCAAGACTCTTCCTCACCAAAGCTATACGCAACAACAGAGCCATAACAGGTAAAGTCTGTCTACAAACACAAGAGAGCCAGAACCCAGGCCGCACAAGGTTTTGGTTTGAGATAGAGTCTCACTGTGTAGCCCTGGCTGCCTTTGAACTCGGAGAAGTCCACCTGCCTCTGCCCCTGCATCAGCACTTGGCATACAAAAAGCCCTTTGACCTTCCTTTTCCACTCACTGACCCACTTGCATTCTTGCATCCTGGGGAGCACCTTTCCTTTTTCCTGCTGAGCTGTCTCTGTGCCTGGAGAGATGGCTCTGAGATTAAGAACCCTTGCAGAACACCGGGTTCAGTTTCTAGCACCCACATGGCAGCTCACAACCATCTACAGCTCCTCAGTTCCAGGATCTGATTCCCTCTAAGAGCGCCACACATGCGTGTGGTGAACTTACATACATGCGGGCAAAATATGCATGTGGTTTTTTTTTTTAAATCTAAAAATATTTCTTGCCGGGCAGTGGTGGCGCACGCCTTTAATCTCAGCACTTGGGAGGCAGAGGCAGGCAGATTTCTGAGTTCGAGGCCAGCCTGGTCTACTGAGTGAGTTCCAGGACAGCCAGGGCTACACAGAGAAACTCTGTCTCAAAAAACCAAACCAAACCAAACCAAACCAAACCAAAACAAACAACAAAAAAAAATTCTAAAATAACTTTAAAAAAACCGCTTATTACGTTTAATTTTTGTGTGTGTCCATTTGTCTGTCTGCCTATCCAGTGAGTGCTTATGGACGTCAGAGGATAACTGTGAGGCATTTCTCTCCTCCTACTATGTGGGTCTTAGGGCTCAAACACAGGTGGTTCTGCTTGCTTGCAAGGGCCTTTACCGATCAGGCTCAACAGTCCGTATTTCTCTTGCTAACTATGGATCCCTGGCCTAGTTTGTTGTTCCACTAGACACCCATCTCCCTATCTCCTGTGCTTTTTTTTGTTTTGAGACATAGAGGTCAGCCTTAAACTTGATATGTAGCCAAGGATGACCTTGAACTTGTTGGTCCTCCCGCCTGCACCAACCAAGTGCGGAGATCGCAGACTCGGGCTGCGCACCGACTCGTCCTTTGCGTGTCTTTCTCCGGTTCATAAAGAGGCCAGTGTTAGGCACATGAGCTCTGTCAGTGCTATACTAGGTTACTGAAGCATTTGTCATGCCCCCTGCTTCTCCACCCCTGGCCTCTGGGCTTGACATGAAAGACAAGGCATTAGCCATGGGAGAATAAAATGTCACTTCTTTGATGCTGAACCAATTAGTATAAAAAGACGGTCGTCCGGGGCTTTGTTCAAGCCTCCTCTACGCCTGCTTTCTAGCTAAGAGGCGCGCACCGTCCAATCTCCATGCAGCTTTGCTCCGGGTTGACAGAGCTGCTTCTAAGAGCCTTGGGCAGGAAGGAACCGTGATCGACATCTATGGAAATATGAAAGCCGAGCTCTCTAGCCTTGAGTTGAGGTAAACTCTAAGGCATAATTTACACTCCAGTAAGGCTGAGCTCAGGATTTTGTCACAAATTATAACCTTTCTTGGCTTTGCCTCTTCTGTCCTGTTCTCCCCCCACCCCCCGCCCCTTCCCCTGCCCCCATCCTTCTGGATTCTCCTAGGAACATGTCCTTAATAAATCACTTGCCCACAAACCCTTGACTCAGGGTCCACTTCTGGGGCACCCAACCTAAATACTTGTAACTATTCACTACTCAGCAGATGGCCATGTGACTCTGCTGTAGGAGGGGGACCCGCTCAACCCTCACTGAGTCAAGCGCAGCCACAGGACCAGCTCCCACCAATGGAATGCCCCTGGAGTCCCTGACGCCCCACTGCCGACCCCTCACATGACCCTAGACTCACTGTTTCCTCTGGGAAAAGCCCACGAGAGGGGCTTCTCCTTCAGTCTGGGGCCCAGAACAAGCCATGTCAGGCAGTCCGTCCCAGAGCTGAGTAACTGCCAAACTCAGAGCTGTCAGTAACAATGAACCTTTATTTTTGTAAGGGGTGGAGAGACCTGGGGGTTGGGACTACCATCCTGCCTCACAGCTACAATGTAGGCTGAGTGGCTGGGGAACAGACAGCTTGGGGACAAAGCCAAAGTTAATTTCTTTCTCGTCACAAAACTGTGGCCACGCTACTGAGGTTCCTTGAATGATGACATTAAGCTCAGGATGGTGGTGTGTGTCTGTAATCTCAATATATGGAAGATGGAAGTAGAAAGATCAGGAGTCCAAGATCATCCTTGGAGACATACTGAGTTTGGGGCCAGCCTGGGCTACAAGAGACCCTATCCCAAAACAAACAAGAAGGATGAAGCTATGAATGTTTCCCAGTCCAGGAGGTTATTGAGGGGGTCAAATGAGTTAACATATATATAGAGTCTTTCAGACAGAGCCTGGCATATGGTAAATGTTTAATGAATATTAACTAAAGTGAACTTGAGTTATGAACTGCCATAATTCATGTCCAAGGTTTTACCTGTAACCACCGAACTTGTTGGTCACCTCCTCTAGACGGTTGATGGACTCTTGGTATTGTTTTTTAAAAAGAATCTTATTACATTTATTAATTGTTCGAGTGCACATCTTGCTTGCGCACGTCATCACACACGTGTGGAGGTCAGAGGTCAACCTGACCTCTTTAAGGATTTTTTGATAGGTATTAACTATAAGGTTGAAAATAGGTATCTAAATAGTCTTCATGGTCATCTTGAGGGAATGGGATAAGCCTCTGGGTATATTGGTGAGAAGTTAGATTAAGTTAATTGATGTGAGAAAACTCACCGTAATGTGGGTTGTACCATCGGTGGACTGAGTTTAGGAGCTGAATAAACCAGAGAAAGCAAGCTGTGCCCTGGTCTTCCTTTCTCTTTTTGTAAACCGTGGCCAGCTGCCTCCAGTTCCCAGTGCAGGGTTGGACCTACCGCTCAAGCTGAGACAAAGTAACTCCTTTCTCCCTTCAGTTGGGGGAGTCAGGGATTTTATCACAACAGCAAGGGACGTAAGGAATACGCTGACCATTTAATCCAGCATTTCTCAACCTGTGGGTCACAACACCCTGGGGAGTGGACCAACCCTTTCATAGGGGTCGTATATCAGAATATCCTGTATAGCGGATATTATGATTCGTAACAGCAGCAAAATTATAGTTATGAAATAGCAACAAAAATAATCATATGCTTGGGGGGGGCACCTCAACGTGAGGAACTGTATTCTGTATTAAAGGGTTGCAGCATTAGGAAGGTTAATTCTTTTTTTTTTTTTTATGGTTTTTCGAGACAGGGTTACTCTGTGTAGCCCTGGCTGTCCTGGAACTCACTCTGTAGACCAGGCTGTCCTCGAACTCAGAAATCCGCCTGCCTCTGCCTCCCGAGTGCTGGGATTAAAGGCGAGTGCTGGGATTAAAGGCGTGCGCCACTACTGCCCGGCCAGGAAGGTTGAGAACCACTGGTTTAAATCCACCTCACAGCTTCTGGGACGTGTCCCATTCTGATAGGCTCGTGGAATTTCCATTTCCTCCAGCCACAGTTGTTTGTTTGTTTGTTTTTTGGAGTATAAACCTTACTTCCTTTTCCCTGACGGGCAGGAAACACGGAAAGGCCTCCTTGGGGGGGGGGGGGGGAAAGCCTACACTTTTGACAGGTTTGAGGACTCTCAGACTTGAAATTTCTGAGCCACTTTCCTTAAAACATTCCTGTTTCCAGTGTGTGCATCGGGGACCCTGGTAGGCATCTCTAGGTGAGTATCCAGGAATGGGCAGTTGAGAGTCTCCTGGGGGATGAAAAGGGACTTCTCAGCCACGTGATGGAGTGCTCAATGTGGCTTTACCAAAAGGAGCCACGATTAAATTAGAACAATTTAATCAATCAGCACCAACAGGAGAGGTGATAACTAGGCTTGATGCCCCAGGCCCAGACGCTCCCCAGCAGCCTGTGGAAGGCGTGGCTAGCCTGCCGAGCGCCCCGCCCCTCAAGCACAGTCACCCATGCCAATATCCTTTCCTACTTACCCCTTGAAGCCCGCACAAGGGACGTGCCGCATCACACGGACACCGCTAACACTCCTTTCTGCGGAACATAAGTCACACGCCTCAAGTTCCCTTCCCCAAACCAAGCCCGCGGGCCGCTGCACAGAGCATGCGCCAAGCACACACTAGCTACGGATCTCAGCCCCCACATCAGACAAAGAGCTCATCAGCACAGCCAGTAACACCTTTATACCAATCACACACCAAGCCCCCCCCAATACATCACACTCACACAAAAAACACAACTCAGTGTTTTGTCAGACTTCAATGGCTTGCTGAAAACCAAGCTCTCTGCTCCTATATGTAGCATGCATGCGGTCTTATTTCCACACAAGAGAATTGGGGGTTGGGAGCTGCACGTTTCGTGCATCTGACAGCATTACTCATGCAGTTTAAAGTGTACCTCTCTCTTTCTCTCTCTCTCTCTGTATCTTTACAAACACATTACATCTTCCTGCACGGAGCAACTGAAATCCAGCAGACAGCAGACGACCCACTGAGCACAAACACATCTAAACACACTTTTTTTTTTTTTTTTTTTTTTTGGTTTTCCGAGACAGAATTTCTCTGTGTAGCCCTGGCTGTCCTGGAACTCACTCTGTAGACCAGGCTGGCCTCGAACTCAGAAATCCGCCTGCCTCTGCCTCCTGAATGCTGGGATTAAAAGGCTTGCGCCACCACTGCCCGGCTTCTAATCACACGTATATTGCACCTCAACACACACAATATATGTACACCATACTCAATGACACCCTGCCCAGACCTCTGGGATGGCCCAGCATGAACAGCCATGCCTGCTGCATGGCTGGGGCTGGGTCATTCTAGTGCTGAAATTTACTTAGCCCCTGAACTCCAGAAGACCCCGCAATCCCTGGTAATCTGAGACAATTAGTCTTCACTTAATACCTTGCTCCCGTGTGGCATGTGGCTGGGTCCCTGTGACAAAATCTGAGATGCTAGGGGCTGGGGCTGGGGAGCAGGGAATGGGAGATGGGGGTGGGATAGAGTCAGGGGTGCCCTCAGGGAACACAGGGTATCAAGTCACTGGCCCGTGTGTCCCCTTTGACTTGAGGGGAGTCATGCTTGGCTCACAGATACAGGGAGGTGCTGCTCAAAAGAAAACAGAAAGCCACAGGAAGGCTTAAGCATACTTGCCAGCCTTTGGAGGTTTGCTCTGGGCAGTGCTCTATCTCACCTGATCCTTTACAAAACCTGCGGGGTGAGCAGGGCAGTGGTGGCGCACACCTTTAATCCCAGCACTCGGGAGGCAGAGACAGGCGGATTTCTGAGTTGGAGGCCAGCCTGGTCTACAGAGCGAGTTCCAGGACAGTCAGGGCTACACAGAGAAACCCTGTCTCGAAAAACCAAAAAGAAACTATGCTATTTAGCCGACAGTTCTACTTTAAAGAACCTTTTTTCTTATATAAAACCAACTGGCTGGGCAGTGGTGGCGCATGCCTTTAATCCCAGCCCTTGGGAGGCAGAGGCAGGCAGATTTCTGAGTTCCAGGACAGCCTGGTCTACAGAGTGAGTTCCAGGACAGCCAGGTCTACACAGAGAAACTCTGTCTCGAAAAACCAAACCAAACCAAACAAAACCAAACCAAACAAAACCAAACAAAAAAACCCCAAAAACAAAAACCAAAACCAAAACCAATCAACCAACCAACCAACCAACCAAAAAAAACCTGTGAGGTGGCTAGCAAAGGCCTGAGTACCACAGCAGATCTGGGAGAAGTCTCCTGCCCTGAGTTTCCTCCATCCAGACTTCTCCATCTGGCAGGCTGTCTATATCTCTCTCACCCCCGAACTCACCCATCCTGGCAGAGACACTGTGGCTGGAACCAAAAGACCACCTGTCTTGAGCCACCACCTTCAAAAGCCTTTCATCCATCCTAATGGGCCCAGGCGCCCAGGCTGCCCCACCCTCAGGCGGGATTAGCTCCCTGGAGCTGTTTAAGGCACATCAAAAGAGTACCTCTCACTAAAATAGCTCCTCCGGGGCCCTGCCTGCTAACCTGAAATTATACCAGAGGACTCTTCTGTTAGGTCAAAAGCATCCCACAGCCCGAAAAGGTCCCTGCTCTAAATGCACCTGTGTCCTTGGGAGGCACTCCTCAGCCACAGCCTTCAGCCCCCTCCCCTCAATATATTGCGGTCACTCAGCATTTGCACACACGTCGCAGAAAGCCCGCACACTGATGGCTTCCTGTGGCAATAGAGTCCAGGCAGGGTGGAGGGCTGGAGACGGGCATGGATAGTGGGTGCTGAGAGGGATAGGCACACTCTTGGCAGGTCTTGGCAGAGGTAGAGAAGCCCCCCGGAAGGAAGAAGGGCTGTCATGGGCTTTCCAAAGATCCCAGGAGACAGAGGGTGGACTGTAAAGAAAGAATGGGTTTGGGTGATAGTGGGGACCTATGTCCGGGTGGAAGCCATTTATAGGGTCACTCTAGGTCATCATCGACTCTGGAAACTCTGCTTGCAGTACAGAACATGACCTATTTACTGACAAGGAGAAAAAACGGCTACACACAGTACAAAGAGTCAGAGACAGCTCGTAACACTGGCTGGAAAGATAGAGGCTACTGTTGTCCTCTGCGGTCTCCAGGGAGACTTGTCTTTCTTCTGGACCCTCCCTGTACTTCCTACAACGAACTTGGAACATGATCTCTTTCCACAGAGCTAGGGATAGAACACAGAATCTTGCACGCGCCAGGCCACGGTCCCCTACACTCTCCTGCGTTACATTTTATTTTTTGAGGCGAGATGGTCTCACGGGAGCTCTCAGGCTGGCCTGGAACTATATATGTAGCCAAGGATGACATTGATAGGATCTTTCTATCTCAGCTTCCGGAATGCTAGGATTAGAGGCATGCACCTTCGCATCCAACTTATGAACTGCTGGGTGAATGGTAGGCAGGTACTGTACCATCTAAGTTGCATATTAAATATCATTAAATATCATAAAAATATTTAGAAGAGGGTTCACTGGCTATTAATTGAGTCCTTGTCAAATTCCCAAGCCAGGGTCTCCACACTCAGATGGTTCTCAAGGTATTCAAGGTAGCCCAGGTCTGCAGCTCAGCGCAAAGATCACACGCTGTAGGGCTCCATTGTGTGGGTTCAGATCTGTCCTTTGTGGCTTGACTTGTCCTTGACTGGGCAAGTGGCTCGGCCTTTCTGTGTCTTGCTGTGTTAAACGGCAATGATCGCAGCTCTTGTAAAGCTCACCTGAGCTACTGCGCATGTGCGAGCGCTCGGAGGCGCAGCTGGAGCCGGGTAATCGCAGCCTGGGCATCAGCTGAGGCTTGTCATTAGTGGTTAAGAGCTTGGCTACTGGAGCCAGCCTGTCTGGGTTCAAATCCTTGCTCAGTCTCTGTCTGGCTTGGGAAGTAACTTCATCTCTATCTCTACCTCAATTTCCTAATCTGTAAAATGGGGATGAAAGTCACTGTACCTCCTTCACCCGATGAATAAGGGGCAAATTAACCAAGTGATCGTGGATACTTATAACAGAGCCTTGTGAAGGGAAAGTGCTCAGCAAATTGCATAACACAAGCCAGGGTCACCACACTCAGGGTCACCACACTCAGATGGTTCTAACTCACAGAAGCCTAGGTCTGCTGCTCAGTCAGAAGGAGAACTTTAGTACTAATTATTATTACCATTATGAGTTTGATCTTGGGGAGATGGGAAACGGGGGTGAGAAGCCACAGAGCACCCTGTGCAGAGTCAGTGTGTGGGTGCATGAGGGGGACAGGGGTACTAGGAAGGCAACAACTGGGTTTTCTTCTTCTTTCCTCTTTCTGGTCCTCCTCCGAAACGGTCTTTTACTTTTTACTACACTTATGTTTTTATTTAGTGTGTGTCTGTGAATTCGCATGCCACAGTGTGAGCCTGTGGTGGCCAAAGTGCTTCATAGAGAAGTTGATTCTCTCTCTCTCTCCACTCTGTGGGTAGCAGGGATTGAACTCAGATCCTCAGGTTCTGCTGCAAGCGCCTTTACGGGCTGAGCCATCTCAGCTCCTCTCCTTTAGGAGATTAAACCACTAAGATCCTTGGCTGGGAAGATGGTTCAATGGTTACAGCCACTTGCAGTACAAGCATGAGGAGATTATTCAGATCTGCCAAACTCACAGAAAACTGGGGATGGTGGATGGAGAGATGGCTCAGTGGTTATGAGCACTGACTGCTCTTCCAGAGGTCCTGAGTCCAATTCCCAGCAACCACATGGTGGCTCACAACCATCTGTAATGGGATCCGATGATCTCTTCTGCTGTGTCTGAAGACAGCTACAGTGTACTCACATACATAAAATAAATAAATAAATAAATAAATCTTAAAAAAACAAAAAACAAAAAACAAAAACTGGGGCCGGGCAGTGGTGGCGCACGCCTTTAATCCCAGCACTCGGGAGGCAGAGGCAGGCGGATTTCTGAGTTCGAGGCCAGCCTGGTCTACAGAGTGAGTTCCAGGACAGCCAGGGCTACACAGAGAAACCCTGTCTCAAAAAACCAAAAATAAAATAAAATAAAATAAAATACTGGGGATGGACTAAATAGTTTGTTTCTTTTATTGCATCCTCTTTGTTTATGGGGGAGGGGAATGCTTGCATGTCAGGACACACATGGAGGGTGACTTTCAGAAGCAGGCTCTCTCCTTTCACCAAGGGATTAGACCCGTTATTAAGCTGGGTATGAGCTACTTCCTCCATTGAGCCTCCTAGCCATCCCTATGTTGTCTTTTTGAAACAAAGTCTCATTATGGAGCTCAAACTGCACTCAATCCTCCTGCCTCAGCCTC
Source organism: Rhynchomys soricoides (assembly GCA_019843965.1). Classification (NCBI taxonomy): domain Eukaryota; kingdom Metazoa; phylum Chordata; class Mammalia; order Rodentia; family Muridae; genus Rhynchomys; species Rhynchomys soricoides. The sequence goes on along the minus strand of JADRCH010000129.1, from coordinate 1,209,854 downwards.
GGGGGTGCTGGTGCCAGGATTACAGTCATGGGCCACCACTCAGGGCTCCGGAAAGATTCCGGATGTTTCTGGACTCAGAACCTCACAGTGAACGGTTCACGCACTGCTTCCTCTAGGTGATTACCACTGGTACTGTCTTTCACACCCTCCCATAGTTACCTCCAGAATGGAGACTTCCATCTTCACCCCGGAGGGAGAAACGCTTTGAGGCAGAAGAGAAGTGAAAAGCAGCATAAAATTGTCTGAACCAAGAGGTACTCCATTGTTTATAGACAGGCAGTTGACATAAACATTTCCGGAAGGTATTTTGCAGCCATTGGCTAATATGAAGCTTTGATTAGAGTCATTTTTATTGTTGAGATGGCCAACACTTGATTTACCTTGGCTCCAGGTTTTAGAGTTTGGTTCACAACCGGCCTGACACCCGCGCATGTGTTTGGGTGGAGCATCACGGCGCAGGGTGCACGCTTCATCATCTCACGGTGCATAGAAAGTAGAGAACGAGAAAGATACAGAACCAGGGTGACCCTCCAGGGCCAGCTTCTAGTGACCCTCTTCCTCTAGCCAGGCCTCCCCAGATAGCGCTGCCAGCTTGGGACCAACCATGAGGTCACCAAACGAGCCTGTGGGCCATCTCTGCCCATTTGCACAGCAACAAGATGGTTCCCCTCCGCAACTGTGTGAGCTTCGCCCAGTCTCTTAAAGGCCATAAGAAAAAAAAAAAAAGACCGAAAGAGAAAAAAACAGAACAAAACAGAACAAAAGCTGCGAAGAGTGCCTGAAGAGGAAGTAAGTCGTCCTTCAGGGCCAGGAGCTCAGCAAGAGCGCAGCACCGCCAGCCTGCCCTGCAAATTATGGACTTGCTAGCCCACAATCAAGCGGGCTGGTTCTCAAAATAGATGGGTCTTCGGTCCCTTGTTCTCTCCATCTATTTCTTCTTTGGATTCTGTCTCTCAGGAAACTCTGGCAAATATAGTAATAGGAACATAGTTGTTTTCCTTTCCTGGCTTTCTGGCTTTCTTTTTTCTTCTTTTGGAAGTAGTATCTCTCATATAGGCTAGCCTCAAATTCGCTGGATAGCCAAGACTGACCTCGAATTTCTGATCCTCTTGCCTCTATATCCCATATAATGGGGTTCTCAGATTTTTTTAAAAAAAGAGATTTAGTGAGTGTTTGCATACATACATACGTATGTGTATATGTGGCCTGGGAGGCCAGAAGAGATTGCCTACTACTGGAGTTAATAGATGATTATGAACTGTCATGTGGCCAGGCAGTGGTGGCACACGCCTTTAATCCCAGCACTCGGGAGGCAGAGGCAGGCGGATTTCTGAGTTCGAGGCCAGCCTGGTCTACAGAGTGAGTTCCAGGACAGCCAGGGCTACAAAGAGAAACCCTGCCTCGGAAAAATAAAAAAATAAAAATAAGAACTGTCATGTGGGTGTTGGGAACCCAACCTGTGTCCTCTGCAAGAACAGCCAGTGCGCTTAGCCCTCAGCATTCTCTCCCCCCTCCCCCCATTTTTGTCGTTTGGTTTTGCTTGGATTTCCCCCCACATTGGAATCAGAGTCTCCCTAGGTAGCAGAAGGTGACCTTGAACTTGTAAGTCTCTACCTTGTTCCCCTGCTCTGGGTGTAACCACTCTCTCCTGGAATAGATATTTCTAAAAATAGCTTTTATGGGGACCAGCAAGATGGCTTAGCAACTAAAAGCGCTTGCTGCTAAACCTGAGGGCCTGAGTTCGACCCCTCGGACCCGTATGATGGAAGAGAGACCATTCTGGCTAATTGTCCCTCCGACCTTCACACAAGCTTGCTACGGTGCACCTATTTCCTTAATGAATTGATGATGATGATGATGATGAAGAAAACAACAAGCCCATGGTGCATCCAACATGGGAAAGTTCTGGATTCTATAAGCCATCTGCTGGCCAAGGGTTTCAACTGGAGGGCTATCTCGGGAAGACGCGAGTCATGAGCCGCCACTACCTCTGGGAAGGAAACAGTAGCTGAAGGGCCGGGGTCTGTCCGGGGTCCGGAAAGACTTTTTTGTTTTTGCTTTTAACCAACATCCTTTCATCTTTTGACTGTTACTCCTGGGACTGTGTTACGGACTCAACAAAATAAATACAGGAAATTATGGAAAAATGAAGCTGCACTTTGGACTATACTACAAATAGAATTTTAAAGATATCTGGAAAAAGAAATGAGCAGAGCCAGCAGCTGCCATTGATGGTGTCAAAGCAGTGTTTGTCTTCTCAATCCTGCTGACTCCAGGGTGTCCTGGCCTGGAGCAGCTCAAGCTAACAGCCCTGAGTGGGGGTGAGGAGGGGGTCGGTCACCAAGCTCTTGGCTTAGGTTTTCTAAAACCTGGAGGGGGCGGAGCCGTGGAGGAGGCGGGGCTCTTCTGCGGAAAGCCGCACAGCCCGAGGGCAATTTGTTTTTGTTTTGTTTTATGTGGCTTTTAGCATTGTTCGGTTTGATTTGTTTTTGACAAAGGGTCTCTTGCAACTCAGGCCGTGGGCAGAAACTTAGTATGAGGCTCTGGATGACAACCTTGCCCGGCTGTCTGGTCATCCAGCCCTCACCTCTGGCGTTCAGAAATTCCTCACCAAACCCGGTTTTTGTAGTGCTCAGAATGGAGCCCAGGATTTCCTGTAAGCTAGTCAAGCTCTCTGACTGAGACCCCAACTCCTTTCTTTATTTTCCACGGGGTCTCATGTACTCCAGGCTGGCCTCAAAACTTCCTATGTGGCTGAGGATGACCTTGAACTCTGGATCCTCAGGTCTAAACTCCCCGAGCGCGGTGTGCGTGAATAAAAGGCTATGCCACCGCCTCACCGCTCCCCAGTGCTAGTTGTTACTGTTATTATTTTGAGAGAGAGAGAGAAAAAATAAGTCAAGGACACTCGTGGAAAGCAAGTGGGAACAGGCCAGACCAGCTGAAGTTGTCCACAAGCTCCTGCCCCGGGTCTTTGGAGATATAATTAGCTGGTTTTTCCAGCGTTGAGTGGGTGGTTCACTTCTGCACCCCTGGCAAGGCTGGGAGATGATGCAACCAAAGGCAAGCCCGGGCAAGGCCGGCAGAGAGCTGTGGTGCGCAGTCTACTAACTCGGTCCTGGGCGTGGGGAGTGTGGGTCAGACTGCCAGGGGAAGCTAAGTCTGCCCGCTGCCCAAGTCTCCGCCTCTCTCCCCTTCCCCCATCCCAGCGCTGCTACAGCTTCTATTCCGAGTTCTTTCTCTCCCCCAAGCCCCGCAGGTGGAAGAGTCGGGGAAGAGCTGGAGGCCATATAGGGGGGCTCTGCTCTGTGCGATTAAATCAGGCATCGAGGATGGAGAGGGGGCTTGTAATCAACGGGACATTTTCAGGTCACTATGTTCCCATGGGGCTAGCCACCCTTTATCCAGTCTTATTTTACTTTGGTTTCTGGAGGCAGGGTCTCCTGCTGCCGGAGAAGGTCTCAAACTTGCTACTTAGAGAAGGATGCTCTTGATTTGTATAGGCGTTTTGGTTGCACGTGTGTCTGTGTCCTTCATGTGTGTGGTCCTGGTGCCTAGGATCCTGGGAGTAGGCAGTATAGGAGATCAGTTCCTTTTCCCAGAGGTGCCCACTGTCCACATTTCTATTTCCTTCTGTTTTAAAATTAACTAAGTTTTATATGTATGGTGCTCTATCTGCATCTGCACCTGCGTACCAGAAGAAGGCATCAGATTCCATTACAGATGGTTGCGAGCCACCATGTGGTTGCTGGGAATTGAACTCAGGACCCCTGGAAGAGTAGGGAGTGCTCTTAACCGACGAGCCATCTCTCCAGCCCCTCTAGTCTAGTGGAGAGTCTCAGTGTACAGGTGTATATAGGACCTGAGACCCCCCCCCATTTTGTTAATTTTTTCCTACATTTGTTTTGTCGTGTGCCTGTGTGTATTTGTGGGGCACATGTGTGCCAGGTTTTTATGTGGGGGTCAGAGGACAACTTTCAGGAGTCATTTCTCGTCTTCTAAATGGAATCAGACTCAGGTCCTCGGGTTTGGTGGTGTGTAAACTGGAGAAATGACCACTCTGAGGTATGGCGAGGGGGAGTTTTTTTTTTTTAATTAGAGAGAGCATCCAGAGGCATCTGGAAGAGTCCAGAGGAGGGAGAGAGGGAGGAAGGGAGGGAGGGAGGGAGGGAGAGAGAGAGAGAGAGAGGGGATGGCCAGTAGACTGGAGGATGACAGTCATGAGAGAAGGAAGAGGGGGCGGGCGGGGCATAGAGGGAGAGCGAGAAGGGGGAGGAGGGAGAGAGAGAGAGGGCGGGGACAAGAGGGAGCAAGGCTGAAACAAGGTTACACGGAAGGGGGAGGGAGTTTAGATAGGGGAGGAGGTGAGAAGCGCTCTGTAACAGGTACCTTTGATACCGAGCCTAGAGACCAGCACGGCCTTTGGTATGCTAACAGACACTGCAGGTAGCCATTTGTCACTTCTGCCAGCGATAAGGGAAATGGCTCCTTTGAAATGGGAAACTGGCTTCACAGGTTACTGAGGAATGCTGGCTTTGGCCTAACAGCCAGAGTCTGGGGAACTGGAGTTTCCTTTGGACCTGGCAGGTGGCAGGGACCCTTACCTTCTAAGTCATCTGGCCCTTGTTTGTTTTGAAGATAAGGTCTCTATAGCCCAGGCTGGCCGAGAACACCTCCGTAGTCAAGGATGACCGTGAACTCCCCATCTTCCTGGTTTTCCGTCCCAAGCGCCTGGATCGCAGGCTTAAGCCTCAGCACCCAGTGTGTGGTACGTGGGTGGGATCAAACCAAGGCTTTGTGCCTTCTACACAGCAGCTGTTTTTTCTAATCCCTGACGCTTTTGTTCTGTTTTCCTTTTTCCTTTGCTTCAGTACAAGAGCATTGGATCTGAGACCGCGCGCGCATGCTAGGCAAGTGCTCTCCCACTGAGCTGCGCCCCCCAAATCTTTGATTTCACCCTTTACTCTGAGCAAGGTTTCCCTTAGTTCGACTCCTCCCATCCTCCTGCCTCAGACTCCCAGGTGGCTGGCGTGGTAGATCTATACCACCAGACCTGACAATCTGATCACTTTTCCAAAGGCAGGCCCTTTTACACCCCCCTCCCCTCTGTTCAGAAACCCTGGGGTAGGAGGGGAAGCAGCAAATGAGACCATTTCTAGCCTGTCAAAATTCAGAGAAAAACGGGGCCTTTCTTGAGGTCTCAGGGAGCAAGCCCCAACCCTTCCAGATCTAGACTGAGGATAATGCACCCCCTGTAATAAATGCCTGGGGCTTCTTAGCGATCCTTCTCCTAGGCCCCCAGGGGATTCCAGAAGGATTTACCGAATGAGGGATTTTCCCCTGCCCGTGGGTCCAGTGAATCCTTCGGCTTTGATGTTAGTTTTGTTTTTTCTTTTCTTTTTAAAGCTGTGTACCAGAAGGAGGAAGTGGGGCCCTGCTGTGTGAGGAGACACAGCGCACACTGTCTTTTTGTCTTTGTGTGGACCTTATGGTTTCGTTTCTTGTGGAGCTGGAAGATCCCACACATGAAAGAACTCATTTCACGGGCACCTCTGCAGGGTTCTCTCACCCTGTCGGGTGACTCAGCAGAAAAAAACCCTAGGAAGCCTGGCGGGAAGACATCACGTCTGCCTGGGCGCTGGAGTTGCAGACTTCAGACTCGCAAGACTTCCTTCAGACTCTTTGCAAGAAGCAAGTCATTTGTCGTTAGGGGAAGGTCACCACTAATCGGGGTCCCCAGCCAGGAACTATGGAGACCCGTGCAGCCACGGGGAGGGGGGCACCGATTGGGTTCTCACCTGTGGACTGGTATAGGGGAGGTGATTTGAATGCTCCTGAGCCAGGTGACAAAGTGCACGCATGTCCTTTAGACCTTTCCCTCCCCAACACAGGGAAGAGACTTCCAGGCCCCCATGGATGGGGAAGCGTAGGAGGGAAAGCGCCTGGCCACCTAGAACACCTTCCGTGGAATCACGAGTGTGGGAAGTAATCTCCCTTCCCCTCAAATTACTATCTTATTTTTTTAAAAAATATTTATTATATGTAAGTATACTGTAGCTGTCTTCAGACACTTTTTCTTCTCGCTCCAGCCCCAAGATTTATTAGGTGTCTTCAGACACCCCAGAAGAGGGCATTAGATCCCATTACGGATGGTTGTTGGCATTTGAACTCAGGACCTTCGGAAGAGCAGTCAGTGCTCTTAGCTGCTGAGCCATCTCTCCAGCCCTCAAATTACTATCTTAGTAGAGTAACTGGCTCGGTTTTATTTTAGTTTCAGTTGGTCTTTCGTAGGACAAGTCCGCCTCCAACTCGTTACAATCCTTCTGCCTCTGCAGCCCAAGATTCAGGGTCTTCCTGCCTTGGATTATAGACGTGGGCTGCCAAGCACGTGCTTGTCACATTTAGCGGTTGTTTGTGTCAGTGGTTAGCGCCATGCCTGCCTCACTCACTCTCCGCCAGCATCATCCTCAGCTGCTAGGATGTGTCCAGGAGGAGACCTGGCAGTTGGTCCTTCCACAGGTTCCGAACGCTAAGAAGCCACAGAGGATGGTCAGAGGCATCACATCCCTCCTGGCTCTGCAGCCATAGTGGGGTCACCATCACTGGGGCTTAGAGTAGCAGCCGCTGCCTTCCAGGGTGGCTCTGGTACCAATATAACCCCAGAGGAACCCAGAGCCACCTAGGGCTAAGATGAGAATGAGCCTTGATAGGAAGAGGAGTGGGTGGAGCCACGGGAGTGGGTGGAGCCACGGGAGTGGGTGGAGCCACAAGAGTGGGTGGAGCTACATCAGGGACGTGGACTCACCCTGACCCTTGCCTGAGTCACTCCAGCCAAAGCCCTCAGCTCCTAGGGTCTTGTTTCTTGCCACACCACCACAGCACCTGTCCAGGACTGGAGGGGTGGTTCTGAACTTCTGAGGCCATAGCCTCACTGTGCAATCAGAGGCTCTAAGCCCTAAATCCTTAGCACTTTGATGATGTACGCTGGGGCTTGTCGCGGGAAGAGCTTTAAAAGAATTTGTTAGGAAGAAGAAAACCAGTAAAGAAAGCCAAGTTCTCAGATCCTGGGGAATCATCCGGAAAGCCGGTCTTGGGGTTGGGGGGGAGATATCTTGAGGGCTGTTTTGTTGAAACAGGATCTCACATAGCTTAGGATGGCTTCCAAGTCAATAAATAGCTAATGGCAGATGATTCTAACTTTCTTTTCTTTTTTTAATTTTTTTTTTCGAAACAGGGTTTCTCTGTTAAGATTTAATTTTTAATTAAGTGTATATGCATGTTGTGCAAGTGCCTTAGGAATCCAGCAGAGGGCGTCAGATCCCCTGGATCTGGAGTTACAGGTGGTTGTGAGCTGTTCAACTCGGATACTGGGAACTGAATTCAGGTCCTCTGCCAGAGCACTGTACACTCTTAGTAGTTGCTGTAAGCCCCAAGACCTTGAACTTCTGAACCTCCTGCCTCTACCGCCTGGTGCTGGCATGACAGGTGTGTGCTACCACACCCAGCTTATACAATGTTGGCCTGGATCCCAGGGCTTTTGTATGTGCTAGACAAACTCTCTGTTGACTGAGCCACATCTTCAGTCTATAATTAGATATTTTAAAAAACAAAAAATGATTGAGCTCTGTTTACCTCACAAACCACATTAAAGCCTGGTGGTCTGGGTTTGATCCTCACATGGCAACAGACAAGGAAACCAAAGAAAGGACGAATCCAGGACCTGAGGACCGGGTGTAGTGTCACTTACTTTTAATCTCAGTGCTCAGGAAGCAGAGGCTGGACCTGGCCAGCACAGTGCCATCAAACCTGACTACCGGAATTCAATCCCCAGGATCCACCTGTTAGGAAAGGATTGGTTTCTCTGATACCCACAGGCATGCACACATACTAAAGAAATAAAATATAATACAAATATTTGTTAAGAAACACAGGCTGAAGCTGGGCACAGTGGAACAGCATGTTGAAGGCAGCACTTGGGAGGCAGAGGCAGGTGGATTCCTGTGAGTTTGAGGCCAGCCTGGTCTACAGAGCAAGTTCCAGGACAGCCAGAGGTACATAGGGAAACCCTGTCTCAAACAAACCAGAAACACAAGGTGAGACAGCCCTCGAGGAATGACACCCAAGGTTGGCCTCTGGCGAGAAAAAAAGAAAAGAAATTGGTTCCTTTGGCATAAATTCTAGTCTCCGTTAAGTAAGGTCACATAGGTAAAGAGCCAAGCAGGTACATAGAAATCTCTCCATAAATATTATTATTACTGGTGTCTAGATACTCCCAGGGAAAGGATCCCTTGGAATTCACTAGTCATTTAAGCTCCCCACTGATTGGCTGTGAGTGGAGGGGGTGTATTTGCAGTGTGCACACCTGTCTGGCTTTAAAAGAGAATCAGGTTAGGCAGAAAGAGCAGATGGGGTCTGATGGAGACCAGAGACCTGAGAGCGGCTCAGCTAGTCCTGCCTGGAGCCCGTTCAGCAGTCTGTACTTTTCCATCCCACCAGCCATCTAGTGCACCTTCAGTGCAGACAGGCTGGAGGCCAAACGCCTGGCTCTCTGAAGCAAGTCCCGAAGAGGGAATCAGCTACACATACCGGCAGCCTCTGCAGGGAACCGGAAACAGAGCGTTGGGAAGCCCATCACAACCCTTTAGGGACTGACAGAGGGGAGTGAGGAGTGAAAGACATTACATGCCATCTGACCCATCATACATACACACACACACACACACTCACATACGTACATGCATGCATACATACACACACATACATACACCCATACATGCACACATACATACATAATACACACATGCATACACACACATACATATATACACACATACACCCATATGCACATGCACACATACATACATATGCATATACATGTACATACATACACCATACATATACATGTACATACATACACCATATATGCACACATACATACATACACACACACATACATACACACATGCACACATACATACACACATGTATACATACACACATACATATATACACACATGCACACATACATACATACATACACACATGTATACATACACACATA
>JADRCH010000129.1:1187934-1200693 GCA_019843965.1 Rhynchomys soricoides | reverse complement strand
ATACATACACACATACATATATACACACATGCACACATACATACATACACACACACATACATACACACATGCACACATACATACACACATGTATACATACACACATACATATATACACACATGCACGCACACACACACACACACACACACACACACACACACACATGTCTTCCTATCTGTCCACAAGCCATTCCCTCTTCCTGGACCCATGTGTCCTCTCTTCCTAATCTGCTCCCTGCCTGTCATACTCCTGCGTGACCCTTCACTACTACCCTGCATGCTTGACTTTGTTACTTTTCTGTCGCTTCAGTAAGACAGCACAGCCAAGGTGACTTATAGAAGAAAAGTTTACTGTGGCTTACAGTTTCAAAGGTTAGAGTCCATGACCATCATGGTGGGAACTGTGGCAGTAAGCCGGCAGACATGGCCATGGAGCAGTAGCTGAGAAGTCACCTTTTTGAGACACAATCATGAGACAAAGAGAGAAATCGGGGAACAACAGTGTGGTCTTCTGAAACCTCAAAGCTGGCACACAGTGACTCACCTCCTCCCACAAGGCCACACCTCCTCCCACAAGGCCACACCCCCTAATCCTTCCCGAACAGTTCCCCCAATTGGGGACCAAGTATTCAAACATATAAGCCACTGGGGCCTATTCTTTCTCGAACCACCCTGCATGCCCTTCTGAGGTGAGGCCTCCACAGATTTCCTTCTTGCTCCTTCACTTCCTAGAAAGCAAGCCTGTGGCTGGGAATTACTGTCCAGCTGTGGTACCCTGTGAGCAAGCCCTGAGGGAGAGATCCATGTTTATTCACCTTTGTACCTTTGAGGCCTAAAGCTCATGAATGTTTATGGGCAGCTCATTTGTAGCTTCAAGGCCTCTGTACACTCTTGCTCACTAATCCATACATTGGTTCCTTCTCTTATTGGTTTACAGAAATAATACCTTTTACTGTCCAGAATGGAAAGTAGACTATACCAGTCTGTCTTTCCTGTTCTACGCTGGGCTCTTGGATCTTATGTAAAACTATTTAAAGCAACCATTGGCCGAGCGGTGCTGGTACATGCCTTTAATGCCAGTATTTAGGGGCAGGAGAATCTCAGAGTTTGAGGCCAGCCTGGTCCATAGAGTGAGTTCTAGGACAGTCAGAGAAACCATGTCTTGAAAATAACCAAAAATCAATCAGTCAATCTTCAAGTAATCAATCAGTCATTGATCACACATGGCCTAGACAACAATGGCCTTCCACTTCTCCAGGGCTCACTTACCGTTCTCAGCTCCCTCTAGATGGAGGTTAGACAAGATCACATGACTGACTCCAACTGATGAAACCAGCTTTCTCTATAATTAAGACAAAAATAAGGATTCCCGACAGTATCACTACACTATGGTAGAGCTGCTGTCAGCCTGGACCCCTGAGAGACCCTGTGGAGCAGGGTGTCCCACAATGGAGAAGTAACTTGGTGATAGTTTTTTTGTTTTGTTTTGTTTTGTTTTCCTGTCAACTTAGCCCAAACTGGAGCCACCTGGGACCAGGGAGCCTCAGTTGAGGAATGGCCACCATCGGGTTGGCCTGAAGGCAAGTCTGTGGGGTTGGGGGTGGGGTTCTCTTGTTTAATGATTAGGGCCTAGTTCACTATCACCCCTAGGCAAGTGATCCTGAGTCTTCTAAGACAAGCAAGCTGAGGGACCCATGAAAAGCAAGCCAGTAATCAAAGGTCCTCTGAAGTCCCTGCCCTCCAGGTTCCCGCCCTGGCTTTCCTCAGTGGTGGTCTGTGACCTGAGAGTTGGAAGGCAAAATTAACCCTTTCCTTTCCAAGATGTTTTTGGTCACTGCTTTCTCACAGCAACAGAAACCCTAAATATGACATTTACTGAACCATCTCGCCGGCCGGCCTGCCCACCACCTGTTTTTTGAGGGTCTGCTAGAGCCTGGAGCTCACTGACCAGGCTAGGTGCGCTGGCCAGGGAGTTCCTTCTAGTCTCCTGCTTCCAGTGCTTCGTGTGTGTGTGTGTGTGTGTGTTTGTTTGTGTGAGTGTATGAGTCTGTGTGTGTGTGTGTGTGCTCATGTGCGTGCATGCATGTGTGAATGTGGATGTATATGTTTATGTGAGTATATGAGTCTCTGTGTGTGTGCCTGTGCATACTTGTGGACGCGTGTGTGGTGTGTGTTTGCATGTGTGAACGTGTGTGCATATGTTTGTGTGAGTGTGAGTCTGTGCATATGTGTATGTGCATGTGTGAGTGTGTGTGTGAGTGTGTGTGTGTGTGTGTGTGTGTGTATTATAAGAGCATGCAGTCAAGCCTGGCTCTTTCCTGTGGGTGCTGGGATTTCAACTTAGGTTCTATATTTGTGAGGCAAACATTACCAGCTGAGACTCAAAGGAATAAGTTTCTTTTTTTTCCTTTTTCTTTCTTTCTTTTCTTCTTCTTCTTCTTCTTCTTCTTCTTCTTCTTCTTCTTCTTCTTTTTTTTGGTTTTTCGAGACAGGGTTTCTCTGTGTAGCCCTGGCTGTCCTGGAACTCACTCTGTAGATCAGGCTGGCCTCAAACTCAGAAATCCGCCTGTAGATGGAGAAGTTGCGTGCGGCTAGAGAAGTTTTAGAAGTGTCGGTTCTGATTTCTCAGGGATCTGAAAAGCTCTATCCTAACCAACCCTCTTGCTTACGCCATTTTCTGTTCTGTCTTTGTCCTGGGGTCTCATTTCTTAGGAGCTGGTGTGGTGGTGACTTCTTCTGAAATCTAACTGCCCCTGTTTGGGACTCCCCAGTCCTTTTCTGGGAAATGATGATTTTTGGTGCCCACACTTCCTCTCCCTTCCTGGGTAGCTCCAGCAGCTAACAGGAAGCCTTCCTTATATCTCTCATGGTCCCACGGTTCCTTTCTATCGGCTCCAGAGGGTACCTGCAAGGCTGCATCTGTCCTTCCATCCTTGGCTGTTGTCTCTCTGAGACCAGCAGCAAAATCCGAGCTCCTCGGCACACTGTCATGGGTCGGGACTAGCTTTCTGGCCTTTAGGAACATGTCTTGACATGTTCAGCCCTGGAACTGAGGGGGTGGGGCTGCTTCATGCAGGGAGGTGGGGCTGCTTCATGCAGGGTGGCGGAGACTGGATACCCAACAACCAGCTGTGGGTCGAGGAGGGGCTTGAATGGAGATAGAGACCCCAGGTAACCAAGGATACTCCACTTTGCAAGCCCCAGTTCCTGACAGCAGAATATAAGATGGCATGTACCAGGTGAAGAACGCTTTTGTGCATGTATGTGTGTGTGTCTGTGTGTGTGCCTGTGTGTGTGTGTGTTAGGTACTTTATGTATACTTTCCCCCCCCCTTTGTCATTTTGGGGTCTGAAGGGCTCCTCCAACTGTGTTTCTGAGTATACATTCACGTGCAATTGTGTGCCTGCCTATACATTCAAGTAAGGTCAAGGCTGTTCGTTGGAAAGACTGAGTAGTCCTAGACTTAATAAATATTTGCTGAGTACTTTTGTGGTGCTCTGGGAAGCCAGAAGTTATTGTAAAAATCTCTCCAACGTTAACAGGGTAAAGGCACAGGAGGTTGCAGTGCTAAGCGATTCAGTATAAGCCTTTATTAAAACTATTTTCTCCCAAAGTAAACAGACAGACAACGTCACTTCTATCTGAAAAGCCTGGAGGCCAAGGGGACTGGATGGTTCAGGAGCTGGGGCATTGTGGGAGTGGTCATCAGGTCTGTTCTGGTTTGGGGGTCTGAAGGGCTCCTCCAACTGTGTTTCTGAACAGAACCAGGCTTTTGAGGGGGGCTGGGAGGATGGTCCAAGCCCTTCCCAGACTTCCATGCCCCACCATAGGAGGCCTGTCCTCCTTAGGTCAGCTAAATCAGAGGAGGAAGACTGGGCATGTCTGGGCAGCGATCTCTAGACATCGGAGAGCAGATGTCAGAATTTACAGCTACTCTAAAGGAGGATTCTATTCTTTTAACTAAAGATGTCTGTTCAAATTGAGGCTCCAATCTCTGCATTTAAAATTTTTGTTTGTCCCTCAATCCCCTTGTCTTTGCAGTTAAAAGTTAAAAAAAAAAAAATTGTGTTTGTTTTGAGAGAGGGTTTGTTTTTGTTTTTGAGGCAGGGTCTCATGTAGCCTCCAGCCTTAGACTTGCTATGTAGCTAAGGATGACCTTGATGAATTACTGATCTTCCTGCCTCTATCTTCTGAGGTTTGGGATTGCAGGCATATGCCACCATCATCCAGATGACGCCTTACTGGGGAATCCAACTCAGGGCTTTGTAAATGTTAGGCACATGCTATACGAATTGAGCTACATCCCCAGATCTATCTGACAGATGGTGATGGGATCTCAGGTAGCTCAGGTTGGCCTTGATCTCGGAATCCCCCCTGCCTCCCGAGTGCCTGGATTACAGGCGTGTACCACGATGCTTAGCTGAGATGGTGGTCTTGCTATGTAGCTCATGTGACCAGGCTGGACCACATAACAGGACTGTCTGAAGAAAACCCTCTTCTGCTGGGTGTGATGGTTCAGACCTGTAGTCTTTAAGGAAGGAAGTTAAGGCAGGAGGATTGCCTTGAATATGAGACCACCTTGGGCTACATAGCAAGAACTTGTCTCAAACAACCCCAAGCAGAGGGAAATAAAACTGACTAGAGATGTGAAGGAAGGTGGGAACTGAGGACGTCTTACTTCTATGTCTGTCGGGAACATCAGTAGATATTTCTAGAATTGTCCTTTATCAATGTCATCTTAGCGAACTGTCTGGATCTGGGGAGTATTGGATCTCTCTCTCTCTCTCTCTCTTTCCAGACAGGGTTTCTCTTTATAGCCCTGGCTGTCCTGGAACTCACTCTGTAGACCAGGCTGGCCTCGAACTCAAAACTCCACCTGCCTCTGCCTCCCAAGTGCTGGGATTAAAGGACTGCGCCACCACTGCCTGGCCATTTCTCTTATTTTGGACCCTGAGAAAGAAGTCTGTAAGCAGAGTGTTCTGGGTTACACCAGAGGCCAAGCAGTAGCCATTTCTTGGCTGTGTGGTCCGAGTCAGGTCTTGAGCTTCTCTGAGCCTTAGTTTCTCATTTGCAGGATGTGTTACATGGTGAGAAATGTCCACATGCTGGCTTCTGCAGAGGTGAGAGGAAGGGAGACTTGGCTGTTTTTCCTGGTAGTCCGCACATTTCTGAGAACTAGACTCCTCTTCTGAGGCAGCTGACAGTATCCTTTACTTCTGTGGGACTTCTTTCCTCATCAGTGAGACAATGAGGAAAAGATAGTGTTCTGGACTCAAAGATGCTCTCTTGGGGTGTCTGGGTGCCTGGGGAGCTTCTGGGGAAGAGGGTCGATTGGGGGAGGGGTCTCCGGAAATAGTGGGATTTCTTGGAATTTCAAACTATTTTTATTATTTATGGGTTTGTTTTGTGTTTGAGAGGGTCTCGGGCTGGTCTTGAACCTGTAACGATCTCTCAAGTGTAGGATTCCAGGTCTTTGTTATCATACTCAAATGATTTATTTATTTATATTTGACACAGAGTGTCACATATTTCAAGCTGGTCTCCATCTGGGTAGGTAGCTGTCCAAACGACCTTGAACTCCTGTTCCCCTCCCCCCCCCCCCCCCCCCATCTCGCTCTGTAATTACAGACTTGAACCCTCATGCCCAGTTTATGGGGCCCTGGAGATCCAACCCCGGGCTTTCAGCAAGCTAGGCAAACACTGTACCAACAGACCCACCTTCCCAAACCCAGAGTTTTATTTACTAACATCAGTGATCTGGGAAAGATTTAATCCTTCCCAGAGTTGGTTAGGGACGGACCTGTAAACGCTCAGCCCTAACTGAGTGTTCGTAGATGTGTGCGGCTCTGCTGGTGGGCTGCGTGACAAATAGCCCAGGTGTGGGGGAGGGGAGGGCGCGCCCTCTTACCAGGCGCCCGGTTGTCACTGTCTGGCGGGCTTAGATTCCCAGAGTGGAGGGCGGGCCAGCGAGTCCCCGGGATCCGTGAAGGCGTGGCTGGCCCTGCCTCCGAGGCGGGCGGGGCCAGGGCCGATGTTATAAGTAGGCAGCTCGAAGCCAATTGCACCAGCCGAAGAGGTGTGAGCTGCTGCGAGAGGAGTGAGCTGCTGCGTTTCAGAGTCAAGGGGAATTGGAGCCAGGTGCAGATACTCCGCGATATCCAGACATTCAGAGGTGAGAGCGTCGTGGCAAGGGACAGTGATTCCTCCCCGCAGCTCTGCGCTGAGCCCGGCGGGTGTCCCCAGAAGCGTTTGTGTGTGTGTGTTTGCGGTGATGGATTAATCACCGGCGTGTGTGTGTGTGTGTGTGCGCGCCCGCCAGAGTCACAGGTCTGTTCGCGGCAGGTGGATGACGGGTGTGGGTCTGAGGGTGTCCATGGTGGCCGAAGGTGTGACGAGGGTCAGGCTATGTCGTGGTCTCGGCATACAGAGTCTGAACTCCAGGACCACGGATGGCAGCCACTCTCCCAGTCCTTGGAGGCCCGGTCCGAGCGATGGCTGGCGGGGATCGGCTACCGGGAGCTCGCTCCTGGTTGCCAGTGCTTCTAGGGATTTCAGGTGCGGCTCGCCAAGGGCGTGAGAATGAAGCCCACGGTGTCCCGAGAAGGGTCCGGGGTGGCGGTGACAAGCTTCAGCAAGTCTATCTAGAGCCCAGCGCAGAGCGATTCTCCGATCCCATGGGTGCCGCCGGTTCCCTGGCCCTTGTGGACCAGGTGCCCTGTTTCGTGGTAGCCACCACCCCACTGGGCTCTGAGGTCAGCGCTAGCTGTGTCCTCCGCCCTCGGGATCGTGCCTGGGCACGTCCTAGAGGACAGGCAAGGAGGTGACTCATTGTGACAAGGAGACCCCGGGCACTGGATTGAGATCAGAATCGCGCCACAGCTGGGGATGGAACAGTGGCAGCCCAGAAGCCCCTTTCCCTACCCGGGCACAGCCTCTTTCCTACCCCGTCCCCTCCCCCGCGTGGCACAGTGACCTATTTGGCCGGCACAGTATGTTCTTAGGGAACCCGGGACACGGGAAGGTCCAGGACGCGGTGTCCGGTCCCCGCTCGGTGGCGCGCCCTCGGGGACAGGGAGTCCGGGCGGGCCCTGTCCACTCTGCCAGCCCGGGAAGCACAAAGGGTCCCACCCAACCGCGCCCACCACGACCGGTACTAGTGGCCGTGGAGCTCGAGAGGAGCCCGCACTGCAGAACGGCCAGTGTCCCCGCGAAGTGAGGCTTACAGGGTGCCGTACATCGGATGCCCCGGGGCTGCCCCCCCCCCCCCCAGTCCACACCCAGTATAGGAAGGTGACCGGGCTGGACCTGGCTGAGTGCGCCCACTAGGGCCATCTATTCCACTTGGAACATCCGGGGACAAGGGCTACACTTGCACCATGGTCGTGAGGGAGAGACTTTGGGTTTGGGTTTGGCATTTGGGGGCGCGCTGGCAGCTTCCTCTGTTCCCTACGTCGCGTTTTTAGAGAGGACACTCAAGCGGTTTTTGTTGTTCTCGCCCTCATCTATTTTTATTTTCCAGGGATCTGACTCATCGCGTGCTTTGGGCGTGGAGATCAAGGTGGAGGGGGCCAGAGCTAAGAGCACTTTCTTTGCTCTCGAGTGTGCGTGCGTGTATGTGTGTATGTATGTGTGTGCCTGTGTGTGAGCGCGCGCGGTCTGGTTTCCCAACATAGGCGGGAATTTAGGAAGCTTGGGCTCATCGTGACGTGTTTTGCGGCCCGGGGTCCTCCTCCTTTCCTCTCCTCTCCCCACCCCAGGGTGACGCGCAGCTCCGGTGCCCAAGCAGTTTTGGCGAGCGGGCAGCGCGGAGCAGGAAACTGACTCACCACTCCTTGCTCGGCCTACGCGCCGCCTCCCGCGCGCCATTTCCTGGGCGCACAGTACCCCCTCCCGGCCGCAGTGAGAACTGCAAGGCCGGCTTTGCGCGGGTGGCACCACCGGCTGCTGCCACCCCCATCTCGGCTTAAAGGGAATTAGACTATGCAGAATGGCTAGCGAAGGAAGATGTCGCCTCTGTAAAATGAGGGCTTATGGTGGAAGTGATTTTGAGCAGGGTATGCGAGCGGACTCTTAGGGAGGCATGCCCTTGAGACAAGGTGGGGTGTGTGCCCTTATTGGGTTTCTGGTCTTACTTTTTTTTTTTTTTTTTTTTTTTTTTGGTTTTTCCAGACAGGGTTTCTCTGTGTAGCCCTGGCTGTCCTGGAACTCACTCTGTAGACCAGGCTGTCCTTGAACTCAGAAATCCTCCTGCCTCTGCGAGTGCTGGGACTAAAGGCGTGGGCCAAGACTGCCTGGCTCTGATTTTAGCTTTAACTCAGAAAAGCTGGGGACTATCTGAGCTGTTCTTTGTGCCTAAGGGGCATTGAGGCCATTGGTGTCCTGTCTTCCTTCCTCTGGCCCCTGTGAGTTATCGTCTGGGGAAGGGCACCAAACTTGTTCTTCAACTCAGTTTGTCTGGGGAAATGAGCCAATCTATATTTCTATATCTATATAGATATCTCTCTCTCTCTCTCTTTCTGTGTGTGTGTGTGTGTATGTGTGTGTGTGTGTGAGAGAGAGAGAGAGAGAGAGAGAGACAGAGAGATAGACAAGCTCTTACTATATGGCCCTAGCTAGCCAGTACTATATAGACAGGCTGGCCGGGTGGCCTGGAACTCATAGGGATCACCTCTCCGTCTGGAGTGCTGGGATTAAAGACCCTCCTCATAACAAGGAGCTCAAGCTATATATATATTTTAAAAAAGCTTTCCAGGGGCTGGAGAGGTGGCTCAGTGGTTAAGAGCACCGATTGCTCTTCCAGAGGTCCTGAGTTCAATTCCCAGCAACCATATGGTGGCTCACAATCATCTGTAATGGGATCTGATGCCCTCTTCTGGTGTGTCTGAAGACAGGGACAGTGTACTCATATACATAAAAAAAGCTTTCCAAGTGATTCTGAAGGACCCCTCTGGCCATGCCCCTCAAGATGAGAAGAAGAGAGAAAAGGGTCTGAATTTAAACCCTGATTTGTGAGCCCTGTGACTTTGGACACACATTCTGAGCCTTGGTTAGCTCTGCCTTAAAAGGATGGTATTGATTAACAATGGCTTCTGGTGGCTCACAGCTGCAATCCCAGTACACTGGAGGCTGAGGCAGGAGGATGACTGTGAGTTGCACTGAAGGATGCAAATAGGCCCCAAACTCCACCTGTAGGCAGAGGGCATCTGAGGACTTTTCCATGGCACCATGAGGATTCTTTTGCCGGCAGTGGGCACCCTTCTTAGTCTTGTGTTTTGGTTGGTTGGTTTTTAGCCAGGCTTTCACTATGCAGACCACTTTGGCCTTGAACTCACAGACTTCTTGCTTTTGGCTTAGTGCTATGTTTGGGGGATGGGCTGTTTGACTTATTTATTGAAGCCACAATGCTGGCCAAGGTAGACCCTGAATTTCCCCCCCCCCCCCCCCGCCTCTGCCTCTGCCTCCAGATTGTTACGATTACAGGTGTATGCCACCACACCCAGTTTCATGGAGAGTGTCTTGTGCTTGCTAGGCCCAGGCTTTACCATCTGAGCCCCAGTCTCTTCATTTCTTTTGGCTTCCTACCTTGAATTGTAGGCTGGGTACCCCCCCCCCACCCCCCAGCTGTGAGCAAACTCACCCTGAGGTCTTAAGGAATTAGGGCTGTATGTGGTAAGAACCCAGGGTATCTTGCCTCAGGAAGCCACTGGGCACACCTTGCAAGCTCAAAGACTGAAAGGCTGGACCAGTGCCCGAGAGAGCCCAGTCCCTTCTTAGAAGTTGCATCCCCTAGTCTTGGAGTCAGGCCAGAGCAGGCAGGATTGGCCACTGAGGTATCCCTCTTTCCTGGAGAGGAGCCAGCTCAACCAGCACCTTTGATTTTTTTTTTTTTTTTTTTCCCTGTGCCTGTAAAACGGGTTCCTTGGGCACAGGCTGTAGGCACGTCTGGGGCTGGGAGGTGTCTAGACTCCTGATTACCTGATCTGCCTGGCAGGATGTGGCTCAGCCTGGGAGAGAGCCATAACCCTGCTCCACCCCTTCAGACTCTCCTCTCCTCCAGGCTACTGCCTGCTGGCAATCCTCAGGAAAGACCTCCAGCCTGGAGCACCTGTCACCGGCAGTTGGAGGGAGGGGCAGGGCAGGGAGGAGGCTCTGTCAGAACTGGGGGCAGAGAGGCATGCTACGGCTCCCATTTTTCAGGGTTGCCTACACTAACTTCCTCAAATAGGGAGCCCAGAGATGTTAAGTAAGGTACGTCTTCAGGGTCACCCAGCAAAGCCTTGATTCTGATCGGGGCAGCCTGGCTCCACTCCTCTCTCTGCCACCATGCTAACTACCTGAGCATGCTACTACATCCACACTGGCTAAGAAACAGGCCGGAGACATAGAGTCAACTTTTTAAATCTGGTGCCAAATAGCAGCACCAAATGCTACAGTTGGTGCTGCTATTTGGCACCAGATTTTATGTTTCTTATCAGGGCTCTTTTGATTGGCTGGATGGAGTTATCAGCAAGATAGCAGAGTAGAGGACTTTTGGGAAAACACCGGACCTGGCAATTCACACTTATTCTGGATGTTCACACCTATGAAGGACACTTTAGCCCAAGGCATTGATTTTAGCTGACAGTATTCCTGGTGTAAACAGGACCGTGACCCCTGCTTCTGCAATGTATTGGCTTCTGTGGACATCAGCCGTGACCCTGGGATGCAGGGCAGGCTGAACTCAACACCCGCTTTAGTCTCTTGGTGTAGTGGAAAAGCACCTGGGAGGACCAGAGGGAGCCGGGAGATTGTGATTGATGGGGTAGTTTCCATAATGACCTGGGTCCTTCTTGTGTTTCAGCCACAGACACCATGTCCGATCCTGGTGACGCCCGACCTGTTCCACACAGGAGCAAAGTGTGCCGGCGTCTCTTTGGTCCCGTGGACAGTGAGCAGTTGCGGCGTGATTGCGATGCGCTCATGGAGGGCTGTCTCCAGGAGGCCCGAGAACGGTGGAACTTTGACTTCGTCACTGAGACCCCGCTGGAGGGCAACTTCGTCTGGGAGCGCGTTCGCAGCCTAGGGCTGCCAAAAATGTATCTGAGCCCTGGGTCCCGCGGCCGTGATGACCTGGGAGGGGACAAGAGACCCAGTACCTCCTCTGCCCTGCTGCAGGGGCCAGCTCCGGACGACCACGTGGCCTTGTCGCTGTCTTGCACTCTGGTGTCTCACCCCCCTGAGCGGCCTGAAGACTCCCCGGGTGGGCCCGGAACATCTCAGGGCCGAAAACGGAGGCAGACCAGCCTGACAGGTAAGGATAGGAGGAAGGAAGGAAGGAAGGAAGGATCCTGCAGGAGGCCTGGGGAGGGGAGGCCACCTGCTGAGGAGCGCCTTTGCAGAGAACATTCCAGCCCTTCCCCAGCACCAAGCCATTCCATAGGTGAGGGACCTGGGGCTTAGAGTTAATGATGACAGCTGAGGTTCACATGATCCAGGCATTTTTCTCTGCAGTGACCAGAAGGCCCAGGAGAGTGTGGCGTTTGGCAGTAGGGCACTTGGCCTGGAACTCACTAGGGAAGAGTGGGGGTTGGGGTGGGGTGGGGTGGGTGGAGTGTGCCTTTGTAATAGAGTGCTGACCTAGCAGCCCTAGGTTCCATCTCCTGTACTGCCAACTCAATAAATAAATAAGGAAGAAGGGCTGGAGAGATGGCTCAGCGGATGAGAGCACTTACTGCTCTTGCAGAGGGCCCGAGTTCGATTCCCAGCACCGGTTGGCTCACGATTCCCTATAATTAACTCCAGGTGTTCGGGGATCTAACCTCTGTAGAGTCCTAGCCCTCTGACTAGGAGGTGTAGTGCCCGGTGGCTTTTCCCCACGACTTTGGGGACCGATGTCCTTGCCCTCTGCATCTGGCCTGACATCTGTTCTCTCTCTACAGATTTCTATCACTCCAAGCGCAGATTGGTCTTCTGCAAGAGAAAGCCCTGAAGTGCCTGCGGGAGCCTCGCCCTCTTCTGCTGTGGATCAGGAGGCCTCTTCCCCATCTTCTGCCTTAACCCTCACTCTGTGTGTCTTAATTATTATTTGTGTTTTAATTTAAACTTCTCCCTGTATGTATATACTCTGCCTGCGCTCTTCCAGTCCCCAAACTTAGAGTTATATATATATATATATAACAAAAAAACAAAAAACCAAACCTAGTAGGAAGGTAGGCCCCTTAGTGTTGAGGATTTTTTATTATGTAGACTGTTATTTAAACCCTTCTCAACCCAAGCTCTGTTTCCTATCCTGGAGGGAAGGTCGCACTGGCTTCACGCCATCTTAATCCGTCTCTCCCACCCCCTCTCCACTCCCTGCCTGGCTCCTTGCCACTTCTCTCCTGGGGTGATCCTCAGACCCGAATAGCACTTTGGACAACTGAGTGGGACTTTGGGGTCTCCTTGTCACCTCTAAGGCTAGCTAGGATGACAATGAAGCAGTCACAGCCTAGAACAGGGATGCCCGGTTAGGACCCAACACTTGACATTCGCTCAGACCTGTGAAGACCGGAATGGTCCCCACTCTGGGTCCCCTTTGCCACTCCTCGGGAGCCCGCCTCCTCTGTGGGTCTCTGCCAGCTGCCCCCCTATTTTTGAGGGTTGATCTGGCGATCTGCTGCTCTCCCATCCCCACATCCTCCCTCTCCCCAAGTTGGCAGGCGGGAGGCATCTCTAGGCACTTGCTCTACAACTCAGAAGGGAATGGGTACACGGCGTATGGTCCTACCTCAGGCAGCTCCA
>JADRCH010000129.1:1148824-1187924 GCA_019843965.1 Rhynchomys soricoides | reverse complement strand
GCTGCCTCTCTGTGCCCCGGAGACCAGGCAGCCAGGTGCCCGCCGGGCTGGGATGCGCCCTGGGTAGCTGCCTTGCCTGTCTCCTCTCAGGCAGGTGCGGTCATCCCTCGCCTGCACCTGTGGGTTCTCGGCTGCCTACGCCCTGACCTGGCAACCGCCTGTAGGGAGTGTACCAGGGAGCCCCCTCTTTGGATTCAGGCCATTTCTATAGTAAGCTCTTGGCTGAGGCAGCCCGGCTGTGTTGTCTGTGACAGCCTGGAGGTCACCCCCTGCAGTTCCATTTGCTTTTTCAGCTTGGGGTTGGGCTGTCCCTGGGACTGTCTCCTAATGTCCCTACAGGTTCCTGTCCCACACTCACCAGGAGTGATACCCACAGAAAGACCATGACTCACCCACAGTAACTCAGAAAATCCAAGGCAAACAGGGACCCAGAACCCACATCTCCTGATGCCTG
This sequence comes from Rhynchomys soricoides, assembly GCA_019843965.1. Classification (NCBI taxonomy): domain Eukaryota; kingdom Metazoa; phylum Chordata; class Mammalia; order Rodentia; family Muridae; genus Rhynchomys; species Rhynchomys soricoides. Next base: position 1,187,470 of record JADRCH010000129.1, on the reverse strand, counting down.
TCCTGAGCACTTTCTACCTCCCACACCTTGGCTCTCTTTGTCACGGAGTCCCCTCCTCCATCGGGGCCTATCTCTGCTCAGGAATCCCACATGACCCAGGCAGGTGTCCTAGGCTTGGAATCCAGAGGTAGGCAGGGTTCTCAGCTCTAAGGTGGAGTCCCCTAAGAGCCCAGTGTCAGGCTCCAGTTGGGGGCTCGTGGGGCATGCTCTGGTGATATGGTATGGAGCCCTGCCCTCTCCCTGGGGCTGGGGAGGCCCTGTTTCTCTCACCCTCCTCTGATGTAATCCAGGAAGGTACTCTCTGACTCTACCGCAAAGGAAAGCAGAGTGACCTGGGAAAGAAAGGAAGCAATGGTTAGTGGAGAGCCCTGGGGATGGCCAGGATCCGACGTCACACTTTACCTGTGGAGAGCCATTTTCAGGTGCTGGTTTCCCCCATGCCTGTGGCAATCCCACCGAGGACATTTATCCCCATTTTACAGCCAAGGAAACTGAGGTTCCAAGGCAGCTGCCAGGATGTGGCACAGTGGGGATATGAGCCTAGCCAGAACCTCCATGACTTTCATGTTGAGACAGGGTCTCATCTAGCCCGAGCTGCCCTAGAACTCGCTGTGTAGCAGAAGACGACCTTGAACCACATTTAACTTTAACTTAACTTTGACACAAACCCAACTGCTGAAACACAGGGCTCAGGCTAAGGGCCCAGGCATCCTCCAAGTGGGCCCTGGGGAAACCCAGAGCCCTGGCCTGCAATGTGGAGGGCTGGGGAACCTTCCTGATGTAGATCCAGACACCCGTCAATGCCTGTGTCTCTGACTGGCACGAGCCCCAGGCTTCTGTCTCTTCTCTGGCCTTGCCTGACATGCCCCCTTCTGGGGTGCTGTTCAGCTTCTACCCCTTCAGCCCCAAGACCCTCTGAGCACCCCATCCTTCCCCACAGGTGCCCTCTTCTACCTGAAGCCTCTCCCCCTCTGTCTCCCCAAAGACTTCGGCAATGGCTCTGCCCACATAGGCAGCCTGTCGCAAAGAATTCTGGGTCACAGAGAGGAGGAAGAGTAAAGCACCAGAAAGGAGGGGGCCCTGAGATCAAGGCACGTCAGCTCAGCTGCGACAAAACTGATGTCCCTCAACCTGAAGAATGGGACACAAGAAAGGTCTGTGTGCAGTGGGCCCAGAGAGCCACACCGAGGGACCCAGTGTGCCAAGCACCTGAGAGGCCACTGAATCTCCTCCCAGGGGTAGTGGCTCAGCCGATCAGAAAGAGCTACAGCAGCCCAGGTGAAGCCTGGCCCAAAGACATCAGAGTTTCTCACCAGTCCAGCTGACCAGCCTCCACGCTGGCCAGTGTGAGCTTCTGAGTTTGACCATTGAACTTGCAGGAACTTTATTTAGCTCCTCCCATGAGTGCCCCCGCAGCAGGGATGGCCCCGCCCCATCCCAGGCCCTGGGAGGCCTGTGCTGTTCCTAACTCCCTGTGTGGCCTGGAACAGATTCCCTTCTCATTTCTAGGAAGGCCGGGCAAGATGAATGATTCTGAGATCTTTTACATTTTGGTTGTACATCTGAAGAGCTGCCAGTCTGGGGAGGTCCTGCCTCCTCTGGGGCACTTAAGATGTGTGTGTGGGGGGTAACTACCCAGGTCTACTGGCAAAGACTGGGCATGCTTCTGTTGTGAACGGGGAAGGCCTGTGAGCCCAGTGCACTGCTTAAACACATGCTGTTTCCACCTGGAGGACACTGCAGCCAGGGACATCGACACGTCCAAGTCCCTGAGTGTGAAGTAGCCGCACAGAGAAGAGCTGTGGTTGGTCTCTCCTACGCATGAGCGGACTATGGGACAATCACAGGCCTGCCCTCCATAGGTCTGTCACCAACCCCAGTGCTGGCTCCATTTTACAAGTGGGGTTCCTCTAAAGAGGATGGGATTCAGGTAGCAATTGTTGAGATCTCTTCTGAGCGTAGTGACTACATTACCTGACAGAGACACCTGTCTCAGGAATAAGGGTCGGGGGAGGGGACCGAGGGCATAAACCCAGGTACATTTGCAGCTCATTCTAGAACAGCCCTGGGACTCTGCCTCAGGACCTTTGCATATGCTGTTTTTGAGGGCTGAGTCCCTTTCTTAGAAATTCGAAAAAAAAAAAAAAAAACCAACCCAAACAAACAAAAAAGAAATTCTCAATATCTGATCGATTCTGTATCACCTTCTCCCACAGCTCCTGAAATCACTTCACCAATGTGTGTACATGTACTTACTCAATAACCCTCTGTCACCACTATTACAAGCACCAGGGACCTGGGTCTACCGTTTCCTGGCTGTGTCGTTTGCCGGTGCGGTCCTGCTGAGAGCCCAGTACATATATGCTGACTGCTAGAATGTCTAGCCAACCAGCACCCCCAAGTCAATAACCAGCGTCATCTCTGGTGGTAACAGTTGCCTAGCGGCAGCGCCTGCTGCTGCCCACGAAGGATGAAAGGCGGAGCTGACTCCTGCATGACTCGGAGCTGTGTAACCTTGGCTGAGTCACCTCGCAGCTCACAGCCTCAGTTCCTCTCCATGATAGTGGATGCCAGTGCAGCCTCTCACAATGCCCAGTTCCTGGGGATTCCCCACATGCGCACCCTGCAGAGATTCCCCCAGGGCTGATGGCTCTCTGCTACCTGGGCGGAAGCCCTGCCCTCCAGTCTGGCTTTTGACTCGGGGCAATGCCCCTCCACTGCGACAGGGGACGCTACTCACCGTGCCAGAATTCACGTATTTCTTTTTCTTCATTTTCTTTTTCGGATTTATCACCTGTAGGGAAAAGCAACTACTGTTTGAAAGCAGCCAGGGCAGGTTCGGGGCTCCCAGCCGACCTGGGTGTGACTTGGGCAGCAGCCCAGCAGGGTACCGGTGTGACCACAGCTTGGGAAGGGCTTTGCCAGGCTTTGTGAGATGCTGGCACCTGGGCACCCTCATTAACCCTAAGTCCCAGTATCCAATACACTGAGACAGTTTCTTTAGCTTTGTCTCCCAATACCCTTAAACCTGCCCAGAGCAGCCAGGTGTTGCAAGACAACTCTGCCCACGCCTGCCTGTGCTGGCTGGGCTGCTCTTTCACCCCACACACCTACAGTCCTGCCTTCTCTATCCTCCTTTGGGCTCTCACTCAGGGGTGCCCTGAGCCTCCGAGGCTGGCTCTAGGCTTCCACCTTGACCCACAGTAGGAAGCTTCTAAAACAAACCTGCTTGTTCGGTGGCAGGGCTCCGCACAGTAGGCTCCGTAAAGACTCGGTATGTCTCTGCTGCCCACTAATGACAATCAGGGTGACAGCCCTCACCCTTGACATCTAGTAAAGTCTGTGGGTGGTTGTCACCACTGGGGGAGAGGGTGGGAGGTCAGGATGCTGCCCCAAAGCAGAGACCCAGCTGTAGATGTGATTGCCAGTATTGGAGAAGCCCTGGGGCCGGGAGAAGGGACATCTTGTCCTGGTGAGCCACACTGCATGACCACACTGCACTGAGCTCTCTGTTTCCATGTTCAACACGAGAGCTCTGGGCTTTCTCTGGTGTCCTTTCCCACCTGGCATCACCTACTGGCTGTTCTCAAATTCATGGCCCCTCTCCCAAGTGACCTGTGCCTCCTTTGGGGGACTTTGCTATGTCTTCTGTTTATTTGTTGTTGTTTTTTTCAAGACAGGGTTCCCTACGTAGCTCTGGCTGTCCTGGAACCTGCTCTGTAGACCAGGCTGGCCTTGAACTCAGAGATCCACCTGCCTCTGCCTCTCAAGCGCTGGGATTAAAGGCGTGCACCACCACCTCCCTGCCTTCCTTCCCTAGGTCTTTAACTGCAGTGTCTTTGGTCTAGCAAGGACTGATACCCACTTCGGAGATGCCAGGTGGTTTACTTCAGGCCACACAGCCATCTGGGTAGAAGCGGAAAGAGAAACCTGTCTCCGGGTCAGTGGTGCATACATACGGGGCTGCCACCTTGATGGATGAGTGACAAGTCCAAATGATAGGGCTGGCACAATGCTCAGGTAGGGACTGAGGCCGTGTCTGAGACTCTGTGCCTCTCTAGCCTTGGGGCAGCCCTCTCCAACACCACCCTTGGCTCCTGCCAGGCTGATGGGCAGAATTGTAGTCTCAGCATCAATGTTTACAGTTGGGCTTACTCAGGGTTTGAACAACTGGAACCAAGTGTACCTCCGACCTCTGCTTCCAGGTCTCCCTTCAGCAGAGTGGTGCGAGCACACCCGGTTTGGGGCTGTGGATTTCTATATAGTGCCTTTTGGACATGTTTTATTTTGCTTTCTGTTTTTGAGACAGGGTCTCGATGAGTAGTCTAGGCTGGCCTTAGGTCACATTCCCCTGCTTCTGCTTCCTGAGTGTTGGGACCACAGACACACACAACCATGTCTGACACATTTCTTTGAAGCCTTCGGTATTATCTTTAAATTAACTGTGGTCAGCACACTTCCGCTCTCTGACGCTACTCTTTTTGTGTTAAAGCAATCGTTGGCATCAGATCTGGGCAAAGCGGACAGGGAGTTAGCACCGGGTCAGCTCTGTGCTCTCCTGGGATTTCCCAGAACCTCCCCCATCCTAGCTAGCCTCTCTAGCCACAAGAGGCTGCCGGGCTCCACGCAGGGTCACAGCGCCCCCTAGGGACACTACATGAAATTGGCTCACCCCACTAGGCAACCTTTCCCCACTTCAGAAATCTGGTTTCTTGTGTACCAGGCTGCTGGGAATGCAGAATGAACCAGCCCACCTCTGAGGATCTCATGGTCTTGGAAAAGCCCCTGGCACAACCTTAGGAAGAACGGTATGTGGGTAAAGACTTGCAAAGATGATGACTTCCTTGGGGGACATTTGAGAGAGCCTGCGGAGACCATATTAATCAGAAGTGGGACCATATTGACTCAGAAGAGTCCCTGGGGAGGCAGCTGCAGAAATGAGGCCATATGGAGGACAACAGCTTCAGAGGGCAGCTCAGTGCCCGGACAGACATGTACCGTGCCTCTCTTCTTTGCAGGCCCGTGTCACTCAGCTATGGCGAGGTCAGGTTAATACTCAGTGCCAGATTAGAGCAGAGATCTGCCTTAGCATTAGAGAGTGGGGGTGTGGGGTGAAGTCCATCTGAAGGTAACACAGAGCTTCTGAGCAGCTGCTGGGCCACACCCAGAGCAGTCTGGTCACTGGAGGTTAGAAGAGACTAGAACACGGTTACAAAGCCCTACACCCTGAGAGGATGGTGGTGGGCTGAGACTGGGGAGCTCAGGAGGCAGAGGATAGTACTGTTGGTGATGACCTTGAGGAACTGGAGACCGGAGGCTGTCTGGAGAAGGAGCCCAGCGTCTGAGTCATTCTTTAGCAGGGGCTAGGTCCCAGGAGGGCCTCATACACAGCTGTGTTCCATCAGGGTGGTTTCAGGGTCGGAGAGGAGGCGTTGACTGGTAAGGACCTTCCCCCTCACTCTAGCAAGGGCTTCCCTGGGCCCACTTGGCCTCCTAGCGACTCCCCTGGGGTCCAAAGCTGCCTCTGAGGCTTTAGAAGCTGAAGTAGTTTTTCTCTGGCTCAGTAGCATTCCTATTCCACATTCCTATTCCACAGCTGCTCGTATCTCCTTGATTGCAAAGAGGCAAAGATAACGACTGTCTGAGGAAACCTGGGGAAACTGGCCTGTCCCATCCATGCTTCCGATTCCCATTTTGCCTGAGATTTCACAGCCACTGGAAGCCAAACCCCAGGAGAGGTAACTGCTCCATCCACTTCTCTGAGAACCTTCCAAAGAGGAAGTCAAAGAAAGGTACAGTCGACCTTGCCTGGGTTGAGGGGACTCAAGCAGCTCAGTGCTAGACACCTTCCCCCAAACCACAGCCATGGGGGCTGGAAAGATAGCTCAGTGGTTATGAACACTGGCTACTCCTCCAGAGGACTACAAGCTTTGTCTGAAAACACGGGGCCACTCTGGAGTCGGGACCTCGAGTCTTGGCTTACAGCCTTTTTTTTCTCTTCCTGTGGTGTGTGTGTGTAGCTCTGTGAAATGGGAACACGAGACCCACCTTGTGAGACAACCGGAAGTCCCCATCCCCAACCCCTGGAGCACCTCACCTCGTAGATGTTGAACTGACTCTGGCCACGTGCCAGCTCACGGTAGCTGGTGGTGAACTCTCCGATGAAGTCATGGCTGTAAGAGAAGAAGCTGCTGAGGTGGAAGCCCAGGCTGCCGGTGTCTCAGCCGACCACAGCCTCTCCCACGGCCTGCCCCCCTCCACCCCAAGGCACAGAGTATGGGAAGGGAGCCGTGGCCACTTGGCAGAAGTCATAGTCCTGGAGGAAGGAGCCACAGGTCTGCTTGGATTCTTATTTAAATGAGCAAGAGAAGGCATTTAGGGACAACCTCAGCAGAGGGAACAACGTTGGATGACAGTCAAGCATTACTGTTCAATATGTCAGGTGGGATAATGACATTCAGAGGTATGTGGGGGAAATGTGCTTATTTTTTTAGACATTTCTAATGAAATATTTAGGGGTAAATGCCACAATGGAATCTCCTTTAAATTACATTAGTAAAATATAGATAAAGGCGAACACGGTGAAATTTAACAATTGTCAAATTCAAGTGACGGGCTTAAAGACATTCATTAGTTCCTCCCTGCTGAAACAGAAGTTTCCCCAACACAGGGCCTCACTATGTAGCCCTGGCTGGCCTGAAACGTTCTAATGTAGACCAGGCTAGCCTAGAACTCAGAGTTCTATCTGCCAATGCCTCCTGAGCGCTGGGATTAAAGGTGCATCTACCGTGCCCAGCTCAATAACGTTTTTTAAAAATTGTTTTTATTATATTTTGGGCTTTTGGAGACACTGTCTTGTGCATCACCGCTTAGTCATGAATTTGTGTAGACAAGGATGGCCTTGAACTCCTGACCCTTCTTCCTCTATTTCCAGAGTGCTGGGATGACAGGCGTGACCGCCATATGCTCGTTTCATTATTCATTGTGAGGTCACGCCTCATTGTATTGCCTGTGTTGGCCTCAAACTCTGATACTCCTGCCTCAGACTCCCAAAGAGTCTCATATAGGCACACAAAACTACAGCTGGATCTTTTCCAACCTTCCTTTGGTGCTGAAAATGGAACCCCAGGGACTTGAACATGTTACACCAGGGCTCTGTCTCCAAGCCACATACCCAGGTCTCCCGCTAACACTTCCTAAACAGGCAAGGAGAGCCAGGTGGCAGGGGTCTTTTTCCAGAGTGTGTTTATATTAAACACAGCAAGGGCTTGCATAAACAGCTCTCCCAACAGCCCGAGTCCTTGCTAAAACACAGTGCCTAGTGCTCTAGCTGGAACATCTGGCTTGAGCACCCAGGTCCCTGGGGCCATGCCCTGCTGTGAGTCCACAGTAACTTTTGCTTTATTTTGATTTTTTTTTTCCCGAGACAGGGTTTCTCTGTATAGCCCTGGCTGTCCTGGAACTCACTCTGTAGACCAGGCTGGCCTTGAACTCAGAAATCCGCCTGCCTCTGCCTCCCGAGTGCTGGGATTAAAGGCCACCACTACCCAGCTTCATTTTGATTTTTAAAAACTATACAAAGTATGGGATTTCATTGTAAAACTTCCATACATATAAACACTTTGGTTTGGGGGGGAGTTATTTTGTGTGTGTGTGTGTGTGTGTGTGTGTGTGTGTGTTTGAACCACAAATGTCTATGGAGATCACAAGACACCTTTATGGAGTTCTCTCTGCCCACCTTCTCTGTGAAATTCCAGGTCTGAACTCACGTTGTCTGGCTTGTGCTGAACACACCTTCTTCTGCTGAGCCCTTCGCCAGCACTGGGAGCTTATCTCTTGTCAGTACAGGATGGAACCCGGGGTCTCCCAGAGGCTGGGCGGGAGCTCTACCACTGAGCTACACTCATAACCGTCTCACGCTATGTTGACAACAGTTCCTCTGGGCATGGAAACTTAATGATGGGACCCTGTGGCTCCCGGCCGCTGTCCCAAGTTGCCAGGGGAGAGAAGACTCCCAGGTAAAGGATGGACATAGGGAACTGCTAGGAGAGGAGGAAGCAGATTGGGTTGGAGGCATGGTGGAGCTGACCTGGCTGGAAGGAATGGGGATGGTGGGGGTGAGGTTTAACAGAGGCAGGATGCACGGCTTGGCCTTGACTCAGCTACACTGGCACAGTACCTTATATAGTAAGAGCTCCACCCCCGTCCATATCAGGCCTGGGAGATGCCAACGGTGACCACCCTTAAGCCAGGGTATGTCTGGATTTGCTTCAGCAGACAAGTGGGAGACAGCGAAGTTTCTAGATTGGTGCTTTGAGAGATGCTCCAGTCCTGTCTAGGAATTGCCAGCTACATTTGCTCCTCAGGGGGTACTGAGACCTGCCTCCCATAGCTCCCAAGTGGAAGTCACCCTCCTGCAGGCAATGCTTGGTCCTTCCTGTGCCTCAGAAAACCCTGCCACCGCTGTCCTTACAGACCTAAGTCTGTTCTTCGTGTTTACAGTGAGCCTCTGCCGGACTGTGGGATGTCTCTAGACATTCGACTCTTCCTCTAGAGTCTGGTCTTCCTACAGGGCTTTGCCCAAGGCTTGACACAGGAAAAGGAGGTGTCTGTAATGCTCAGCGTCCTATAATGGGCACTTCAGAGCATTCCCAGTTCTGTAATTGAGGAGGGTGTGGGCCCTGGCTGGCTGCTGGCAGCTATGTTGGGGAGAAGAGAGCTCTTAGCATCCTGTCCTGCAGGACCTCCATGGATCTAAGCTACTACGACAGCAGAACAACCAGCATGGGACCCAGCCCCTCATTCCCAGAGTGCCCGGATGGGCTTGCGTAGCTTCCCTGGGCTGCCTGGATCCACTCACCTCTCTCTCACCCTCCTTCCCTTACCTGCCGTCACGATCCCAGTCATACACCTCCACCTTGATTGTCCTGGAAAACAAACAGCAAAGAATTCTGGGTAGGATGGACTGGAGGACGGGCCTCCTGCTCCAGGACCAGGAGGGATGCGTGCAATCATTCCTCCATGTTCCAAGCCTGTGTGCAAAGAAAACCCATCTTAAGACCTTTTTAGCAAAGGTTTTAAGGGGCAAAGGCCACCCTAGAACCACAGCAGGACATTTTGAGATACCAAGGGTTTGGCTGAAGCGGCCTCAGGCCTCAAGGCTACTCCTGCTTTCTTAGACAGAGTAGAAGCCTCAGCAGGAAGCCAAACTGGGCTACCTGTGGTAGGGCCATGACAGCAGATCTCACAATAAAGCAGGGGAAAGGATTACAAGACTTCCTGGCAGGAAGGACCCTGACTCTGAAGGTGTGATTGGTGAAGAGCCAGCCCCAGCCCTGCAGGTTAAGAAAGGATCTCTGGACCATGACTTGGGGTGGCCTGCTGAGTTTACCATCCCTGAGACTGGCCTCTGAGAAAGGGTGGGCTTTTCTTCACATTCTAACCCAGGCTGCTTTAATTAGTTTGTTTTGACTCCTAAGCATGGGGCTGGGCTTTGAGAGCCCATCTTATTTTTAGCCTTGTTCCCATGGCAACAGGCTAGAGGACCAGAAGCAGGAGGAGGGAGGTGGAGGGTTGCCGGTTAACCCTTGGTGCTGTCTGCTCTGTCCTCTGGGATGCCTAGAGACAGGGAAGCTGCCGGGCAGCACCAGGGGTCTAGGCAGGTGGGAGAGGCCCAGGAAGTGTGGGTTTCTGGTCTTGAGGTCCACATGGGATGCAGAAAGCAGTTTGAACTGGCTTTTCTTCTATTCCATCTCTGCCAGGAGTTGGCTTGGGAGTTCTGTGGCTTCCAGAAGGGGGCGCTGTCTCCTTTCAAATGAGTCTCTCCAGGCTCTGTGTGTGTGTGGGGGGGGGGGGTAGAGTCACAGAATGGGGCAGAAGAAAGTTCCAGAATAGAGTGCATGCATGGGCTAGCTTTCTGTAAACGGAACGATATGAAGCAGATACAGAGGCATGGTTTAAAGGTAACCTTTGCATTCTTTTTTTTGGTTTTTCCAGACAGGGTTTCTCTGTGTAGCCCTGGCTGTCCTGGAACTCACTCTGTAGACCAGGCTGGCCTCGAACTCAGAGATCCACCTGCCTCTGCCTCCGGAGTGCTGGGACTAAAGTCGTGCACCACCACCGCCCGGCTGACCTTTGCATTCTTATTTTATAAATGCAAACTCAGTGGTCCCTTGAGGCCGACTACTAAAATGATGTGTCATTGCCGTGCCTAAGTTTCTGAAGGCACTACAAAGAGGCCAGTGTGGCTTGGTGGCTTTGGCTTGGTCACTGGACCTGAATCCTGTGGTCTAAAGATGGCATGTCACCTTTTGAGCCACAAGCCCTGACTGTAGAATGGGATTAGTATGGGCCTTCCAGGATAGCTCACTGTGGTGTGTGTGTGTGTGTGTGTGTGTGGTGTGTGTATGCATGTGGGGGGGGGGGTGTCTAGAAAATGCCTCTTGATTTTCACATCATCCAACCTCCCATGAATGCCTTTTTACACAAAATTTACTTAAAGCCGGGCAGTGGTGGCGCACGCCTTTCATCCCAGCACTCGGGAGGCAGAGGCAGACAGATTTCTGAGTTCGAGGCCAGCCTGGTCTACAGGTCGAGTTCTAGGCCAGCGAAGGCTACCCTGTGAGGCCCCATTCCAAAACCAAACAAATGAAAAATCCTGCAGCTGGCGGAGATCTCCTAACACTCTTGCGAAGTGGACCACCCTGGTGACAGTAGCCCTTGCCACCTGGAGCACAGACGGAGGTACTGAGTGTGTGCCTGGCAAGACACCTCTGTGGATAAAGACCCGGTGGCTGAGCCTGCCAACCTGAGTGTGATTCCTGGGACCCGCAAGGGTGAACGGAGAGAACTGACTCCTGAAACCTGTCCTCTGACCGTCACACACCTCCAGCTGTAGAGAGGGTACACTCTCCTCCTACACCAATAGACAAACACACGTAATAAAAAAATTAAATCTCTGGCTGGAGAGGTGGCTCAGCGGTTAAGAGCACTGACTGCTCCTCCAGAGGTCCTGAGTTCAATTCCCAGCACCCACATGGTGGCTCACAACCATCTGTTATGGGATCCCATGCTCTCTTCTGGTGTGTCTGAAGACAGCTACAGTGTACTCATAGACATAATAATTTTTAAAAATTAAAAAAAAAAAAATCTCCAAGTCGAAGGGCCTGACTTATTTCATCGTCTGGGATTTTGGTTGTGAACACATCTGAAGAATCCTCCAGGAGCTCCAGCAAACTACAGAGCTACTGCCTGACCTCTTCAGACTCGAGCTTAGGATTCACATCCTTTCCTGGCTGATTCAGAATCAGCAGGTCCAGGGTGCAGTGTGGATGGGGTGGTGGCTAAAAGCTCCCCAGGGGACAGGGCTGGGAGGTCCCCTTGTGTCCCTTGGGCCTCCCCTAAGCAGCCTGGGGAGGGGCTGCTGAGCTCAGAGGCTGGGCCTCCAGCCTGGGCCTGGGTAGGGAAGAAAGAAAGAACAGCTCCCAGACTCATGGGGAGGCCTGGGGAGAAGCCCATTGTCTCTGCCCACTTATCTGTTGCAAAGCCAGGTCACAGCAGATGGGATTTGGGACCTACGGGCCTGAGCTCCGCCCCTTTACCCAGGTTATTCCCAGACTGGCTATGAGCTAGCCATAAGACCCAAGAGAATGTTCTTCTGGGTGAAGGAGAAAGCTCTCAGTGGCCCATAAAACCAACATCCCATTTGACACAGAAAGTCTCAGGGAAAGGGCTGGGGAGGACAGGGAAAGGTTTTGTTCTAGAGACAGTAGCCCAGGGCGGTGTCCCAGATCCTGCGGGTACTGGCTATGTAGCTCTGATGGCTGTTTCCCTGCAAACTTGGGATGGTTATGCCCTCTGTGAGGGTGCTGTCTCCAGCCACCCTGTAGGCACTAACACAGCTCTGTCAGGCATCCTCAACCTTCTCTTCATCCTCAGGCAATCCTACTGTCTCTCGGAATGTCCTCCATGGGTCAGAGATGGTTTTGCTCTCTGCTGTCAGCTTGGCTCCTAGGACAGTGCCTGGCAGATGTTAGGTATTCACGTGTTCCAGCTAGCTGGCAGGGATCACCTAACACCTCTGAGAATGGGCTATGCTGGTAACGGTTATATCCCGGAGGATGCTCGGATTAAAGGCCGAGAGTCAGGGTTCCAGGCCCCTGGCACCCAGGGTTGGAACCCCAAGGCCATATTAGAGAGAGATTGGCCAGTAGGGGTGCAGGTGAGGTCTCCAGGTCCCCTCCCAGAGTATTGACCATGGTGTGTACACTGTGGTCACCTATGGACCATGACGGGTACTAATGACCACTCAGGGTAGGAGAAGGGATATTGCCCCCCTCCCCTGCCCACAAGGCCCTAGGGCTGACAGGCCCTTAAGGCATTCCCTCCCCTAACAGTCAGATACTCCCGAGAGAAACTGTGAAGAGGGAAAGACCTAGGCAGTAGGGGGATAGACATGGGCTGTCCCATCTCACAGGACTGCTAAGGCCGCCCTTGCAGTGACACTTGAAGTGTTAGGTAGTAAGCCTGTACGTTCACGGTCAAGGCATGACTGGGGAAGAGCAGCCTCCCCTGAGCAGACCTGGTTTAATCAGGGAGACTCTTCAACCCCCAGAATTCCAAAGAGTAGAGCAGAGTCTGGCAATGCCAGAGAAAGTGCTTCTTGTCCCCACAGCCACCCCAGGGCTGGATGGAGTCTGCAGAAGGAAAAGGCACTGTCTTGCTCTGACATAGACTACGACCCTCCACTTTTACATCTGTGAAATGGGCACATCATGACCCTCCATTTTTCTCCTCATCTGTGAAATGGTACCTCAACTGGTGAGAGAGGTTCCTAAGGTTATTTTTCATGATAGGAGAGTCTGTGTTTAAGCCAACTGGGACCAGTATGACTCCATCTTAAGCATCCCATAATTGTAACAGCATGAAGCATTTTCATCAACCTGGGGTACTGCTCGCTCTTAGTAGAGATATCCAGTCTCCCAGTGTGTTCTCCCGGTTTAGCTACCTGGCAGTGGTCCTTCCTCAGCCCTCTCCTGTCTCCCACTTCACTTCTCTTCCTCCTTGCTCTGGGTTGGTGGCCTCTCCAACATGGCCTCTGTCCCCTCCCTCTTGCGATGTGCCTGGCTGCCAGCCACTTTTCTTCCTAAGATTAGAATAATAATGTTTGCTTATCTTGAAACACAAACACAGCTTTCTTTTAAGATGGTTCTTTCTGAACAAGCTGTGTTGCCTATAGGCTGTGACAAAAGGGGAACCCCACACACTAAACCTATTCAGTAAGAATCTAGCCCGGGGCTGGAGAGATGGCTCAGTGGTTAAGAGCACTGACTGCTCCTCCAGAGGTCCTGAGTTCAATTCCCAGCACCCACATGGTGGCTCACAACCATCTGTAATGGGATCTGATGCCCTCTTCTGGTGTGTCTGAAGTGTATTCATATACAGTGTACTCATAAAATAAATAAATAAAGTCTTAAAAAAAAAAAAAAAGAGCTGGGCAGTGGTAGCGCACGCCTTTAGTCCCAGAACTCAGGAGGCAGAGGCAGGAGGATTTCTGAGTTCAAGGCCAGCCTGGTCTACGGAGTGAGTTTCAGGACAGCCAGGGCTACACAGAGAAACCCTGTCTCGAAAACCCAAAAAAATAAAAATAAAAACATAAAAAAAAGAAAGAAGCTGGGTCCCACTGCTTCCCCAGATCCACCTCCCTACCCCCCACTCCCATTCTGTACCTCTCTCTGTGGTGCTGAGTGCCAAATGAGAGCATAGCCCACGCATGTCTCCCCCAGCCAGCCAGACACCAAAGTCTTTTGGACCTTCCCTCTTGCCATCCCCTGCTCCTCTGAACCATTCGAGATGAATTTCCAAAGGATCTTTGAGGCTTGAAACCACCACTCTAGGGTGCCCTTATCTCAGGTCCTCAAGGCCCTCAGCTTTGAACAATTTCTCTGAACCCCCCAGATGCACCTCACAACTGCCCTGTCACACTGTGTCATGACCAATTAGGAAAGATTTTAGAGCCGGCTCGGGTTGGACTCCTGGGTCAGACTCCACCACAGCTGTAGCATGGTGCAGGATGGTCCTCAGCTATGAGGTACAGCCACACTGGAAGCTCCTCCTAATCCTTTGTAGAACTAGTGTGACTGGAGGTGTCTCTGAGACCCTTATCTGTGATGGGGCCTATCTTCCTCCCCACTGGCTTGGGGACAACCTGAGCAGTAGCCTTGAGTCTAAGAGTCCAATGGGTCCCCAAAGCACCCAGCACAGTGACTGTCTAGAAGGGTAGAGACTCTGTTCTGAGTCTGCCACGGGGTCTACAGGAGAGGGACTGTGGTCTCGGAAGCAGCACATCCTCAGTGGGCTCTGGAGGCAATGCTAAGCCTGGGTGAGAGCCAGCCAGACACATTGGCCCCTGCATTAATTCTGCCGCCAATCATGTCACAGACAATTTGTGTCCAGCCATGAGAGGGAGAGCCAGCCACCCTGGAGGAAGATGGGGCTGGGCTCAGGCCTGTCTGCACTTCCCACCTCCTCCTCAGTCACGCTGGCTCCAGGGGACAGCCTCAGTCACAGTGTCCCTCTCTCTGGCTGTCACTGATACAGCTGGGTTCTCAGGACCTGGGAGTCCGTCCACTAGGGAGACAGGTTTATGTTTATATACTGTCTGGTCTCTCGTCCCTTCCAAGCCCTTCGCCTGATACCCACACCCACCAGCCTTCCAGCCTCCTTTAGAATCTAGCTGTCCTGTCCCCTCCCCGACTCCAGGTTCCCTGAGAGCCAACGAGGTCTGTGTGGGGGTGGTAGGGGGGAATTTGACCACAACATTCACTTTGGTTCCCAGCTCATTTTGCACAATTGTTTAGCCATCTACAGAGCGTGTGTCTGTCTAAGTTTTCATGGTCAGACCAGAAGGTCCCAAAAGACAGAGACAGCCACCCGCCCTTGAATGCCACATAATCAGGGACTCAGCACCAGGCACAAAGCACTGAATACCTGGGGACAGACTGCTATGTTTCTGTCCCAGCCAAAAGGACAAAAGGAGGCCACTTTGTATCTTAGACCAGCACCCCGTAAGTGTCTCTGGAGGGAAACAGATACCAGGACAACACCCACCTGCTCAGCACCCTTATCCACACCCCCTTGGAAGCCCTGTGAAGAGTCCCAGTGTATCCCCAAGGTGTCTGGTCTGATGCCCCAGGGCTTCTGTGGGAGCAGCCAGCAGACCCCCCACTTCTTCAGCCAGTGGTTGGGTGACTTTGGGCAGACCAATCCTATCTCAAGGCACCTATCAGGCCCGCCCTCCTGCTCCCTCCAGCACCTTCTGCAGTGGGTAATGACATGTTTCTCTGTGTGATTACTGGATTAATGTCTGCCTCCCCCACGGATACTTACGCTCCCTGAAGCTAAGTGGAAGGTGGGGTGGGCACATTTGTTCCCAGACAACTTCCAAGCTACATGGCAAGGGTTCAGAAAAAGAGCAGAGGAGATGCTGACTGTGTATCACCCGACAGCCTCCCGCTGGCCTCACAGGAGCAGCACTGTGTGTGTGTGTGTGTGTGTGTGTGTGTGTGTGTGTGTGTGTGAATGGGTATTTCTGCAATCACTTTGCAGAGAAGGACAGTCGAGAGACAGACAGGTTAGAGCTTGCCTGGGCTGACAGCTTCTTGGTCAGTCAGGGGTGAACTCAAGCACCAGTACTGACATGTGGTGGAGTTGAGGCAGAGAAGAGAGCAAGAGAGCTTGTACAGAATATGTGACAACACTTCATAAATGTTGTCATTGCTCCTACCCCTCACCCCGCACTTTTGCCCACCAGGTTGGCAGGGAGTCTCCTTGGGATTTTGACTCCAGAGTCTACCGGCCAAGAGTAAGGTTGCTAGAGATGGACCCCCTCCTGCCTCTACTTCCCTAATCCCTTGCCTGCTGCCATCTACCCCAGCCAGGGCTATTAAGGGCTCCAGACCCCATGATGGGGACATTCACACTCTGTCCCTTATAGAGCAACAGGAAGCTGCAGGGGTGTGTGTGTGTGTGTGTGTGTGTGTGTGTGTGTGTGTGTGTCCAAAGGAAAACAGAACACATGGGCAGTGATAGAGGCAGGAGGCTCTAATCCCCACTCTGCCATGGAGTCTGATTACTGCTGGGGAGGCCCTGTTTGCCAAGATAGGAAAGGAAGTGGGGGGGCACTCCTTAGCTCACCTGTCATAGTCCCCGTTGCACAGGGCCCTCACGGGGATGGAGAAGGTTTGCCACACTGGGTTGAGGGTGTTCTTCATGACCTCCGTCTTGTGACAGATGGTGAACCTGGCCAAGAGGAGTGGAGGAAAAGCGTCAGGCCCAAAGCTCAGATGGCCAGTGTCGCAGCCTTCTGACTTCTGACTGGAGGTGTCAACCTCGACAGCCACCGGCAGGCTAGAGCAAGACAGCACAACCCAGGAGCATCTGAACTAGCCAGGGCCCTGACTGGAGCAGCAGCACATCCTGGGGGGGATGTCAGAGACCTGAATTCCAGCCACTGTCCTGGGGCTGGCCTGTGTGACCGTGACCAAGCCCTTTCTCTCTGGGTAGTGCCTTTCTTTCCTGGGGACCCGGGAACTGAACCTCAGGACTAGATGGGTGGGTGGGTGCACGTGTGTGCCTGCTCTCCTTCCCTGAACATCCCTATTCCTGGCTCCCCATTCAATCTTCTCTACCTTCAGGCCAGCCATCCCCTCCAGAAACTTCTGCAACTGCTATGTTTCAAACAGACAAACCTTGGCTCTGACACCCCCCTGTTTCTCTCCTTGGCTTTCCTCTCACATTTCATTTGTCACCACTTGACACGGTCTATGTCTCTCCTTATCTGTCCCATTGTGCTCTGTCAGTAAAATTTAAGGTCCCTAGGAACAGGAAGTGTTCCCATTGTTGATGATGGTGTAGCCTAGAACAAGGGCCAGCCCTAGCAGATAGTCAAACATCTTTGGTTTGGTTTTTGTGCTAGGGTCTCATGAAACTTAGAACGGACTTAAGCTCCTCCTCTTCCTGCCTCCATCTCTCTTCTGCTGGACTTAAGTCTCCATATCTTGCTATCACCGTTAAAAGAAGAAAAAAAAAAAAAAAAAGCCGGACGTGGGCATGGTGGCACACACTCCTCTAATCACAGTGCTCAGGAAGCAGAGGCAGGTGGATCTCTGTGAGTTTGAGGCCCGCCTGGTCTCAAATTGAGTCTAGGACAGCCAGGGCTACAGAGGGAAACCTGATCCCCAGAAACAACAAAGCCCATTTATTTATTTTATTTTGGTGACTGGCAGCCACCCAGCATGGATGGTGGGAACCAAACCCAGATCTCTTGTAGGAACACGGGTGCTCTTAATGACTGAGCCATCTCTCTAGCCCCTAGTCATATTTTAAAGGAAACTGGTGAGGACCAGGGATGTTCAGCTGATAGAGGCTCGACAACACAGCTCTATCTAACAGCGGCCCAAGCGCCTGCTTCCAAAATTAATAAACAAATAAAATAAAAGGAGCCGCCAGGCATGGTGGCTCACACCTTTGGTCCCAGCACTTGGAAGGCAGAGGCAGACAGGTCAGTCGCTATGAGTTCCAAGCCAGCCAGGACTACACTGTGTGACACCATCTCAAAATAAAATAAAAATAAATGGGACCCAGGCAGGAACTGTGCATCCTGTGTGAGCAAAGCCCTGTCCTTGGGGCGCCTGAGAGCCCTTGAGCCCCTTCAGTTGGAATCCGAGAACCTGCTTTGCTAGCTGTGTAGAAAGGGCTGTCTCCACCGTTCCAGCAAGGTGTGCTGCCCACCCCTCCTGCCATGCCTAGCCTGTCTCAGGAGCAGCCTTACTCCTAGGATGGGCAAAACTCTCCCAGCACCCGCTCCGGTGACATTCCAGCTTGGAAAGGTCACCAGGAAGCGCCAGGGCCCCACCCGAGCCCACACAGCCTGTGCCTGTTTCTTCTTTGGTAATTTTCAAGTCAAAAATGTCATTCTTGTCAGCGGGCTGAGTATCTCCTGTGCTCCTTCCCGCCCACCCACTGGAGTGTGAGATCCATGTGGGAGACCTTGTGGCTTACCCTGGAGCTGGAGGAGGGGCTGGGGCAGAACACACCCCCTCCCCAACCTCCTGCTGCCTGGGACTGGGGCAGGTGGCTGACAGGAGTGGGGGGAGTGGAGGGGAGGGTAGCCAGACTGTTCAAAAGCCGGCTGGACTTCAGGGATCTACCTTGGAACAGTCCCCCAAAGGGTGGATTTACCCTGCCTCCTCAGCCCGCACACACAGACCTCTGTCCTTCTTCTGTCAAGGCCCAAGAGCTCAGCAGGTCTCCTAACCTCCAGTCCAGTTGTTCTCCACGTTTCTTCTTGGACCTGGGTGGTCCTGCTGCTCTACTCGCTAGCTGCAAAGGGCTCCCTTTAAAGTCCCTACCACAGTCAGACCCACAGGCTTCTCAGACCCCCTACTGCTCTTGCCTGGGGCCAGGAGCCTCTAGGCCAAGTGGTCCCTGTAGAAGGTTCATTTTTATGCACAGTTGGAGCATGGGTGTGGGAGAGTGTCACCCATCTGCCAGACAGATGTGAGTCCCAGTTCCAGAGCCAGATGTGCATCCCCAGGCAAGCCTTTCCCTGAGTTTCCCTTGCTGGTAAAATGATACTAAAAGAATAGCTAAAGGCAAACAGAAAAGGTAAAAAAAAAAAAAAAAGTAGCATGGTGGCGCACGCCTTTAATCCCAGCACTCCGGAGGCAGAGGCTGTGAGTTCAAGACCAGCCTGGTCTATAGAGTGAGTTTCAGACAGCCAGAACTACAAAGAGGAACCCTGTGTCAAACAAACAAAACAACAACAATAACAACAACAACAACACAATGGCTAGAGCTGAAGAAATGGGTCAGTAGGTAAAGGTGCCATCTAAAGACCTGAGTTAATCCCTAGGACCCAGATGGCGGAACGAGAGGGACTTTCTCTCTCTCTCTCTCTCTCTCTCTCTCTCTCTCTCTCTCTCTCTCACACACACACACACACACACACTCTCTCACACCCATGCACCCCCCAGCATTTTGCATCTGCTTCTTCCTGACTGCAGATGCAACATGGCCAGCTGTCTCTAGTTTCTACAGTCTTGACCTCTCCACCCTGAGGCTGTGACAGACATACCCCCAACCCAACCAGGAGCCAAAACAAAACAGTCCTTAAATCGCTTTTGTCGGGATTTTTCATCACAGCTAAAGGAGAAATGATACCGTGACCATTCTGTCTGGGAGCATTCTAGCATGCTAGAAGATTCTGTTGGGTTACAGCTCCTAAAATTATTCAGTTGTACCTACTAATGCCAGGTCAGGGCCCTGTAAGCAGCTAGCTTGGTTGTGGCCTCTGGAAGGGCAGAGGGGCCGCTAACGTGGAGCCAGACAAGACAGAACAGCTCAGAGATATCCTGGCTTCCTGCCTCCAGGCTGACTGCCTTCCAAGCTCCTGGTTCTTTCCTAACTGGGGGTATTCCCAGCCCCCCTTCTCCCCTCATTCCTTGGATGGTCACCTTCCTCTTCTTCTTCAGTGTCTGTCTTGAGTGGGGAAGTACACTGGCCACCGAGTTACAGTCCCCAGTCAGTTTCTTCAATATTCAGTCACACCCAAGTGACACTCACCCCCAAATGACTCCCAAGGCCACAGCCATCAGAACAGTTCCTTGGGTGTCCCCAGCACTCTGGGCTCCCCTGACCCTAGTACCAGGAAAAGGCCCGTAGCACTGGTCCCCATGGGTCTTCATGAAACCCCTCTTCCCGCTCCTTGTCTCACTCCCACCCACAGTTCAGCTCGGGCCCCTCCCACCTGCTCCTCAATCACAGTCATGAGCCCCAGAACCTTCCCACACAGCCCACTCCACACGTCCCTTCCTGTGCTGCTCTCCTGCCCCCAACCCTCCTCCCACCCACCGCCAGAGCCCAAAGGGCTAGCTAGGACTCAACCTCTCTGCAAGGGACAGTGCTCAGGAGAGAACAACCAAGCCTTTCTTCTTCTTTCTCCCCACTAAACCCAACTTGAGTCCTCGGGAATTATTTAAAGCATCTTGCAGGGAGCCCTCAAAGAGACAAAGCAGCCCTAAAGCGGCCCTTTGTTATGCAGATGATCACACCTCAATTCCCGTTTGGTAGTTCAGGTTTAAAAATCAGTTCTCTCTTGCACCGAAATACACCTCCTGCCTGCTACTGCCCTGCCCCCAACACACACACACATACACACACACACCCCACTTGTGCGCACACTGGCACTTCAGCATACGGGGGGTGGGGGGGCGGTGTGCCCTGCGCTTTAGCTCTGCACAAGGTTTGCTTTCCGGCCCTGTTAAGAGCTCTCTGCTCCTCACTCCACCCTAAGGATCCATTTCTTCCTTGCTGAGTTTCTCCAATTAACCCTTCTGACCTCATCACTTCCGTCCTCTGTAGAATCCCAGAACCTGGCTACATAAAGAGACCAGGGAGACTACCTCCCTTTAACTGCTTCATTTCAGAGATGAGAAAATAGGCCCGGGGGGGGGGGGAGGGGGGGGGGAGAGTAACTTGTCCTGGGTCAGACAGCTGCTCCGTGGGAGGGACCTAGGTTCTCAGGACTTCAGCCCTTGTATTGCTGACCCACATTGGCCACTGCTCTGTGTGCGTGTCCCTTAATGGGGAAGGAGATTGGGGCCTTTCCACTCTGTAATTCTGATTATATAGATTCTGATTTCCACTCTGTAATTCTGATTATATAGAATGTGGGGCCATGAGGAAAAAGTCTTAGCACTGCTTGGTCCGATGTGCAGTTGGGGGACCTTTGAGGGTGTTCTGAATTTGGGGGGTGGTGGCTGGGTTGTGCAGCATGGAGCTTTTAGGCTCTAGCCCTGTTTTATAGTCCCTGGGGTACACAGTGCCCACCATTGCTAAGAGCTTTCAGGTAGCAATACCAGGTCTCCACATTGGCTTTATCAGGGCATCAGGTCCACATGGCAAGGTTCTCAGGGGCGGTCATGGCCTCCCGGCCTTGCCTGATGTACAGGTGCTCTGGGGTTGCGTGGGGAAGACTCACGTTCCATCTTCATTGCTCCGGTAGAAAACCAAGAAGGGGTCGGATTTCCCGAAGAAATCTTTCTTATCCAGCTTGTTGGCACAGAACTGCATTGTGGCCACATCCTGGGAAGGAAGGAGGACGGGATGGTAAGGCAGGAGGATTCCAGGGACAGGCAAGGGCAGATAGGGTAGCATTGTAAGTACGCCTGGTAAACCTGCCAGCTGGAGAAGCAGATGCATCTGAAGCTGCCCTGGATTCAAATCCTAGCTCTGCCACTTTGGAGCTATGTGGCTCCAAGGAGAGGAGGTAACCTCTCAGAGCCTCTGGGGTTCATGGGTGGCAGTGGGGAGCACAGGTGGCCAAGTGTGTGAAGCGTTCAGTGTATAATCCCTTCTGGTGCTCACCATGGTGACGTGGCAACCAACGGCCCTGCTGGGCATGGCCTGCTGACCCCGAAGCCTGGCACTGTTCACGATGCCCCATGCTCCCATGGGTCCTGTGTGATTCCTAAAGGACACCCGAGGTTAGGTGTCCCCTTCCACTAACTAGGAGGATGGGACAGGGCCCCAAATCGGGGGCCAAAGGCTCGGAGTGGAGGATAGAAGGATATGAGGGAGGGACTTGGGGACGAGGAGAGGCTTACCAAGCACAAGCAGAGCTAATTTTGATCCCCAGACAGCTCCCTGACCCATTGCCCTGCAAAGAAGCAGCCAGGCTCTCTGAGAGGGATCCTGCCCCCTCCAGACTCCGCCCCCCCCACTCCATCTTTCTCAGGCTCTGACCCCACCCCTATCCCCCAGGACACCAGCCCCTCCCACTTCTTGGCTCTGCCCTAACAGCCTCTTCTGGCTGGGCATGCTGTAGAATGCAGAGGGCAACCAAGGTGTGTGCATGCGTGTATGTGCATGGGAGTGTACATATGTGTGAGTATGTGTGTTCATGTGGGTAAGCACATGTTTATGTGTGAGTGTGTACACATGCACAGGTGTGTGAGTGTGTGTGCATGTGCGTGTGAGTCTGGGCATGCTGTGGAAGGCAGAGGGCAACCAAGGTGTTTGTTACTTTCCTCTCACAGAGACAGGGTCTCTGTTCTTCACTGCCCTGCAGGTCAGCCTGGTGGGCCCTGAAGCTTCTGGGGATTGGCCTGTCAGCTCCCCATCTTGTCGTAGGAACCCTGGGATTACAGTTGCTCACCCTGAGTATCCAGTTCAGTGCTTCTCAACCCCCCTAGTGCTATGGCCCTCTAATACAGTTCCTTATGTTGTGCTGACCCCCCAACCAGAAAATTCTTTTGGTTCCTACTTCATAACTACACTTTTGCTATGAATTTTGTTATGAATCGTAATGTAAACATCTGATGGGCAGGATAGCTGATAGGCAACCCTGGGGGTCACGACCCACAGGTTGAGAACTACAGATCCAATTCTTTCGTGGTTCTCAACACTCCCACAGCAAAGGCTTTTACCACTGAGCTATCCTACCACTGCTCCCTCATATCTATGCTTCATTTAATCCTGTCAACCGTTCTGTGCAGGTAGGCTGGAGGAGGGGTGGCTCAGCACTCAGGAGGTAGAGGCTGGCAGATCTCTGTGAGTTCAAAGCCAGCCTAGCTGGGCAGTGGTGGCACACGCCTTTAATCCCAGTACTTGGGAGGTAGAGGCAGGCGGATTTCTGAGTTCGAGGACAGCCTGGTCTACGGAGTGAGTTCCAGGACAGCCAGGGCTACACAGAGAAACCCTGTCTCAAAAAACCACCCCCCCAAAAGAAACAAAAAACCCAAAAAACTTCAAAGCCAGCCTTATCTACATAGTGACAGTTACAATTTCTAGACCAGGCTGACCAGGCCTACATAGTGAGACCCTGTGACACACTCTCAATCTCATACACACACACACACAAAGGCCCATTGAGGCTGAGCCCCTGCCACTAAGTCTAAGTTCGATCCCAGGGACCAGCATGGTGGAAGAAATCCTGCAAGCCATCCTTAGACCTTCACGTTTGCCAGAGCACACATGTGCCTATACACATACACATGGAACACAAATAAATAAAATGTAGGAAATAAAGAAAAGACCAAGAGGGGCTTGGAGAGATGGCTCAGTGGTTAAGAGCACTGATTGCTCTTCCGAAGGTCGTGAGTTCAAATCCTAGCAACCACATGATGGCTCTCATCCATCTGTAATGAAATCTGATGCCCTCTTCCAGGGTGTCTGAAGACAGCTACAGTGAGTGGGGCTAGAGTGCGAAGAAAAAGTGTCTGAAGACAGCTGCAATGTACTTACATATAATAAATAAATAAATAAATCTTAAAAAAAAAAGAAAGAAAACAAAAGAAAGAAAGAGACCAGAAAATGGATGAACAGAGAGGGTAACGTTCTTACTGAATGCCACACAGCTACGAAGGAACTGGAGTGATACATTATGGCTCCAGGAAAGAATAGCTGAAATTCTAAATAATGACCCCGCTTCCCCAAGGTAAGCTTAATTATGTTCTGTAGCCTCCAATGGAGGAGGCAGAGAAGTGTGAAATCCAAGTAGAAGGGCCTCTATGCAAACTAGCTAAAATGGGAAGAAAAATAAAAGCATGCTCTGAACTCCAGCTAGGTGGAAAGCTTGGCCAGGGAGTGACAGCAGGTTTCCTGCCTGTGATAGATAAACGAGGCTGCAGCAGACTCATCTCCATCCCACCCCCAACACACACATGCACACACACATACATGAGCGCGCGCGCGCGCGCGCGCGCGTGCGCGCGCGCACACACACACACACACACACACACACACGCGTGCGCACGCACACACTCTAGACTCCTAGAGCACACGGTGACTGCTGGATCATGAAGGACCGCTGGAAGACAAGACAGATCTTCAGAGAGGTTTCCAACTGGTCAGCAAAGCTATGTCTCTGATGACACCCAATGGGAAAGTTGGGGGTTGGGGGGCAGGAAGTCAAGGTCCCAGCCTGGAATGAGGGTGGAACCTGAGGTCCTGGCACATGCTGGGCGAGCCCCATCCCTGACCTGCTTCCCAGCCTGTGGTGTGTGTGTGTGTGTGTGTGTGTGTGTGTGTTATGATGCTCTCTCCTGGTCCCCACCAATATGGTTAGCAGATGGGTCACACAGTGTGAATCTGAGAAGAGGCCTGGATCCCAGGGTTCCCTTGAGGGTTGGGACTAAGGGTTTGGTGCTAAGGTGGGGCTTTCAGTTGGAGCCTGAGAGAGGCTGTTCACAGCCTGTGCGCCGTGGGAACCGGTGGCAGGGAAGATAAAACCCGCTCCTGGGATATAATTTCCTGCAATTTCTGCCTTTCACCCTATCTTCTTTAAAAAAAAACATATTATGCTTCTCTGAAACAGCAGGATTGCTTCAATTTGCATATCCCCGAATGCTAATTGTGCTGCCTCCGGGATTCAGCAGGCAGCCTTTCTCTGGCAGCAGGGCCAGGTTTCCTCAGGCCCTCCTACCCCAGGAAGCAGACTGAGGAGGTCAAAGGTCAGAGGTCAGAGGTCAGGCGTCCTGGTATCCACTGTTTTGCCCTAGAGCCAAAGGTAAATGTAAAACTTGAGGGCACCTGTAAGACTCAATAATCAAAAATTTTGTTGCTGTTGTTGTTTTAGATTTATTTATTTATTTTATGTGTGTGAGACACTGTCTGCCTTCAGACACACCAGAAGAGGGCATCGGATCCCATTACAGATGGTTGGGAGCCACCATGTAGTTGCTGGGAATTGAACTCAGGACCTTTGGAAGAACAGTCAGCACTCTTAACCACTGAGCAATCTCTCCAGCCTAGTAATCAAATGTTTTAACATTGCTTAAAAAAAAAATCAATATGAAATAAATTTGTGATAAACAAAACACAAAAACATTGAAACCGGTTTTATAAATGAAGCAACCAAACCACAGAAAGCTACAAAGTAGCCTGCCCAGAGTCACACACTTCACAGGGTCTTTCTCTCTATAGTCCTGGCTGTCTTGGAACTTGCTCTGTAGGCTCACAGAGATCCACCTGCCTCTGCCTTCCAAGTGCTGGGATTAAAGGCCTGCACCACCACCATGCCCAGTTCTTGATTCAGGGGCTTGAATTCTCAATCAGCCTTCAAGCCTAAAGGACATTTTAAAATGGATAACGGGACCATGGTGACATCTATTGTCTTCTGGTCTGTTGGATTTTCCAAATTTCCTAGAATTAGCACAGTGTTCTTTTTGGTCAGATAAAAAGGCCCAACGTGGGACTCCTGGTGTCGTGGAAGGCAAAGACAGGTGGGTCTCTTTGAGTTTGAGGCCAGCCTGATCTACAAATTGAGTCCAGGACAGCCAGGGCTACATAGAGAAACGATGTCTCTAACCACTCCCCCCCCCCCAATTGCATGGTGTGTGTGTGTGTGTGTGTGTGTGTGCGTGTGTGTCTCTGAATCTAGATTGTGTATGTGAGCATATGGGGGTGGAGCTAGAATCAGGATGCTAGAGAGATGACTCAATCAGTATATGTTACACAGGCATGAAGGTCTGAATTCATATCCCAGCACCCATGGTAGACTGTTGGGCATGGTGGATCAAGCTTGCACTAGACAGGTAGAGATAGGGAGACCCCTGGGCTCACTGGCCAGCAGTCAGATGGTGAGCTTCAGACCAGTGAGAGAGCCTGTCTGAAAACCCAAGATGCACAACTCCTAAAAAATGACAAGCAAGGTTGTCTTTTGGCCTTCACACTCAAACAGACATGTGCATAACACACACACATGCTTGAGTTACTTAAAAAGGAGGGCCAGAGCTGGGCAGGAATGGTGTCATAGGCAGGGACAGGTAGTGAGTTCCTGGATAGCCAGGCCCATATAGTCAGAACTAATAAACAACCAAAAGGAGCGCTGTAGAGGAAGGCTCAGGGTTAGGTGTACTTGCTATGCAAAAATGAAGGCCTGAGTTAAGATCCCGGCACACACTTAACACCAAAGCTGCATGGTCTCGTCGGCACCTGTAACCGCAGTGCTGTGGGAATCAGAGGCAGGAAGATCTGGGGCTTGGCAGCTGCCAGCCTAGCCAAAGGAACAAGAACCCTGCAGGGTCAGGGTCAGGGAGAGAGGAACAAGAACCTTGCAAGGTCAGGGTCAGGGAGAGATCCAGCCTCAAAGGAGTGTGCACAACTTCTCTCTTCTCTCTCTCTCTCTCTCTCTCTCTCTCTCTCTCTCTCTCTCTCGGATTCTGAAACTACATCCCAGCCAGGATGGGGGGCTAAAGAGAAGGGGAGGGGAAGCCAATGAGGAGGCTTTGTACTGCTGGCCATCCAGATCCAGGTGGTGGTCCCAGCAGCCTGGGGAGATGGAGCCTTTGTTGCAGCAGTGACTGTGGCAGAGCCTTGGGGTCCAGGGTCAAGCTGCGTTGCGTTTGTTGTGGTAATGGCCAACTTCCAAAAAACATCCAATCAGCTGTGCCTATGTTGGTGTGATCTCTTGGAGGCGGAAAACCCTCAGCTGACCACTTTCCCTCCCACTCACTGTGCCTGCATAACTGGGAAGCTGACCTAAATCCATTGCTTGGAAGGAAGGAGAAACATTAGACTAGGCTGTGAGCTAGCTAGGGTGGCCCATTCCTGTGACCCCAGGAGGAGGAGCAATCTGGGACTTAGAGGACTAGACCTGGGTAGACTGTAGAATGAGACAGTGTCTCAGAAACACACACACACAAGAAACAAATCAAATGAAAAAGAACGTATGGGGGCTGGAGAGATGGCTCAGCGGTTAAGAGCACTGACTACTCTTCCGAAGGTCCTGAGTTCAATTCCCAGCAACTACATGGCATCTCACAATTGTAACTCCAATTACACTGAGATCTGACACTCTCACACGGACACGAATGTAGTCAAAATACCAATACACGTAAGATAAAAATAAATAAGTAAAAAAGAATATAGGATGTTCAATGAACTATTAAATGATGGTTCACCCACATAATGAAGAGTAACATTTCTAAGTCTATTGACAGAAACCTATAGCCCAATAACTAGGTACCATATTGGCTGGGTGGTGGTGGGGCACACCTTTAAGCTGTGCACTTGGGAGGCAGAGGCAGGAGGATCTTTTAGTTTGAGACCAGCCCGGTCTACAGAGTGAATTTCAGGCCAGTTAAAGCTATACAGTAAGACCCTGTCTCAAAACCAAACCACCAAACAACTAGGTACCAAATCATACCAAAAAAAGATCTAAATATACGGAGCCATAAAAGGCATCCAAATGTCAACAATAATTCTCTCTGGGTGATTTTTCTCTATTTCCCCACTTGTGCAGAATTAACGTGGTGGGTTGTTTTTTTTTTCTTTTTTCATTTCCATTCGTGTGTACATGTGTATGTGTGTTCTCATGTGTATAAGTACACGTGTGCTCAAGTACTTGTACATAGGTGCTTAAGCGTGCAGAGAGGTTGATGTTTGGCACCTTCCCCCGTCACTCACCATCTTTATTCTCTGGGCAGGTGTCAATCAAACCTAGAGCTGGCTTATGTGGCTATGGTTGCTAGCTTGCTTGCTCCCCGGTAGGTGGGGTCCACATCCACCTCTGGAGGCTGTTATTACAGGGTTACCATGCCCGCTAGGCATCCACATGGATACTCAGGATGTGAACTGCGGCTCTCTAGCTTGTGCAGTGAGTGCTTTACCATAGAGCCATCTCCCAAGGCTAATATGGTTAACATAATAGTGCATACACGCATATATTTAAGCACCAGAGATGCTCTTTTTGTTTTGTTTTGTTTTGTTTTGATTTAACTAGGGAAATTATTTCCGAGACTAAGAAATTATATGCTGTGTTTTAGGGAGGGTTCTCATGTCTGTCTGAGCCCCGACAACACGCCTACCCTACCCTTCACAAAGCCTGCATGCAGCTGCGGGTCAGAGGACCTGCACCCCATAGCGACTTTGGTTTCTTCTTGTCTCTCTCCTTCCCTCCAACGACTGTTCCCTTCCAAAGTCTTCAGCAAAGAGAAACAGCACCCTCAAGTCTCCCTGAACCCCCTGCTGGGAGGTCTCACAGAATCCAGCTAGCCATAATGGTGCACACTTTTGATCCAAGCACTTGAGAGGCAGAGGCAGGAGGATCTTCGAGTTTGAGGCCAGCCTGGTCTGCATAGCGAGTTCCAGGACAGTCAGGGCTATACAGAGAAACCCTATCTTGAATGCCTCCCCCCCCCAAAAAAAAACAGAAAGAAGGAAAGAGTATAACCCCTCCTTCCACCACCACCCCTGTAGCCTGTCTCCCTGACATATTATCATCTCTCTCTCCTGACTGGGGATTGGGGGGTTCTGCACAGCTGTTTCCCAGGAAGCTGGTTTCAAAGATTTACGGTGTACCTGCTTTTTCACATGGGCACATAATAAAATATCCTCGGATTTTCTTTCAGGGTCAAGAATGTCATGTGTAATAAAAAAAAATAAAATAAAAAAAAAGAGGAAATGGGCCTGGTAGGGTGGAGAGGCTGGGATTCCTGGCTGCCATTTCTCTCCCTAAATGAGAACTCTGGGGGACAGAGGGCAGAGTGAGTGAAACATTGACTTGCTGACTTGAAAGAAATGAGCTCCCTACCAGTCTGGAGACAATTTATAGGTGGGGGAACCATAGGATGCAGTGGCGGGAAGCTTGGGGCATCCTTGGCTGGCAGAGATGAGGCAGGTCTCTCCTCCCCACTAGCCTCCTGGAGACAGATACAGATCATGATCTAACCAGCAGGAAAGCCAAGGAGATCCAGGGCCTTCTACTGCATATGCAGCCATCTCTCAGAATTCCAGTTCCAACTCTCAAAGCTGGGTTTTTGCTGATGGCTATGAGCGTGCAGAGCCCACAGGGTGACCATTCCAAGGTATTGAGAAATTGTCTTTCATCTGTTTTGGTAGAGGCAAGGTCTCGATAGGGGCTGCCCGGGAACTCAGAGATCTGCCTGCCTCTGCTTCTGAGGAGCTGAGATAGAAATGTGCTCCACCATAAAAATAAAAAAGAGGGATGGTGTATAGCTTAGTGGTGGAATGCTTGCTTAGCCTGGGAAAGGTCCTGGGTTTAATCTCCAGCACAGGTGTATTTGTCAACAAGAGAGCCTCGGAAAGGTGAAGACCTCACAGGACATGGAGAAGTGTGGGTGGTGACTACAGAGCTGACACTTACCCTGTCTACTTAAGGACCCCAAATATATTTCCATCAAATCTGACTGTAGGAACCTTCTTGGCATTAATATTCGGATGAGCAAGGCTTTTCTTTACCTACTAAAGTAAGCCTGTGACAGGCAGGCTGGTATCCATTCCAATCCTTTGCTGTCCCTGGCCACCCACACAGGCTCCAGGCTGAAGGCAGGAAGCCCCACGCCTTTCGGACCCACTCCAGGCCCCGCCTTCTCCCTTTGATCCTCCCACTGAAAGACTGAGTTGCAAAGCTGCTCACATGTAATTATTTTAATTCAGCCAGATGCTAAGAATTAGTCTCTTTTCCTTGCAAGGATTCTAGGGAAAGAGAGAATTCAGCCAAAGATGTGCCAGAAGAAAAAGGAGCTGACAGCCTCTGGGGGGAAGAGGGAGCCCTCAAACCCCCCCAGTGTGGGCAAGAGCCTCAAACAAGGAAACTGCAGTGTCCAAGAGAGTGAAGTGGCTGGGAGGAGGGGGAGGAAGAGAAAGGGGGAGGGGAGGAGGGGACCTCAGGTGGGAGGAGGAGGAGGAAGAAGAAGGGAGGGAGAAGAGAGTTTAAGGTGGTAAAGGAAGATGTTTACAAGCTGCTGGGTAAATCACCAGCGGCAACCTGCCTAAGCTTAGATACTCCACAGCGCCCTTGCTATCTTTTACTTAAAGATAAACCAAGGAGGAGGGCTTGAGCTCAGGGAAAACTGAATTTGTGCCAGCAAGCAGTTCCTGCCCAGCCCCTCCTGAGCAGCATCCTCAACCCCTTCATCTACAGCATCCACAGCTGCTCCACAGCCAGGGAATCCTGAGGCTCTGGGCTTAGAAGAGGGAGTTGGAGCCACAAGAACGGGAGTTATCCATGGTTGTGAGCCATATTGTGTGTGCTGAGAATCAAACCCGGGTCTTCCGCAAGAGCAGCCAGTGTCATCTTTCCAGCTTCTCACGTTGATTTTTTGTTTGCTTGTTTGTTTTGTTAAGATGGGATCCCTCTGTGTATCCCTGGTTTCCTGGAACTTGCTATCCAGACCTTGAACTCAGAGATCCTTCTGCCTCTGCCTTCCAAGTACTGGGATTAAAGGTGTGCGCCTCCACACCTGGCTACTATGTTGATTCTAAATTATTCTAAAAGGGGTTAATGTATGACTTAACTTTCTCTGTCATAGTTTCTAACATGGTGGACACATAGTTTCTAATATGGTGGACACATAGTTTCTTACATGGTAGATACATAGTTTCTAACATGGCGGATACATAGTTTCTAACATGGTGGATACATAGTTTCTTTTTTTTGTTGTTTGTTTGTTTTTCGAGACAGGGTTTCTCTGTATAGCCCTGGCTGTTCTGGAGCTCACTCTGTAGACCAGACTAGCCTCGAACTCAGAAATCCACCTGCCTCTGCCTCCCGAGTGCTGGGATTAAAGGCGTGTGCCACCACTGCTCAGCAGATACATAGTTTCTAACATGACAGCCACTCCTGGAAGGCTGCTCTGATCTGGGAAGGCCAGGAAGTCTTGTTTTTCCTTCTCCATCTTACAGTCCCAGGGGAGTCCTGCCTCTGCACCCAGGCTTGGCTTTGAGTTGTCACTTTGCCCAGAATCCGGTTCTGCATCCTATTGTTCCAGAGACAGGCTGTAGTTTTGGGTAAAATGAGACTCTTGCTCAAGGCCTTCCCCACGCATAACTGAGTTTCATCTTGCATCTCAGGACCAGTGTGAGTGCCTGCCATTGTCAGCGTCAACTGTCAACTTTACAGAAATCTAAAGTCACCAGGGGAGAGGGACCCTCAACTGAAGAGTTTCCTCCATCGAGTTGGTGTGTGGACATTTTGTGAGGCATTTTCTTCTTTTTTTATATTTATTTTTATTATACTTAATTATGTGTATGGGTGTGTGCACATGACTCTAGGTACTGTGATAGGCCAGACACATCTGATCCCCTTGGAGCTGGAGTTACAGGCAGTTGTGAACGGCCAGACATGGGTGCTGGGAATTGAACTTAGATTCAATGCAAGGAGAATACACATTTTTTAACCACTGAGTCATCTTTTCAGCTCTGAGGGAGCTGATGATTTTTTGTTGTTGTTGTTGTTGTTTTGTTTTATGTTTTTTGTTTTTTGTTTTTTTTTGTTTTTGTTTTTGTTTTTTTTGAGACAGGGTTTCTCTGTGTAGCCCTGGCTGTCCTGGAACTCACTCTGTAGACCAGGCTGGTCTCGAACTCAGTAATCCACCTGCCTCTGCCTCCCGAGTGCTGGTATTAAAGGCGTGCACCACCACTGCCTGACTGATGGTTTTCTTGATAGTTAATTGATGTAGGAGACATAGTCCACCATGGGTGGCGCCATCCATAGGCAGGTGGGTCTAGGCTCTATAAGAAACTCATTGACCATGATCCTGAGAGCAAGCCAATAAACAGCGCTCCATGGTTTCTGCTTCAAGCCCTTGCCTTGCTTTCCTGCTCCGACTTCTCTCAATGCTGGACTGTTACCTGGGATTATAAAGTAAAATAAACTCTTTCCTCCACAAGTCATTTCTGACATGGTGTTGATCCCAGCAAACTAGAACGCTGCTCATCAGTTGAGAAATGGCATCATCTGTCAGTACAGCATCTTTACACATCTCCTTCTCAACAGCCATCAGAGCCCTGAGCCCTTTCTTGGTGTGAGGAGCCACTCCTATTGCCTGTTTCTCCATCATCCTACACAAGCGTCAAACCCAAAGGCTGCCGGGGATTGCAGACTCTTGGCATCGCAGCAACCTTGGCCACCTGCATTCATGTTCACACCTTCCTACACACACGATCACCCATGTGTACACACTCACACTTACACACACACGCACACACACACACACACACACACACAGTTCTTCTCTCCATTCCACAGAGGGTGTCACCCTATACCCAAAACAAAACTGAAAAGTGACAACCAAATCTCAAGTGCCCAGGGACAGTCTGGGCTCAGGGACTTGTGATAGGGCCTGGAAGTGGTGGTGCAGACTAGTCCTTCCTGCCTTGGATCTCACTCTGCTCAACCGTAAGAATGAAATCTTCTAGCTCCAGTCTTAATGGTCTCATGCCAGCCAAGTCATGAGGAGCCTTGTCTACCCTGGGCTCCCTCCAGGGTCCAATAATCCTGGTCCATGGAGAAGAAGGCTTTGTTACTCACCCTGCAGTTGCTCAGTTCCTCTGCAGACAGGATGATGGTACCACATTTCTTCCCTGGGACACCACTGAAGGAGAAGAGGCAAAACAAAAATGACAAGCCAGACAAGGACAGACCAACCTGACACTCCTGGGTCAGCCACTCCCACGCCCACCCTGTGCCATCCAGGCATCTGCCCCTGAGAAAGAAAGTCTTCAGAAGTGCCTGGGCAATGTGGCCAAGCGCTGCGTGGCTGGGGCCACGCCCTCAGCTTCGGTGGCCCCGCCCCTTGCTCCCAAAGCCCACCAGGGAGGTCTTAGAATGGCAACAGCACCCAGACTCACCCGGAAGCTTCCGGACCAGTGGTTCTGGAGTTTTCCATCCAAAGACCACTTCTGTGGGCAAAAGACCTTGTGGGCTAGCCACCCTGTACCCGGCTGACCCAGGGTCCCCTGATGTTCCTTCCAGCTCTGAGCCAGTCTCCTTCACTATGGAAGAGCAGCTGAGGATAGGGTATGGTCTCTGGGAGGGGGGACTCTTCGTGGCTCTCACCTGCAGCTACCTCCCTTTCAATTCCTTGGCTGGGGTCTTCTAGAGACAAGAAACAACTCATTTCTCCTTAGTAAGGAGCCAGGCAGGACAAAGAGAAGCCCCCCCAGAAAGGCAAGCTGGAGAGGGTTCTATTCAAGCTACTCCACCCCTATTCTCCTTGTAGGTGTGTGTGTGTGTAGGGAGGAGATGTCCCAGGAGGATCTTAGGGTCACTGAGAGGGAGAGTCATATGTGAGGCGGTGGGGCAGCTGTGACTAGGGTTCAGAGGTTACCCTTCTGTCCTTGTCCACATGTGAGGGTGACCTAGAACCTATTTTGCTAATATTCACACACAGTGCCTTGTGCAGAGAAGGCCTAAGATGGGCAGTTTCCCTTCCCTCATCCTTGCTTCATCACTGAGGGCACTGTAAAATCCAGGAGTGCCCCAGCTCCCGCCCAGCCCAGGGCAGCAGCTTGCTGTGTGGAACACTGTGAGAACCACTGAGCTTTTCCCAGCATCAACCTTTGGAGGGAGAGGTTCCCAGCTGAAGAGAAATTTGAGGAAGAGAAGCCTCCTGGGGCTGAAGAAACAAACCAAATCTCTCCAAATCCGGTGAGCAGAGTAGGGACCACACCTGCCCCAGGCATGTGGCAGTGCCTAGACTTGTCCCCTACTCTTGGGCAGTCCTTCCACACACACTGGCCTGGTGAGGACCAGGCAGATGCTTGGTAGCTTCCTCTGCTCCTGGCTCTCCATCTGTTGCTCTGCCTTGGACCCCATCTTATATTTCTGATCTTGCTTTTCTCTCCTCTCGCCTCAGCCTGCTCCCACAGGCTTGGCCTTCCTTTCTCTCCCCCTCTGACCTTTATTCCTCTCTTACATCTGCTTTTGTTTCCTCTCAGCTCACTGGTACCCACTCTCTTCCTAAACCAGCATCTACACTGGCCCCAAGCTATGAGGGCATCCACATCTGGCTCCTCCAGGCTCTTCCCTCATATGCAGGAGGCTGGGACTCCCTTACTTAGCCCCAAAGGCCTTTAGGCCCACAGGATATAAGAAGCTGGGATGGAGAATCTCCTCAGGAGAGGAGAGGGAAGACCACAGAGGGTCTGTATTGGCCATGTTTTGATGAGGCTAGCCTGAAGCATAAAGTCAGAGTGGGGGCTGAGGAAGTAGGCAGCCCTCTGCAGCCGGCGAGCTATGGAGGCCATGGGAGAGTTGAGCCAAAGCGACTCCATAGGGGAAGAAAGTTCATGTTCAGTGTTTAAGAGGGAAACCATGGAGAACGGAGCGCCGAGAAGGGGTGTCAGTTGAAGGAAGAGGGGCGGGAAGGAGCGGGGCAGAGCTTGGAAGGACAAAGGGGACTGAGAGGTCCCGGGCCTGCTAAACCTGGGCACAGTTTGCTATTCTGAGCTCAACCCTACTTCCTAAAGTCCCAAGAGCCACCAGGCCTCAGCAGGCTTCAGCTCTGGCCTGTGTAGAAGAGGAGGACGTGCTGTTGTCTTGGTGCCTGAGACATTGTAAAGGGACCCAGGACCCTTTGTCTTCCTACCCAGGGATTACCCATAGATCAGGAGCTGGACCCAGAGGCGGTAGCCTCTGTAGAGCCAGCTGAATACAGGAGGGCAGGAGGGTCACAGCTTCATGGTGACCTACCCGTTAGACACGGCTGGCATAGGCTTGCCTGTCCGGGAGTTGAGGCTGAATGTTCCTATCCTGTGGAGACAGAGGAAGAGAAAGCCGAGCATGAGCCCAGGTCCCCAGTCTTCCCAGGCCAGAACACTGGACAGATGGATGCCTGGGGCCAGGTTTCTGCTCTGGAAATTATTAAAACAGGACAAAAATTCCAGACCACAGAAGATCTTCCAAGGCTTTAGAGGGAAGCCTGGGTAAGTTATGCTACCCCTGAGGTATTCAGAATAGGGCCCCAGACCAGCAGCCCCAGTGTCCCCTGGGAAGGTGTTACAAACATACCTCAGGCCTACCTAGACCTACTGGGCCAGAAGCTCTGAGGGTGGAGACCAGCTTCTGCTCTAGGTGACCCTGACACCTGCTGCAGGTGGAGAGTGGGTATATTGCATTAGTGGGCCTCAGTGGTTTAACTGTGCCTCCCCATTTGGATGCTGAAGGCCCAAATGCACCCATGTGACTGAATTTGGAGAAAGAACCTTTAAAGGGGCTGAAGAGATGGCCCAGTTAAGAGTGAGGAATGCTCTTCCAGAGGAACCAAGTTCGGTTCCCAGTACCCCCACATCAGGAAGCTCACAGCCAGCCCTGGGAATTTGGCGCCCTCTTCTGGCCTCTGAGGGCACCTGCACTCATATGCACCTACCCCCACACAACCATAGACCCATACACTTGAATGATTTTTCAAAAAAACAGTTGAGGAAATGAGGTCACGTGAGTGAGGTCTGACTGTCCAGGAACACAGAGAAAAGATAGAAGAACAAACCCCACAGCCATCCCAAACCCAGGAGAGCAAGCGGCCTCAGCAGAAAGGAGCTCAGTCGGTACCTTGAATTTGGATTTCTGGCTTCCAGAAGGGTGAAGTTTTTAATTTCTCCCGCTAAGTCCCCCAGTATGGTGTTCACACCAACACCCTAGTAAATTAATATGGCCAGCTGGGTGTGGCCACACCCACCCACAATTCTAGCATTTGGGAGGCTGAGGTGGAGGGATCTGTTGAAGCCTTCCTGGGATACAGAAAAAGACCCTGGGCAATGCCTCAACAGCTCAAGGGAAACTGGATGTGGCGGTGTACACTTGAAATCCCAGTACTGACACAGGATCTTGAGTTTGAGGCTGCCCTGTAGTGAGACCTTGTCTCAAAACAACACCATCCCCCTCCACCCTCAAACGCAAGGAAATCAAACCAATGCCATCATCCCTTAATAGGCATGAGGAACTGGTTCAAGGACCCATCTGGGACAATAGAGTCTCTGGATGTACAAATCTGTTTGTTTGGTTTGGTTTTTAGAGACAGAATTTCTCTGCATAGCCTTGGCCATCCTGGAACTTACTCTGTAGACCTGGCTGGCCTCAAACTCACAGACCCATCTGTCTCTGCCTCCTGAGTGCTGGGGTTAAAGGTGTGCACCACCAACACCTGGCTGCCACCATAGCATTTAAATATGAGGCACACACAACCTCTATATGTTTTATTTTACTGTTTATTTAGAAATAAATAGTAATTAGGGTCTCATGGAGCCGAGGCTGGCCTTCAACTTAGTTAGTCGAGGGTGACCTTGAACTCCTTCTGCTTCCATATTCAAGGGCTAGGTTACATGTATACACCACCATGCCTGACATGTCCTATACTCTATGTCACCCTTAGGTGCTTTAGAATACCTAACACAGAGGAAATACATGGCACAGACTTGCTGCACTATATCGTCCAGGGAACAATGACCAGGCAAACATCAGTGCATGTCCAATATTTAGTTCACAGAGTGCATGCTTGTGGATCCCATGAACACTGAGGGCTCCCTGCATTGATTTCACTAGAAAAGCACTGACCCTCACGACTGTCCTAGAATAGATGCCCAGTAAACAGGAGCTGCCAGTGGGGTTTAGTCATGAACGGCTAAACTTAGACACACAAGACCTTCTGGGGGAAAGGACCTGCCTCCTCCCAGGCATTCCTGAGCCTCTACATTTCAGAGCTTGTCCTTGGGCTCATCTTCTGGGGGGAAAGGATCCCTCCATCCCCTACCCAAGGAGGACAGGTGACAGCAAGCAGGAAACAGACCTGTGGCTGGTTAGGTTTGGACCCAGGTGGGAGCTGGGAGGTGTAAATCACTCCTGGGCTTCTCCTCAGTGATGGGAGAGGGCAGTGAGCAGTGAATATGATCCAAATGTGTTACGTGCATGTCGAAGACTGAGTAAAAATAATTTTAAAATGTATAAATTTGAATGAAAGAACATTGCTTCTTAACAAGAGCTAATTGTGATTTCTCCTGGGAAAACCCCACTTTCTTTTTCAATTTGGTCTTACTATTTTTAACTGTGTGTGCATGTGTTTGTGTATGTGTGCATGTGAGACCAGAGGTACCCAATCCCTTGGAGCTAGAGCTGGAGATGATTGTGAGACACCCGGCTGCAGTTTGTGTTCTTAACCCAAGAGCCATCCTTCCAAACTTGTGAACTGGATACAATATTTGGGCTTCCTTAAATCTGTAATTCAATTGTGTCTACATAGTGAGTTCCAGGCCAACAAGGGCTACATAGAAAGACCCTGTCTTGAAAAACAAAACAAAACCAAAAATAAAACCCGCCCCCACAAAAATCTAAAACAAGAAAAACATCCAACCCACCCCCAAAATATCCTAAAATTCTAAATTAAATCTTTTTTGTTTTTGTAAAAAAACCTAAATGAGTTAAATAAAAAGTGACTATATGCTGTTCTTGGCCTCCAAGGACATATGAGATCTAAATTTTGATTTTAAAGATGTTTCTTCTTTTTATTCATGTGTATGCATGCAGGAAGGTGCCTGGAGTCTAGAAGGGAGCCTCAGATCCCCTGGGGCCGGAGTTATAGGCGATCCTGAGCCGCCTGATGTGGGTGCTGGGAACCAAACTCAGGGTCCTCTGCAAGAATGGCATGTGCTTTTGACTGCTGAGCAAGCTCAGACCCTACATACTGCTGTTACTTTTAAGGAATCAGTTAAAGATATGTTGGGGACTGTCAGGCAAATGCAAATTTGTGTCATTTATGTGTGTGGACACGTGTGTGTATATGCATGTGCACATGTGAGTGTGTGCATGTGCACATGTGTGTGCACACTATGTGTGTACTGTGTGCATGTGTATGTGCATTGTGTGTGCCCTGTGTGCATGTGCATGTGTGTGAATGTGCATACATGTGCACCTGTATGTGTGTGCATGTGTATGTGTGTATGTAAACGTGTGTGTGCATTGTGTGTGCTCGGTGTGTGTGCATGTGTGTGCGGCTGCATTTGCATGTACACTGTGTGCATGTGCGTGTGCATGTGTGTGCTCACATGTGTGTACACTGTGTATGCACTGTGCGCATGTGCATGTGTGCATGTGTGTGCATGTGTGCATGTGTGTGTGTATGTGTGTGCATGTGCCTGTGTGCATGTATGTGTATGCCCCTTTGGAGGCTACAGACTAATCTTAGGTCTTTCCTTCATTAATTTCCACTTTATAAAGAGGCAGAGGCTTTCAGTTGAGCCCCAAGATTTGCAATTCAGCTGTCTGGCCAACTCTGAGAACCTCTTGTCTCTGCCTCCGGAACCTGGAGTCCTAGGCTGCCAAGCCCATCTAGTTTATATGTGGGTGCTGGGGGTCTCTCTTCATGCCAAAGTGACAACTGCTTTTCCCATGCAATTCTCTGTCTATATTTCTGCGTGTGTGTGTGTGTGTGTGTGTGAGAGAGAGAGAGAGAGAGAGAGAGAGAGAGAGAGACTGTGTGTTTGTGTCCCCAACTTCTTGTACCATCGTTTTTTAAAGAATCCCCCAAATTCCTTAAGCTCCAGAGCCTCAAACCCTTTCCCCCATCTCAATAAATGATAGCTATTATTATTTTCTGGGGACCCAGAGAGGAACCTTTAAAGAGGAAAAAGGAGACCTTTCTTGAGGTTCTGATGCTACTATAGAGTTACTGAGGAGTTATAGGCAAGGGTCTAGGAGAAAGAGTCTATGGTCTAATCCCTACACACAGAGAGAGAGAGACAGACAGACAGACAGACACAGAGACAGAGACACAGAGACACACACAGAGTTACACACACACAGATAGATAGAGACAGAGAGACAGAGACACACACACAGACTTACACACA
>JADRCH010000129.1:1022139-1146981 GCA_019843965.1 Rhynchomys soricoides | reverse complement strand
GGTGGCTGGGTCACCACAGGTGGCTGGATCACAGATGGCTGGGTCACCACAGGTGGCTGGGTCACCACAGGTGGCTGGGTCACTACAGGTGGCTGGGTCACAGATGGCTGGGTCACCACAGGTGGCTGGTTCACTACAGGTGGCTGGATCACAGATGGCTGGGTCACCACAGGTGGCTGGGTCACCACAGGTGGCTGGGTGACTACAGGTGGCTGGGTCACAGATGGGTGGGTCACCACAGGTGGCTGGGTCACAGATGGCTGGGTCACCACAGGTGGCTGGGTCACCCTATCCATCACTCCCAGTTGTCTGTCCCCCCAGCTCTATCAGTGTCTGTCTGGCAGTTCTGACTTCACATCTTCTCCTCACCTGGAGCCTGCCTCTCCACTGAACTGGTCGCTCCTAAGAAAGGGAGGCATAGCTACCTCTGCCTGAGTGGGTGGCAGGCAGCTTGGTCCTGCAGCTGAGCTGGCCCTGTATGGAGCCGGCTGAGCTGCAGCCTGCTCGCCCAGGGTCTTGCTTGCAACCCTTTTCCAAGCAGCCTCCCCTTTTCTAGGCTGTACCTACTGAGGGCTGGAGATTGCTGCCCACTTGTCCTGACAGTTTGCCTCACCAGACTGTCACCACATGACATACATACACATGCATGCAGACACACACACACACGCATGCACATAAACATACATGTGCACAAATGCACTCTCAAGCACACACACACATACACGCACATGCATGCAGGCAGGCACACACACGCACGCACACACACACACATGTACAGGCACACATGAGCGCACTTTTGCCAGATCCCCTCAAGTTCCAGCCCCTTTCTTTCCCATGCTTTTGATTCTTCTCCAGGACACTCATGTTCCTCACAGCCCCTGAAAATGACACAAACTCCCTGCCCAGTCACCAAGAGGGAAAGCCCTCCTGCTGGCCCTGTCCCTCCTTCTGGTGGATACACAGATAGCAGAGCCCTACTTGTCCTGTGACCTCTGCAGGGAGACTAGATGCCCCACCTCCACCCCCACAACATGGGGAGAGGCCAGCAGATGCTTTGGGTGTTAGGGAGAAAAATCTCAGAGGTAAAAGCCTGAATTGCCTCCATGGATGCTCCCCAGAGTCAGGCACTTCACCCCCTCCACACATGCACATTTAATTGAGACAAATTCTGGATAAGATCTGGTGCACACATAACCCATTTCCCACACCCTAGCAGGGCTGGAGGTAGATTTCATCTGTCACATTTATCTCCTGGTCTCCCAGAATAACCCTGCTTCTCCACCTGTATCCTGTCACCAGGGCCCCAGTCCCACATAACCCCACCCCCACCCCTGTAACGTGAGCCCCACCTTCTACTCACAGATCAAAACGGAGGTTCTGCTTCTCCTCAAAGAAGTAATCCACAATGAACTTGCGCACAAAGTCCGGGTTGAGCGTGTTATCAATGACCTCAGTGCGTCCAAACTGCGAGACAATGTGCCGGTGAGGTGGGGACATTTGTAGGCTCCAGCCCATGTACTGGACTCCAGGCTCTGGGTGCTGCCTCCTACAGGCAGGGAAACCTCTCTCCTGGCTTCTTCTCTGATCCCTCAATCCCTCCCTCCCTCTCTCCCTCTCTAGACATGAGCTCCAGGCAGCTCTTGGAGGGTAGATGGTGTCATAGCTGAATGACCCTGTGTGCTCTACCTTGTCCTTAGCCAGTGCCTTGCCCTTTGCCTGCCCTCCCTTGACTGCCAGGCTATTATTGCTATGGTGAAACATCATGACCAAAACAACTCAGGGAGGAAGTCAGGGCAGGAACCCAAGCAGGGCAGGAACCTGAAGGCAGGAGCTGATTCGGAGACCACGGAGGAGTGTTGCTTACTGGCTCGCTCCTCTTTCAGTATCTTCTCTAACCTATTCTGCAAACTGCAGGCAAGAAGTGCGCCCAGTGCCCAGAGTGGGTTACTAACCAGCCTCCGTAGACAAGTGCACACTGCAATTAGCTCCTACCCAACCCGCACAGACATACGTGTGATCTGCAATGCTCCCACCTGGCTGGTGTCGTAACGCTGAATCTACCCGTACACTTAGGCCAGAGTCACTGTGTGCCTGGCGGCGTGTTGTCCACACTGTCTCAGTGGGATGTAGCAAACTAAATGGATTTTTGCTCATTTCATGTTTGTGTGAGAATTTTAGAAAATATATTAATGCATGCTTTAACAGGTGCTTAAAAAAATATACCCATGCTCGGCCCTGCCACAGGCCAATTAAAGTCGAATCAAAGTGCGTGGGGCCCAAACAACTGTGCATCCGTCCGGGAGGGTCTCTAGACACTGCTAATAAGCAGATTGGGTTGAGAGGCACTAATGAATGAGACTATAGGAGAGAGGAAGAAAACTAATGTTTGCCAAGCCTCTACTGAATGTTCATAGATCAATGGGATCATTAAACTATCTCGTTTAATTCTTTAAAAATCCTGAGGGTTGTTACCCGTTTCACGAGTGCAGAAACAAATCAGCAAGGTTAAGTAATCTGCCCACAGCCACACAGCAAGAAACCCATGATATTTTTGTACCTCACCTGACTGGAGGGAGGAGCCACCTGAGCTGATGAGAAGCACTGTGGACAGCCCTGCTGTGTGCAAGCAAAGGGGTCGGGGAAGTGGGGACAACACACTCTGGGCTCAATAAAACCTGGCTACTGTCTCTCCTATAAATCCCATAACAACCTCACCAACATGGCACCCTCTGCAAAGGATTTCCTACGTGCTCTCCGCCCCTTCTAAGTAAACCTCCCGGCTTCAGACAAAAGGAAAATTTCTCTTAATGGCTTCCTTGCAGGAGTCCTGCAGGTAAACACTTATGTCTTAGAGAATTCTCTGGACAGATCAGACTTCCTGCTGTTCTCCTTCAACGCCTCTAGCCTGAAGCATCCAGTCCCACCAGGGCTGGCTGACACCCCACTTCCACAGCCCAGCCCCAACCCACACCCCACAGAAACTCCCCCCTCCCCCAAAATCAGGGAAGATGACAGCAGCTGCTTTGAAAATGGCACTTGAAGCTTCAACAAGGGGAGAATTCCCTGGAGACTGCTCACTGCTGGAGAAGGAGATGGGGTTCCCCTGGAAACAGGATGGGAGGGGTGCTCCAAAGGTCCCTGGAGCGTAGAGGGGCTTGAAGGATTGCTGAGACTCGGACATAATTAACATATGTACATCGCAACTGTGAAATCAACAGCCCAGGGGCCTGCTAAGGAAGCTTTACGGGTTTTCATTAGTTGGACTAATAACATCAAGGGGCTCGAGCGCTGAAATTCACATTTTAAAATTCTAAGAGGCCACCGGGTGCCTTAGGTTCAATGCATACTTCGGCTAATGAAGGCAAGAATACAATAATTGAACAGATAATGGCGGGGGTGGGCTGGGGGAGGGTGTCAACCTGGACGCTGTATTTCACATAGAACTGCAGACTTCTACAGACCTGGGGAAGATGCAGTATGCGCACAAAAGCCTACCTGCAGTCTAACTGCTGTGTGCATCCCATCATGGGGGAGCAGGGGAGGAGGCCAGGCCCCTCGCCATCCTATATCTGGGAGCCTGGACACTTCCTGAGAATCACCCATCCATCATGCTAGTCCATTCTGACCTACTGCTTGGTCCAAGCTCTCGGCTCCAAGACCAGGGAGAGGGTCTCTTATGCAGCATGCCCCACGCGAGCACAGGGGCCCGAGTGAACCTTGGCTGTGTGGAGCCAGGAAATCAGCACAGGAAATAGATTCAGAAAACTTAGAGAACCTCCCAGGATACTCTGAGAAGGATGAGCGATGTTGCGGAGGGGGCTCCCTGACCTCAGGACCGGGATGCCTCCTATGAGGGAAAATCCAAAGCATAAGCCAAAAGAAGCCTGGAAATGAGAGCATTTACCCTCTGAAAGGCTTTGCCCTAGCAACAGACCCAGTGAAGCTCTTCAAGGAAGCCGCTCCCAAGGGCTCCCAATGACTAAGCCCCAAGAACACCAATTAAGCGGTATTAACCACAGATCATCCAGTCCAGTGAGACCCTCAAAGAGAAGCAAGCCTTGAAACTTCTTCAGGGACTGAATTAAGTGGTTCCCAGGGGCTCTGCTATACAGAGGAACTGGCATTTCTGGGAACAGGTGAGCCCCCATGCTCAGAACTCATCAGAGCAGGGTGTGCAGACCCTGATCAGCCAAGAGAAGCAGGGACCGGCCTGTCAGAACAATGGCCTGGCTACAGCCTGTGGAAGACCCTGGAAAACACAGGCAGACAGGAGCTCGGAGGGCTCTTCTCAGGACCGCAAACTCTCCAAGGCCAGCCTTCAGCTCCATCTGACACAGCATCCTCACTGACCCCGCAGGACCACTGTGGGAACAGCTCCTCACTGCTGCTCATCCCAAAACATCTTCATTCGCACCCGTGCCTCCAAAAGAAACCCCGACGAAAACCTTCCCAGGACACACCAGAGGCAGATCCCTCCCTGCTTGGACACCAATGTGGATTTTCTCTCAGAAACATGATCTGATGCTCACTCCGTTCTACTCAAATGCATTGAGTAACATTTGCGGCACCTAAGAAATGGGCAAGGATCCTTGAGATGGTTAGCTGGGAAAAGTGCATCCTGCCAAATCCGATGACCCACAGGGTAAGAAAGACCTGAAGTCTTTAAAGTTGTCCTCTGATCTCCACAAGCATATGCAGACATCACACACATGCGCGAGTGCGCTTGCACACACGCATGCACACACACACATACACACAAGTAAATGTAATAAATTTTTAAGCTGGGCCATGGTGGTGCACGCCTTTAATCCCAGCACTCGAGAGGCAGAGGCAGGTGGATTTCTGAGTTCAAGGCCAGCCTGGTCTACAAAGTGAATTCCAGGATAGCCAGGGCTACACAGAGAAACCCTGTCTCGAAAAACCAAAATAAATAAATAAATTTTTAAGAAATGGGGAGCCTGGACATAGTGGCACATGCCTTTAATATTAGCACTCAGAGGGCAGATGCAGGTGGATCTCTGTGTATCTGAGGCCAGCCTGGTCTACATAGAGCATAGAGTTCCAGGACAGCTGTGGCTACATAGTGAGTCCCTGTTTCAAATAAAAAGAGAAAGAAAGAAACAGAGAGAGAGAGAGAGAGAGAGAGAGAGAGAGAGAGAGAGACAGACAGACAGACAGACAGAGACAGAGAGAATAGAAAAAGAAATGAGTAGCCCTCTCTCACACTGCCTTTGACAACCCTCTGGAAGAGGGTTCTTTTGTCCCATCTAAGGGCTTCTTCCATGGGACACTGAGGGACCAGCCTCTCCAATTTTGTGGGAAGTGATCCTGCTGGCTCTATCCACACAAGTGCTGGATTGAGGGCCCGTGGGAAAGGGAGGTGGTTGCTTGGAGTCAGACCTAGGCCCATCTCCTGGCTCTGGGTGTGTCTGTGATGCTGCAAGTGAGCACAGGAGTCTGTGGATCCACTGCTGCATCTTCTGAGAAGAAGAGCCAGGGTTTCGATCAGGTTTCCAAACAGAACAATTCATGCACAGAGCTCTGAGGTAAATCCCTTAAGCACAGTACATTCATGGCACAGAGTCTGGGTCTGGGCTTCCAGGGCTCACACTGCTGCCTGTGTGGCCCTGGCTAAGTCTCTTCAGCTCCATTTCATCCTCTGTGCCTACATTATGGAGGCTTGGGTGTCTCACAAAAGACCC
Source organism: Rhynchomys soricoides (assembly GCA_019843965.1). NCBI lineage: Eukaryota > Metazoa > Chordata > Mammalia > Rodentia > Muridae > Rhynchomys > Rhynchomys soricoides. Next base: position 1,141,279 of record JADRCH010000129.1, on the reverse strand, counting down.
CTGGGACGTAGGCATACTCTGTAAATGACCCCACAGCAGTCACCCAAAGGAAGTGTCTCCCATGACCCTGCACCTTCTCCCCAGCTGTCCCCAGTTCTGATCACTTGGCTTCTTTTTCCTAGTCAGCTTCTGCACTTGAGAAGCCTGTCCTCACCCCACACAGGGCTCATCTGTGCCAGAGTCTGCTGAGAGCCCTTCTCTGCACAAGGTCAGGGCTGAGGGGTGAACGACTTGGGTCCTTCACTCCTACAAACCTGTTTCTCAAGCATCCGGGCTCTCTTCCCCCTGCAGGCTCCCCATGGTGATCGGTTCCTAGTGCCCCAGGGAAGGCAGTCAAATGTTCAATTCTACGTGAAGCCAGGCGGCCACAGGAGAACACACTCTGACTCCCTAGTTCCTGCACACAAAAGCTGGCTGGCCCTGCAGGCAACACACACAGGAGCCGCGGAAGTGCCTCTGTGGGCTGCTTCAGGGTTTCTAGAATCTAGGTCCCTTCTTCTTCCTCTCAACCCGTTGGCAGGGGACAGCTCACGGGATCAATATAATGCTCCATAAAATAAATGGTCACAAACTTAGGACACCATAGCAGGATAGTTGGCCCATGAGCCCAGAGTCCAGGTGGTTCTTCTGGGGTTTGCAGTTTTTTAGTTTTTGTAAGTTGTGTGCCACAGTGGGCGTGGCTTCCTGTGGCTCTGGAGGAGGATGGAGGGAACACTCAGGAAGGTTGCCTGATATCTATGCTAAGTTACCCAGGACTGACAATTGTGCAGGCTGTGCATCGTGGCCTGTAACCCCGGCATCCAGAGGTTCATATATGAGGATCAAGAATTCAAGGTCCATTGCATCTACATAATGACTTGCAGTTCAGCCTGGGCTACATGAGACTTTGTTTCAAAAATCATGCCCTTATCACAATGCTTATGTAGCCCTACTGTGTGCTAGACCTTTTCCCTGTATTGAGATCCCTGGTTTTTGTTGTTGTTGTTGGTGGTGGTGGTTTTTAAAATTTTGTTTTGTTTTGTTTTGTTTTTATTTTTCGAGACAGGGTTTCTCTGTGTAGCCCTGGCTGTCCTGGAACTCATTCTGTAGACCAGGCTGGCCTCGAACTCAGAAATCCGCTTGTCTCTGCCTCCCAAGTGCTGAGATTAAAGGAGTGTGCCACCACTGCCCAGGGATTCCCTGTTTTACAGACAAGGCTCAGAGCAACTAAGAGGATTCCTGCTATCATACAACTACTGGACATAAACACAGAATTCAAACCCAGGCAGGGTGTTTCCAAATTGATAAGTTATTGATATGATCACAAATCAATAGGGACCGAGGAGCTGGCTTAGAGGATAAAGTGCAAGCATGAAGACCTGAGTCTGAATTCTCAGAATCTGCATTAAGCCAGATGTGGTAGCTCACATCTGTAAGCAAGTCCTATGGCAATAAGTAGAGACAGAAGAAACCTGGATGATCTTGGGCCATCTACCCTGGTGTGCACAGCAGCAAACAGCAGAAACCAGAGCCTGTCTCAAGCAAGGTGGGAGGCGAGAACTGATGCCCAAGGTTGGCTTCTGACAGCCTGGCTCACACATAAACATGTGCATGCACACGCACCCCTTCGAACACACTCCTAATTCCCCTGTGGTTGACTGACAGGTTGACCCTAGGGTCTGAAGACTTCATAGCTGGAAGAGACCAAATCCTTCCAACTGATCAATGAGAATGCAGAGGAGGGTAAAGAAATTGGGCATTCTGGTCAAGCTCACCTGGCTAATTAGGAAATGCCCCCAGACATGGGTCTGGGTAGGCCAGCTGCCAGCCCAAGTGGTCTGTCACCACCCCCTACTCAGGTTGTTCTCTTCATGAAATCCTCTTCTTCCAGCTTTGTATTGTGACTTCTCCACAACCGTGACATCATTTAGTTTCCTCAGGAACCCCAGAAGACACACTACCATGGTCCCCATTTTACATAGAGGATGAAGAATGCCAAGAGGCCACTGGGGAACCCAGCAGGCAAGAGAAGAGGCATCCAGACATATCTCTGCTGTCCTCCTGCCTCAGCAATGAGTGGGTGGTGCTCTCTAAGCCTGAAAAGTGGTAAGCACACCCCCATCCCCTCATCTCCTCCCCTCCTCATCCCCTCAGCTCTTCACTCCTCAAAAGAGGCAGCTCCTGAGCCTCTGAGGCATCCCCCAGCTGTAGAGCCCCTGGTGGCCAGGACCCGAGCTGGCTGGGTCAGGAGGGACGGGGCCTTCCACCCCAAGTTGCTCTCCACCCAGCTCCCCTGCAATCTTCATAGGGTATTGGAAAGCCTGGCTGCTGAGCCCAGCCCTGGCAGTTCATGACTCATATTTACTGAGATTCAAATTAGAGGCCAAGAACCATGTCTGCCTTGGAGAGCAGGAAAAGGAAAGGTGCTTTCCAAGGCTAAGGAGCTGAGCTCTGCTGTGTGTCCAACACCTAACCACCTAGAGGCATGGAGATACATGCAGGCTTGCTAGCATTTTGCATCTGGAAAATTCTCTCACTAGAAGAGTCTTGAATACTGTATTGCTCAGATATAATGTCCCCTCCAGATACTGTAAGACAAACCGGGCTCAGAGGACAGAATTCCCAACGGAAGAGGTCATGGTAATCTGGGGTTCAGTGTCTCCCATATCATATTTTATTCTGTTTGGACATCAAGGTGTGGAGGACAGGGGGAGGCAGGGGACGTGAGTGGAACAGCTGACTGAGTGAGAAGACCCAGGCTCAAAAGCCTTCCTGCCTCTGGAGCAGGACAGAGGTGCCCTCTCTAGCAGGGAAGCAAAACTCTATATAGCTCATAATGAAAGACTTCCTGCCAAAGCCCTCAGCTCCTCATTAGCCATTGTTCCACACAATCTGTTAAATGGTCCCAGCCCTGGGGGAATAGCCATTTGCCAAGCCACCTGAAAACCAATACTCCCATCATGCTCCAAGCCACTCCCCTTGGTCCTGCGTGAGGCTCTGGGAATGGGTGAAGGCAGGCAATCCCACTCCGAAGGGCAGCTGAGCCCAGGGAAAGTCCCCAGGACCACTGTCCCCCACGTGCAACCCAACCTCATTGGGCGAGTGTGCATCCAGCATCCCTCCTGGATAAAGCATGGCTTCTCTCAGCGGAAGCCCCATTGTCGACTGTGTGTGCATGCTGAGAACCTTCCACCAGTGAACTCACCTGACCTCATGGCAGCCCGTGAGCCGAGGATCTGCCTGAGTTCTCCATTCTAGACAGGTGGAAGCTGGTTTGGGTTCTGACTTTGGCTGGAGGCTGCCACAGAGGACATAGGCTCACCAGGAAACCTGGCTTAGTACCTCCAGACTACCTGAAACACAAACTCTCTTCTGCAAACAAGAGCTTGATGACTGTTTACCGCTCCGTCCAGAAATAATGGCTGTCTCAGGTTGAAGGAGGGGCAGGAACTCCCTGCCCCCACGGTCACAGCAGAACAGAAAAGGCCACTTTGAAACTCAGTGGGCTGGGCAGGGATCACGGCTCAAAAGACCAGGCTACATTCTAGCTGAGTTGATGGAGCCAGTTGGTGGAACACAAGGCCCCACGAGCCTCGTACTTCCTCCTCAGCGGGGCTGGAAGGGCAAAGGTCAGAGCAGGGAGGGATCTGCTATGGAGCACGCACAGACCGCAGCCATGTCAGCTGTCCTTGTTAACAGAAGGGGAGGGAAGGGGGTAGAGCCTTTTCTCTGCCTGTCAGAGGACACAGTACTGAGTACAAACAGGCGCTGCACTGCAAATCCTACCATTTAACCCCTGCCAAAGCGGAAGGAAGCCATTTTACTAATGACAAAAACTAAGGCCCAGGGATAAAACGGGAAAGAAAGGGTATTTAGAGCTGGGCAGGGGTGGCACACGCCTTTAATTCCAGCCCTCGGGAGGCAGAGGCAGGCGGATTTCTGAGTTCGAGGCCAGCCTGGTCTACAGAGTGAGTTCCAGGACAGCCAGGGCTACACAGAGAAACCCTGTCTCGAAAAAGCAAAAAGAAAAAAAAAAGAAAGAAAGGGTATTTAGAGACACCCATGACAGTGCCCAGTCAGGCCAAGGCCGGTTGGGTGGTTTGTTTGTTTATTACATTCATGTACTTGGTGTGTGAAGGCAGGTGTGCCCCACAGTGCATGCAGAGGTCAAAGGACAACTTGTAGGAGTCATTTATTCCCTTCTCCCGTGTGGATCCCAGGGATGAAGCTCAGGTGGTTGGGCGTAGTGTGGCACCTTCCCTCATTGCCCCCAAAAGTCTGAAAACATCTTTCTCAGACTGTGCTTGGGGGCTCATCAGCAAAACGCCTGAGGTCCGTGAGGAGAAAGGTCTCTGAAGAGGGATCACAGGGTTCCCTCCCACTCAACAGCTTGTCACCCACACGGACAGCGACTGCCCGTGACCCAGGACGGGAAGACAACCAGGATGCTGACTGTAGTACATGATCACCCCGTGCTGAGTGGAAGATGATTCCAGAGAGGGACACATGATAACATCACACAGTTAGGTTAAAAACCAAAACCAAAAAAAAAAAAGAACACCAAAACCCAAAACTCATCACCAACTCTGAGCTGAAGGAACTTGGTGAGAGATACACCTGTGTTTCCAAATTCAAAATGAAGGACTCGGAAAACACCTGCCACAAAGGTCAGCCAGACTGTGGGCAACGCCACCACTGGCGGGGGTGGGGTGGGGTGGGGTGGGGTGGCTGAACTGAGCAAGAGAACAGAGAAAGTAGCTGAGCGCTAAGCATGGCTGCTCTCATTTACCTGTCATAACCGTGGATGGGACATGACTAGCTGTTTGAAGTTCCTGCCCCCTTGACTCCTGAGATGACGGACCATAACCTGTGAGCTAAAGTAAACCCTTCTTCCCTTAACGTGCCTTTTTTCTTTTTCTTTTTCATTTTTGGTTTTCGAGACAGGGTTTCTCTGTGTAGCCTTGTCTGCCTGAAACTTATTCCGTAGACCAGGCTGGCCTCCAACTCAGAGACGTGCCCGTCTCTGCCTCCCGAGTGCTGGGATTAAAGGTGTGCACCACCGCTGTGCCTGGATTCTCAGTAGCTTTTTGTTGGGATGTTTTATCACAGCAACAGAAACAGAACTAGCACACACACACACACACACACACACACCATCTATGGTGTTTTCATTACGGCAGCTTCAACAGACTAAATCGACGCCCGCCATGTGTGTGTGGCAGCAGGGCCACATGAAGGCATGTGTCTAGTAGCCCACAGAAGATCAGAACACTCAAAGCTTTGCCCCCCCCATCTTTTTCCTTTCCATCGGGACCTCAACTTGGACAGCCAGCTGATGAGGGAGGGGTGGGACCCCCCTTTCAAATGCGGGGCCCTGAAAGCTTCTCTCCTCAAATGATCCCTTCTGAGATTCTGTCCCCCTGGCCACCTGAGGACACACAGGAGGCCCAGGCAGGGCTTGATGCCAATACTGCTCAATTTCCTGGGCTAAAATTACAACTTAGAGTCAATTTTCATAAAATGCGGTGACAGATTTAGGTGCTGAGAAGATGGGGCTTTCTCAGAAGGCATAAAAATGACCCAAATGGTTAAAATCAGCTGAAAACCGACAGGCGGGGGCCTATGAGAGTAGCCTCCTCTTTTCCAGGAGGCGGCTTCAAGATGGCTTCTACCCTTGACTCTCCTGGTTAACGTAGGCTCAGCTCGCATCCAAAGTTCTGCTTGCCTCCTCTCGGCAATGAACCCACAGGTGCAGATGCCAAGCTAACTCTGTCTGCTGGAAAGGGTCACCCGCTTCCTAGGGCAGCAAGGGGGATGGGAATTTTCTACTGTGGAGTCGCACAGTGGACAGAGTAAGGCTCTGGGTAGGTGTGTGCCTCTGTGAGTTTATGTGTGCTACATATGTACAGGAGCCCATAGAAGCCAAAGATTCCCCAGGAGGAACGACAGAGGTGGTTGTAGGCGCCATGTGGGTGCTGAGAACTGAATCCAAGTCCTGTCTAAGAGCAGCCAACACCATCTCTTTAGCCTGCCACGCCTTTTATCACGCCCCCAAGGACACAAGCCCCGGATGGACCTGCTCATCTGTCTTCTTGTGTCCACAACCGATTTTTGCTACCGTATGCTGTGTTATGTTCCCAACTTCCTTGAAACCCAGTGCTTTGGACAAATCCAAGTGCTCCCTCTGACAAAGGCAGCGTGAAGCCCCCTAACTCCACAGCCAGAGGCCAACCTAAAAGTGGAGCCGGAGGGGACTGAAGGTTCTTTGGCTCATAGTCTTCTCTTGAACCATGAGGCTTGTATATTGGATTCCAATGGTGTTTAAAAATACCAAGTAGTGAGCTCAATAGGTAAAGGGACTTACTGCCAAGCCTGACCACCTAAGTTCGATCCCTGATACCTACAGTGAAAAGAAGAGAAGCAATTCCAAGCAGCCCTCTGACTTCCATACGTGTGTCGTGGTGTGTACAAACCCACACACATATGGGTACATATATATGTGTGTACATACCCATGCACATAAATAACCACGATTTTAAAAAAACTTTTTAAAAATCCAAAGAGGGCCGGGCGGTGGTGGTGCACGCCTTTAATGCCAGCACTCGGGAGGCAGAGGCAGGTGGATTTCTGAGTGCGAGGCCAGCCTGGTCTACAGAGTGAATTCCAGGACAGCCAGGGCTATACAGAGAAACCTTGTCTCGAAAAAAAAACAAAGCAAACAAAAAAAAAACCAAACCAAACAAAACAAAACAAAAAAAATCCAAAGAGGGCCAATCAGATGGCTCGCCAATAAAGAAGCCTACCAGCAAGTCTAAAAGGAGTTCTAACCCCAGGACCTACAGGGTAGAAGTTGTCCTCTGACCTCCAAACCCCGCCCCCAACTCAAATAAATACAATCTCTTTTTATTTGGCTTTTTAGACAAGGGTCTTTCTATTATGCAGCCCTGGTAGTCCTGGAATTCATTGTGTAGACCAGGCTAGCCTCAAACTCTAGACACAGACACACATAGATACACACATACACGCGCGCACACACGCGCACACACACACACACACACACACGCAGAGAGAGAAAGAGAGAGAAGAGAGAGCACGTACGTGTGCAAACACCCAGGTCCCCACTCACCCCCAGCTTTCCTTGGTACATTGCTGGCACCTGCATATGCTATGTGTGGCAAAACGACTAACCAGAAGAGCCAACAGCAAGGCCTAAAGACATGCCAATGTTCCACAGCGACTGTTGTGTGTGAACACGAGGGATCTTTACCTCTGACATCTTGTTTCCCATCACAGGTCACACCCCCGTGTTCTCTGTGTGGAATTCAATCTGGGTCCGACCTCCACAAAGGCCTGAGGCCCTGAGCCAAGCTAAGGTGGGTCCATGCCCTGCCCTGCATGCGTGTTTTGGGGCCTGATGGGAATGGGGGAGGGGAACCAAAGAAGCTTGGACGATTGGAGGCCCTGGGCCTAATGGGGACTATTTTCAATTATAGAAGGTAATTAACAGTCCACCAAAGCCGTGCCCTTCTGAAGAGGTCCTTCCAGACCCGCTCTAATGAGTCACCAAGCCATGAGCGTATTCCTGGTGCTCAAGTCTGGAAGCTTGGCCAAAAAGGCCTCAGAAGTAATTAGTCTACGTAAGCAGACTAAACGGTTCCCTAGCAATCCGGTTTACGCTTCGATGGATTTCAAGTCTTAGAGAGTGAAGAGTCACATGAGCCAGCCTCGGTGGAAGGAGCTCCATTTTTCAGACTCAGTTTACACACTCCGCCCTTTACTTCATGATGAGCCTTTCCTGGGGGGCATGTTAGGACCCCGGGAGCCTGGGCTTCTCTCTTTTGGGGGACACCAAGCAGTCCCTAGGCAGAGCCCCCAAACCCGTACCTCTCTCCCAGGAGTTGATGGAAAGAGGATGATGTGAAATTGCCTCATCCAGGAAGGCCACAGCCTCAGCCAACCCTTTCCTGTTCTGTTCATTAGCCTACTTTAAACAGCAGAAATAGCAGACTCAACCTTTAGCCGCCTCAGGCATCCTGGACAGCCACAGCAATAGGTCAAAGAAACTGCATACTCCCACCATGGAAGAAAAGAACCCTTCCCTCTGCCCCTCACTTCAGTCCAGTCTTTTCTGGAGGGGGGGAGGAAGCATTTGTGTCAAACAAGGAAGACAGCCTCCTGGGGCCACTTGTCTCCACCATATTCCGATAGCTTATTCTTCTCTGTATCTGAAGACCTGGGAGCTCAGTGAGGAGCAAGGAGGCCAAGGAGGGGAGAAGACAGTGGCCACCATTTCTCAATAGACTGCATAGGTCCAAGTGTCATTTCTAAGCTGTTCATCCCTTTAGCAACCATTTGTGAAGTGCCCGCTGTATGTCGGGCGCTGTCTTAGGTATTCAAAAGGGACCGGTAGGCAAATAGCTCGGAAATCCTCTGCCCTGCGCTGACACTTGACAAGAGGGTTTAACACTGAGGCCTTCTTGTGATGGATGGCATGGGAGTCAGGATCTGGAGAAATTGTGGAGGGGATATGGGGGTGTAAGAAAAATACATGGGGGTAGGATGTGCAAAGGCCCTGAGGCAAGAGGACACCCATGTGCATCGGATGGGGTGGCAGGGATTTGGAGGGAGCAGGTGATTGGAGGTAAGACCAGCCAGCCACATACAGGACATCAGAACAGGTGAGCCTGGGGGGGGGAGGTGCTGGAAAGTCCTGAGTTTAGCCTGGTTGGAGCCACTGGACAGCTCTGGGCACAGAAAAAACAGAATCTGATGAGCCTTCAGCAGGATCCTCCCGGTGGCTTTGCGGAAGGAGACAGAGACATCTAGACCTCACATGCGCCTCTGAGGTCACTTTGGTTCAAAAGCCCTTCTCTACAACACCTCTGTGACAAGGGACAGAGGCCCACGGAGCACTTAAAATAGGCCCAGGCTGGAAAAGTGTGGCTTGCGGTGGAGTTAGAAGGCAGGCTGAGGAGCTGGGGCTTGATCCAAGCAGAGGGAATCTAGGAAAGGCTTCTGAGCAGGGGATCCCTTCGCTGGAACCATGCTCACATTAGACAGAAATGTGGAAGGGAAGTCTGCTGGGGAGTCACAAAGGGAACTAGGGGTGCCTGCTCCAGGTACCAGGGGGTGGCAATGTGAGTCTGGACTGCTCCCTTTGTGTCTTGGGGGCATCTCTGAGGATGTCCCCTCACTTTGTCCACTGTGATGGCTAATTTTGTCAATTCTTGGTTGGGTTAAGAAGAGCCTAGGAGAACGGAGAAAAACAGCTCTGGGTGCCTGTGAGGTTCATCTCTGGAGGTGTAATTAAGTGGTTTAATCCACTGGCAGAGTCAAACTTTAGAAAAAATATGCAATGTTGGTCCTGGTTGGAGGAAGAGGTCACTGGAGGGCATGTCCTGGGTGGGGGGGGGTCTCTATCTTCTAGAAAAAAAAAATTATTATTTTTAATCACATGTGCACATCTGCATAGGGGCATGTGCAAGGCTCACGCAGGACAGTAGAGGATATCCAGTCCCCTGGAGCAGCAGTTACAGATAGTTCTGAGCTACCTGGTGTGAGTACTGAGACTTGAACTCAAGTCCTCTGCAAGAATAGCAAGTGCTCAAAACCACCCAGCTATCTCTCTAGTGCTGGTTTATATATCTTTCCCAGGGGCCCTTTTGTTTTCTTCTGGTTTCCCATCCACCATGAGATGAACTGCCTCTTCCTTCACAAATCCCTCTTCTACCCAAACGGGGGCCAAACGAGCAAGGGCTGCTCTAAAAACTCTGAGCAAAAATTAATTCCTCCCTGGAAGTTACTTCCTCCGTATGTGTGATAGATATGCAATAGGAACTAATACAGGAATCGTGTACCAGAGACGTGCGGTCACTGGACTTAAATGACCCTACAATGGCTCTTAAGCCTCTGGCTTGTGGAAGGAGCTGGAAATTTCACAAGAAGCATGAGAAGCCTTAGGATGCTCTAAGCAGAGCTAAAGTGATGATTCTGGTAGGTGTTGGGAACAACAGCAAAGCGGATAGCCAAGGCCAGGCTCCTGGGATTCCAGGTAAGGAGCCATTCACAGCTGATTCTGGCAAGGACTTTGTGTGTATCTGGTCCATGCTCTGAGACCTCGGGAAAGGCTGGGGTTAAAGGTAATAGACTCATCACTTCATTCTTATGTGATGGAGAAACTATCAAGATAACATCGAATCCAGGCTACGGCATGGACACTACTGGTGGCTTTTAGCCAAATTTACAGTGAGAGACAGAAGCAAGAAGCAGGCAGAAAGATCTGAACACCACAGTATAGCCAGAAAAGAAGCATGTTTGAAGTTGTGGACCAGGAGTTTACAGAACTAAAGAGATTCCCAGAGGATCACTATGAAGAAGCTACACACTCAGCACACGGTCAAGAGGGAGATGCCATGAGAGAGCGCGTCGGCAGTTAACCAGACCCCAGCCATGGCAAGTGAAAGTTTACAAACCGGTAAACTCATCTGAAAGACTCTCCCTTCAAACAGGTCCTCTGAGGCATGGAATGGGGCAGCCTAGGGGTTGGTGGCCCAAAGGGCCTAGCCAATGCTCATACTGGCAGCTGACCCTCATATGGGTCACATGATGTGGATGGCGTTGGCATTCAGAATGCAAAGGTCACAGGTCACAGAGGCTTACACCCAGATTTCAAAGGAAAGTGTCAGGGCTAGGGAGTGTATGGCCAGGTCTGAGATCCTGTGACCAGCCCCGGAGAGGATGACATATGAAGCTGTAAGCTTCACTAACCCCAGGATGCTGGAGTTGACAGTGGGACATCTGCTGAGGAAAGCTTAGGCAATGAAGCAGACATGGCCAAAGAGAGAGGCCACGTGGGCTGCAAACCGCAAGGCCATGAGAGGGGCTCTTGTTAGGGTACACACAGAGACACCACAGTGTGTCCACAGACATGGAGCTATAGGATCTGGTGTTTGCTCTGCTGGGTGGCCTTGCTTTAGTCTGGCCCCGGCTGGCTGTTCTCCCATTCCTCCATGTTGGAGTAGGAATGTGCGCTCTGGGCCACCGTAGCTTGGAACTGTGTGTAGCTTGTGTTTTGTTTTTTAGTTCCCACATGAGTTTACAGTGAAGAGTTGTCTTGAGTCTCCTGTTGGGACTGTTAAGAATGTGGGGACAAGAGAGGTGAACTGAATGCATTTTGGATTGTGAAATGATGTGAACCTTTTGGGGTCAATGGTAGATTTTCAGTAATTAACGTCAGTTTAACTGAGTTGAGAAACACATAGGTGATCTGCAAAGCGCAATCCTCCTCCCCCTCCTCCTCCTCCTCCTCCTCCTCCCTCTTCTCCTTCTCCCCCTCTCCCCCTTTATTGACACAGTCCTGGCTGTCCAGAAACTTGCAAAGTACTCGGGCTGGCCTTGAACTCACAAAGCTCCTCCTGTCTCTGCCTCTCAAGCGCTGGGATTAATGACTTCTGCCATCACGGATGGCTTAAACATGCTTCTATGTGTGTGTGAGGGAGTTTCCAGAGATTAGTAGTTGGATCATAAGGGCTCTGGTCTAATGAATGGATTTTTTTTCTTCTTTTTAACGAGCGGCGTGATCCCCTGAACACAGATTTTCTGTGGAATGTTTGGGTGCTGAGATAGAGGAAGCAGGGCAGTGGGGCCATGTCCCTGGGTACTACTCCTTCTGGGGCATTTCCTTTATCCTCTGCTTCCTGTCTTCCACAGGGTGAACAGCTTCCCCTTCCATGGGCTTCCCCAACCAAGTGCACGGGGCCACGCAACCTTTGCTAGACTCACCGCCATAATCTGAGCGAAAAATTAACCTCCCTTCCTTTAAAGCTCATCTCAGCTCCTCAGACCAACTAACAGTCAGGTCTCCTCTCTAACCAGAGTTCCTCAAGGACAGGCACAGCCTGCTCGGTCCTCAGACTCTACACCCTCTGCTTGCCCTGCCAGCCTTTGGTACTATAGAGCGACCAACATTGCATCCTGGGCTGGGAAAGAGGCGGGGCTTACCTCTCGCCATTGCTTGTTTTCCATCCCTTGGGTGTACATGACACACACTGGGGAAGAGAAGAGAAAACGTGGGTTCATACCTCAGACCAAGCGGAAGGGAGAGGGTCAAAAGCCTCAGCCTGGGTTGCTCAGCTGGGTTTGGAGAAAGGGTGGGCGTCTGCTGAGGCAGCTGGGCTTTGGTGAATGAGGGTAAGGAGAGCCTAGCCTCCAGACCTAGAGCACAGTTGGTTTGCTATTCCTTTAGTACTGAGATCGGCCCCACATTCTTGCTACTGAGTTACATCTCCAGCTCCCCAGTGGGTCTCCCTCTCTGTGACAACATCTGGCCGTCGGATTGGCAAAGGGGCCTAGGACCTTGGCATGTCTTTCAGAGGGAACTCAAGGGCTGTTAAATTGCTACGCCATAGGGCGGACCCGGAGTGAGGCGGGTGAACACGTGGGCATGATAGAGGGCTGAGTGATGGGTGTGGTGAGGTTGGTATCAGAAACAATGTCCTTCCAGAGTCTGAACAGTCCCCTGAGGTCTGTTACTATCACCAGATTCTCTTAACTGATGGGGAAACTGAGCCTCTTCGAAGGCCAAAGACCTATCCAAGGTTATGGTCACAGCCAGGACTGCTCAGAACTAAAGCCCAGCTCTCCCAAACCCACGCTCATTCCCCCAGACCAAAGCCAACTGGGGCTCACAGGGCAGAAGCCTTTTTTTTTTTTTTTTTTTTTTGGCTTTTTCAAGACAGGGTTTCTCTGTATAGCCCTGGCTGTCCTGGAACTCACTCTGTAGACCAGGCTGGCCTCGAACTCAGAAATCCGCCTGCCTCTGCCTCCCAAGTACTGGGATTAAAGGCGAGTGTCACCACTGCCTGGCTAGGCAGAGGTCTTCTTATGCCAGACACTGCAACACCTCCCAAGCCGTTCTGAGGTGCTGAGACCTAGGATGGTGGCAGAGTGAGCCAACTTCCTGGTTCTTCTCTGGACACCCTCAGTGCAGCACTTGCCAGCCTTGGCTAACCGGCCCCACACCTGCATAGTTCTAATACTTCGCCAGAGCTGCTGAGGGCCCCTGTCTCTAGTCACTGGGCTGCTGTGTCACTGGGGTGGCTGTTGCCATCAGAGAAGGACTTACGTGGGTCAGACTTGGAAAACATGTCTTTGTCCAAGAGGTTCCTGAAAGAAGGGAGAGAGGAAAAATTAGCAGGGATGGAGGGGAAGGGTATCCGGACCTAAGGTTGCTGCTGAGCCTGGAGATGGCCTCTGGTCCAGCCTCAGACAGAATAGAAAGGGAAGACGACATTTCTTAGCACACTTGATCAACTCCATTAAATGCCAGGGACCACAAGGATTCTACATGTTTGTCACACTGGCACTCAGGTCAAGGTCAAGGACTGGAGACCAAGGGAGACAGGAGTTCAAGGCCATCCTGGGGCTAAATTGTGGATTAGAACAGCCTGGGCTACATGCAACCCTGTCTTGGGGGGTGGGGGGATGGAGAGATGGCTCAGCAGTTAAGAGCTATGACTCCTAGCTCCAGTGGCTCCATCTCCCTTACATTTCAGACTCTCAGTAAGCCCAGGACAAGAGTCACCTTTGGATGACCAGCATCCAAAGATAACACAGCCCTTGGTCCCCATGCTGTCGAGATTCTTTATCACACTTCCAGAAGATTCCTGTCCTTCCTTCTGGATGCTGCAATCCTGAACCTGGACTCACCACCTCAGCCCCCTTCCCTAACTCTCTCTGGCCTGGAAGATTCAGGAAAACATGGCCTGAGAGTTCCTGGGTACTTCTGGCTCCCACACTACTTTGAGCCCCTCCAGGGAAGGGACTACCCTCGGTCTCAATCCACCCAGCCCTGAGTCGGTAGAGTGCAGGATGAACACAGAGCAAGACGGAAATGAGTGTGCAGCCCAGCTGGTAGTGTCTGCCTTGCACACACAACACTGTGGGTTCTATCTCCAGCACCGGGCATAAACCAGGTGTGGTGATACACACTGGTAATGCCAGTACAAGAGAAGCTGAGGCAAGACAACTTCCATAAATTAAAGGCTATCCTGGGCTACATTTAATGAAACCTACATTTAAAACAACAAAACCAGAACAGGACAGCAAGGGCTAGTCAGGGCGACACTCAGAGCCTTCACGCCCTCTCTTAGCTCCAAACAGACAAACTGAATCACATCCTGGAACTGCATGGGTAACTCGTGCCTCAATTTCCCCATTTACAAAATGGGGCTCAGTACAACCCAGGGCTGCTTAGATCAATAAATGTGCATTGCCTGGCATTTACAGGTCAGTCCTCACTGGCCTGTACTGGCCAGAGCAGACGCTCATCTGAGGAAGCTCAGACTCACGGATGAGAAAGGGAGCCACAGGCCACCTCCACCCTTCCTGGTCCAAGAAGCCAGGCCCTACCCTGTCCTGAAGGAGAATTGAATATCTCATCTCTGAGATGGGGTCCCAACTTCAGCTCCTCCTTCTGTGCTCTTGGCTGTGAGCAGCCTTGCCTGAGTCTCCATCCTGATGCCCACCCATGGTCTCTCTTTGCTCTTGCTCCCTTTGACCCAATTCCTTACTTGGGGCACATGGGGATCCTCAAAAGCCTACATTATTGCTTAGCAACGGACCTCTCACTCCCTGGGGCTCACTTCAGTTCCCAGAGGTAAAAAGGCAGGTTTTTGGGGTCCTTCCCCAAGCCTGGCTTGGTAAGTCTGGAATGTATCCGAGATAGCTTTAACTAGCTACTGTACCACCTACCAGCCTTCTCCTGGGTTTCTGATGTAGTGATTCAAATAAATATCGTGGATCAAAACCCTTAGTCTCGGCCTCCCGCTGGACACCAAAGACCCCCAAGACACATTTGTTCAGCCCCCAAGAATCCCCTGCAGTTGCCAGGTCCCCAGTAACCTTCACCTGCTCCACTGAACACTCCTGGCTCAGAGAGAGGGAGTGGCCTGCCCAGGGGCACAGAGCCAGAGCTCCTGTGAGACCAGGCCTTCAGCTCCAAGCAGGGCCCCAGCCACCACGGCACTAACCAGACCAGACTAAACCAGACTTTATATGTTTTTCCTCTGCTTTCTACTTTGGAAGAGCTCAAAGAGAAAAATAAAATAAAAATTCTCCAACAGTCAAAATGTATTTTCCCCCCAAAAGAGCATAAAACCCTTCAGCTGTCTGCTCAGCAGCCTGTAGCTTCGCTTCCTTTGTTCCTTAAACCGAGGCTGGGAAGGCAGAGCCAAGGCCCTATGCTTCCTGCCGCCCCCAAGGACTCATTTCCAACTCCCCAACCGGAGGGAGGCTGGGAGGAACATTACCAGGCTGTGGGGCCAGGAGCCTCTGAGGACCCTGTGAAAGGTATGGGGATTCTCTTGCAGGGTCTAAGGGTATCACTTCCCAGCAGGGAGGCTGGAGAGAAGTGGGTGAGCCGGACAGAGCCCCTGTCTGAGAGGGTATGCCTTCCCTTGCCTGAGGTAACTACATCCCCTGGTTCTCTCTCATAGACCTGCTGAGCTTGCACTTGGCTGTGGCTGAGAAATTACGGTAAGAGCCTGTACTTCAGCTATTCCAGGCTGGGGGTCCTCGGCAGGGATCATGGACCCCAGAAACCAAGCAGATCGGTGGTGATACATGTGTGTTGGATGCAGGCTTGTCTTGTTGTCCAATTCTCAAAGATAACCACGAAGCTGCAAATGTTAAGAAAAGGCTAATCCTGACAGCCCAGGCCTGCTACCTATGATTCTAAGGCAGGAGAATCACAAGTTCAAGGCCTGCTTGGGCTACATGCTAAGTTCAATGGGAATCTGGTAACTTAGTTATCTCAGGGGCTGGAGAGATGGCTCAGTGGTTAAGAGCACTGGCTGCTCTTCCAGAGGTCCTGAGTTCAAATCCTAGCAACCACATGGTGGCTCGCAACCATCTGTAATGGGATCTGATAATCTCTTCTGGGGTGTCTGAAGACAGCGACAGTGTGCTCATAGACATAGGTTGGTTTCTCTGTATTGAGAATACTGGTATACACCAGCCAGGCCAGCCAGCCAGTATGAGACTAGCCTCTGGTGTTAGCGACAGATGAACTGATACCAGTAGCAGTGCCACAGAGAGCCCCGAGTCCTGAGAGAACACAGATTTCACTTTGTTTTTCAAAATCAACTTCATGCCAAACATCTGGTCGATGGAGAGAATGAGGGGTAATTACTCACACGATTGGCCAGGTCCTTGGTCAGGTCCCTAACCTGGGACATTCAACTGACCCTGCATCTCAATGCCAACATATGCTGGTTCACATCCCTAAAGGGGAGGATCTGACCTCTCAAGTCCCAGTCACTGAGGTACCCAGGAGCACCTATGTCACAAAACCTGGGATCTCCCAAGCCTATGTGGGCCACCTTCTCCCCCCACTGGCACATCAGAGAGGAATGGAAAGACATTCATCTCCTGAACTCCTCACAGGAAGAAGTCATCAAAGAAGACAGGCCGGGAGGAAGGACCTGGGTGTGTGCACCCACCACCGTCTCCGTGCCATCTCCTTGCCAAACAATCTTGCCAGGCCTAATGAGCAGTTCTCACAGGGCATCCAGCAAGCCTTCCAGGACTGGCAACGTTTTTACTCCTGTGAGAGGTTGGCCTAATTGTCCCTGCCGAGTTGCAGGGTCAGGGGAGAGAGCTGTGGCCTCAGAAGCAGCCAGGTCTGGATCCTGCATAGCCACGCTGCAATCTGTCACTCTGGAGAGTCTTCCCTCACCTCAGCTTCTTGTCGGGACATGGGGGGTCACTTGCTTCTCAGAGCAGGTATGAGCCACTAGCCACCAGCTTAAACTGGAGACAGGAAGTGGCTTTGGTGCCCTTGTCTTCTGGAGCCATCTATTCTACTCAGAGAGCCCTACAGATTCTCCTCTGAACCACTCCTCAGCCTGTCCACTCACCCCATGTTACCCTCACCATCCTCCTCTTGGCCTGCTGGGCAACACATCTACTTCCTGATGCGCCCTGCGCCCCACCAGCCCAGCATCTCAGTAACCAGAGGCTTGTTTGTAAAGTTAATCATGTCTCCCGCCTAACAGCATCCATCCCCCATGGTGTGAGAACAGTCACCAGAAGTCCTGCCTGTGGCCTCCAAGGCATGGGTTTATAGCTCCCCTCTCCTCTCTGATCTCAGCTGGGACCCCCCACCCATAATTGCTCATCCTATTCCTGCCACACTGAACCCCCTGCATCTCTACAAACAGAACAAGACTTTTTCTGCCCCAGGGCCTTTGCACTTGCCTTTCTGCTCTGTAAATCCCTCTTCTCAGCTTCCTCTTCACACCTGCCTCACCGTATGAGTCTGAATCTAATGAACTCATTTGCTGATACGACCACGACCACGAATATTATTTGCCTAGTAAAAATTCTCATGGGATAGAACTGGTGGTTCATGCCTCTAATCTCAGCATTCAAGAGGCAGAGGCAAGTAGATCTCTGTGAGTTCGAGGTCAGCCTGGTCTATGTGGTGAGTCCTGGGACAGGCGGGGCTACATAGTAAGACCCTCAATTCTCAAAGAACAAAACAAAACAAAACTATGCATAGCTGGATATGGTGGTGCACACATGTAAGCCCACCACTTCAGAAGCTGAGGGAAGAGGGAGATGGTCTTGAACTCTCAAGGCCAGCTGAGGTACACACCGATACTGTCTCACTAAACCAAAGAGGTGTGATGCTCAACGGCAGAACACTTGCTAGGGAAATGGTCAGGCCCTAGTTCCATCCTGGGTATTGAACAGGTTTCCTGTTACTTATACACAGCCAACTGCAGGAATGTGAGCTGGGACAGCAGGGAAGGAAGCTACCAGAAGGCTGGCTTCCATTACAGAAGCCTCTGTGTTTTGCCTCTCAGAGTCAGCAGCCTCTAGAGCGAGTAAGCAAGAGGCTTGCTTTCCTTTCCCTTTGCCTGAGGGAGGACCACCTGCCTCCAGGTCCCACCAGGATCTCTATAGAGCCCAACCCTCAACCTCAAGAAACCCTGAAGGCCTGAACATCTGAGGACACAGACTGTGGATCCACATCTCCAAAACCTGCCTGCACTAACCTCAGGCTTCACCTCTCTGGGCCTTGATTTCCTAGAAACGCTGCAGTTTACTGCAGAGGACGGTCAGGGAGCTAAAAAGCCACAACGAGAGTGGGGTAGGGGGGCTGGAGAGATGGCTCAGCATGAGAATGGGAGCTGGGACCCCCAGAAATCCATAGAAATGGTGGGTGGGAATGACAGCCTGCCTGTAATCCCATCCCCAGAAGGCAGAGACAGAGGAGGCCCTACTCCCTCACCCCAGTGCAATCGGGCTAGAGAGATCTCTCTGCCCATCACAGCCCTTGGAGGAGCCAGACTCCCCCTAGACCTGAGGAGGTCCGTGGCCTTACTGTGGAATGCAGCTTGCTGGGATCAGCAGTCCCAAGGAGCCGGCTGAGGCGGCCTCTCTGATCCTCACCAGCAAGACACTGAGTCTGGACTCTGCGGCTGCCTCCAGTTAGCAAGCCTGGTCAGGTGGTCAGGGCCAGCACCTTGGGTGACTTCTTAGCCCCGAGACAGAGTTGGGAGGAGACAAAGTCAGACATTCAGGAAACTGTGACCATTTGTTCCCCAAGCAGCTGAAACCGAATGCTCCGTTCTTCTAAGATGGTGTTATCTGAGGTGCTTATTTGGATGGCAACCGCCAGTATAGACGAAACACACGTATGCATAATGTCCAGCAAGGATGCCAACTGCTTGGCTGGAGTAATCATCCAACCTGTACCATGGTGACCTTCCCTGGCTTTGTTGAATATCTGGGTGTGGTCAATGATTAAACAGCTCTCGTTTGCCTGATGCTGACTTCGGGCAACCACCAGGCTCACCCCCTCCCCACTGCAAACTCCCCTACCTCTCAGAAGCAGGAGAGTGAATTCACACCTGTCTACAAGGCTAGGACACAGCTCCAGAGCTGGGCTGTCTCTCTCCACAGGATGCCTTACAATGGTAGCTTAAATAGACAGCAGTAACCAACCTGAGGGGCAGAAGCCCAGCTACCCACTAGCTTCTACCAGCTGATGGGGAAGGAAAACTGTAGGGGATCCTGAGATGCCATCCAGCCTGCCCTGGTCCCAGGAGCCCTTGTATACCTGTCCAATACGACCCTCCCTGCCCAGGCACAAAGGCTTCCTGTAATATGGAAAACATAAGCTATTCTTTCCAATCACAGAGCTGATGCAGCTATAAGCATAAGACAGGGATGCTGGCTTGTCAGGGCCTCTGAAGGAAGAAGGGGGCAGCAGCCAGGTAAGCTTTGAATGGCTTTGCAGAATGGCTAACATTCCTAGTCAAGAAAGGGCTGGGACAGACTGTCAGGGAGGAAGAGCTCAAGGCTTGACGGTGTTTAAAGTCATATTTTCTAGCATGTCCGCTGGATTCTAGCACCACAATCCAGCTTTCCTTGGGGAATCACTACATCAGACTATCTCCAGGGCTCTCCACTGCCCTGACATCCAACCAAAGACCTTTGTTACTGTGTGATATCTGAGCAGTGATACCAGCCACTGTTCCCAGATTGGTCCATTGTGTCCCTGTGATTGACGGGGACCACTGTGCTCCTTTCACAGAGGGGGAAACTGAGGCCAGACTGGAGAAGCAGCTCACCAGGAGTCCCAGGCACAGAGCTGGAGTGTGCCTCAGTGGCAGTGTGCTTGCATGATATGGCTTTGATCCTCCAACAGCCTCAAGTGACTGTTCATTCAAGCACAGGTGCATTCGCGCGCATGCACACAGAGAGAGAGAGAGAGAGAGAGAGAGAGAGAGAGAGAGAAAGAGAGAGAGAGAGAGAGAGAGAGAGAGAGAGATCACAGAAAACTGGGATTTGAACCCAGGAAGATAGAGCTCCTACTGCCTCTGCCTCCCAAGTGCTGGGATCAAAGGTGTGAATTGCCATGCCTGGCCAAGCTTACATTCTTAACCAATGTATCAAATAACACAAGGCTGGTTACACCCTCAGGCTTGGGTCTACCAGAGACAGTGACCGTAGTCATTTGGGAGTGGACCACAGTTTGACCCAAAGTGTTCTCTACAGAGGCAGAGGCCTTGGTGTAGTCTGCCTTCTGAACACACAGTGAGATTCTGGACAAGATATAGGACCCTACCCCAGATGCTCTCTGCTCTGCTGAAGTGCCCAGGTCAGGCACAGCATGTGTTTAGAACAGCCCCTAGGACAAGGCAGAGCTCTTGGGGCTGGATCAAGGGAGTCAGAGAACCCATCAACCACCCTGAAGTGTTGCCCCCAGCTGTCCACCTGGAGGAAGTTGCCAGCAGGGGTTACTGAGATACTCGTGGTAGGGCACCCCAAAGTCTCTACTCTAGGGGGTCCAGTTAGTGCTGACCAGGATGCAGGAGAAGGGACCCTTTACCAGGTAAGTGTGGAATAAACCTTACAAGGCCAGTGTGGGCGCTTCAGGTCTCCGCTCTCCCCCAAAGCTGGACCACTGGCCCCAGCTGAAGCAGAGATGGATCTATAGAGTCAAGGCCACCCAGACTGTCCTGTCACCTCCTCTCTGTTTCAAGTCCTCATCTCTCCTCACCAAAACTACAGCTCACTCCCTTCCATTTCAGGAGAGAAGTAGAAGTTAGCCAGGCCTTCTACAAAATGTGGATCGTGTCCTTTCTGACAGACGGACAGCAGGGTCAACCCAGAGTCTGACCCCTAGGAACCCTCCTGCCCAGGTACCTCTCACACGGGACATCTTCATCCTTTGGATGAAAACAGAGAGGATCCAAGAGTTTCTGTCCTCGGGCCATTCAATGTGGCCACCTGCTGCTCAGTCTGCCTGTAGTGTTTGTACCCACTGTGTGCCAAGCATGTGCGCTACCTCTGTGGGTGAGGCTTTTCTTGGAAGGAGACAGACTTTCCAGTTGGGATCGGAGGCTTAAAATTGTCTCAAGTGACAAGTCAAGGATCCCTCACAAGATGTCTGACTCCAGGTCTGTTAGGACCCTTCCTCTCCATAGAATGGAAGGCTCCTGGGCCTGTCGACTGATTCTTCCTGCCTCCCATGTTCACTCAGAGGCTCTGCACTCAGGGTCCTGGAGATGCAGAAGCCAGTGTTTTAGGCTGATGTCTTTCGGGACACAAGGATGTCCCTGGAAGTGGAAAGCTTTTGGGTAGGGAACAGGCTGTTCAGGAGCTCAGAGGTGGGAAGGCTCCGGGAGACAACTGAAGAGACTGAGGGCGACAGGCGTGATTGAAGGCAGGAGGTAGGGCTGCACGCAGAAGGGGGGCAAGCTGGCAGCTGCTGACAGCTGAGGAGGTGAGATGTGGAGCTAATGGGCCATCAGGAAGCTCCCAGCAGAGTAAAGGCAGGCTCAAATTGTCTCTGTGTGGGACTGAGATGTGGGGGATAGACACACATCTGGGAGTCACCACAGTAGCCCCTGGAGAGCCTGGCTGGAGACATCACCTCAGCAGCCCTCACCTTAAGTCCTCAGGAGGAAGTTCCCCAGAATCCACCCTCTTTCATACCCCAGATCAGCATCTCAGGCCATACAGACACTTCCTCATTCCTCAACTCAGTAACTCAGAGCTGAGTGGACTTAAGTGGACAAAGTCTGACCCAACAGTGACCCACATAAAGCAGAGGTAAGTGATTCGGAACAAGGGTACAAGTTGGGCTCCAGAAATGCTATGTGGGCCATTGCCAGGACCTCAGGGTGAGTTATATCTTGGACCACAATGTTTCTCACAGATCTATTAAAGCAGTGTGCCTAGGGCCAGCCACATGCCTATCCAGCCTCGGGGCAGCCTATTCAGAGAACCTGAGAGGTCCAGCCTCTCAGAGAAGGCCAACCTGTATGACATTACTGGGGACTTGGGGGTGGCAGCCTACAATACAAACTCTGTCCTCCTCTTCTTGACTGGGGATTCTGACACTTCATCATCAGCCCTTCACTCTTTTGGCTTAAGATTTTCCCATCAGAGTTACTGGTTTTTAATGGCGCCAGTCTAAGTTCGGCAGGGCTTCCTGCTCTCTGAGACTACTGTCCCGGTTGATGCTCCTTGCTGGAGGTTAAAGCAAGGGGCTTTCAAATCCTGGGTTCTACGACAGTGGAGGGGGTGGGAGGGGAGACTGGGGCAAAGGCCAGGGTAGAGGGAGAAGGGAGGTCACAGGAGGCACAGAGGGTCATGCCTGAGAGGAATGACACCAGTCTCTCACTTCTCCTTTTGGAGAAGGATAAATCAGAGAACCTGAGTGGAGACCCTGGAGCAGCTCCTCCCTTTCCCACTCTGGTGCTGGGACCCCTGTTTCCGTGTCTTCCTCCTATCCTGGAAGCAACAGCTCCGAATACAAACTTTCTGGGAACCTGACCCCTGCCTGGCTGCCCATTCAGCCTTTGCCATCCACCGCTGGGCAGGGGGTCTCCGAAGACAGGCAGTGGGGCGCCCGGGAGATAAGAACGCTGAAAAGCAGGCTCGCTAAGCAAAGGCTGGAAGCTACAGAAACAGGGATTCCGGCCCAGGGGCGGGGCAGGGGGGGACCCGAACGGCGGGGCGGCTCACCTGCATGACACGGTGATCTCCACCTTGGTAGCCGGGATGCTGCCCGCCAAGGAGTCGAACTCGCTGAGCGACGCCATGTCCTCGGGCTGCTCCATTGCCCACCGTCCCCCCACCCCACCCCAAATTAGTCAATATTCCTGCGCTATTCACGCCTCCTCCGGAGCGGCTGCAGCCCTGGGCTGGGCGGCCAGGGGAGGAGAGGAGCGCGAAGAGGGGGCGTGGGAAGTGCGAGCGGGAAGGGGGCGGAGAGCGGGGGCCCGCGGAGAAACGGGGCGCGGGAGCTGCTGCGGGGAGGCGGCGGGGGGAAGGACCGCGGCGAGGGAACCGGGGCGCAGCGGGGAGGGGTCCCGGAGAGGGGGTGGGGACTCGGGGAGAGGGGGGCGAGGAGTGCGCCTCCTCGGGCGTTGGGGCGCAGCACCACGTCCTCTCTGCTAGGGCTCCGGCTCCGGGGTGCCTGGACTGCGGGAAAATCAAATGTGCCCGGAGTCGCCGCCGCCTCCCTCCAGGCGCTCGCTGTGTGCGGGGTCCGCGGGCGCCGGAGGGGCCGCCTGCAGGGGCCGGGGCGGGGCCGGGGCGGGGTCTGAGCGGGGCGAGTGTGGGAGCGATGTGTGTGTGTGTGTATGTGTGAGTGTGCGCGCGTGTGTGTGCACGCGCGTGGCAGGCGTGGGGACGCGGCACAGGATGACGGGGACTGCCAGAGACGGTCCCAGGGCGCGCGCCGCCCTCTGCGCAAGTCCCCCACCCCACTTGTCCAGCCAGGGTCTGCGTGCTGGGGGAGGGGGACAGTCCAAGGGGCACCTGTTTGGGCAGCGTCTATGCGGGATTCGGGGAAGAGGGCTCTGCTGAGTGTGCGCACCACCACCGGAGGGTCTAAGCCCAGAGCAAGCTCTCCATCTCCCTTTGGGGAGGCGGCGACCAGCCTGGTGCCAGGAAGGCTGGTCTGGTTTCCTTAGGGTTGGTCAGTGGGCGCTTGCCCATCCGCCTCTGGTGTCCGCCAACCCTGGTCTTGGCTAGTCGCCCGAACCTTTACCCAGCTCCGTCGTCTTCCTCCTCCTCTCGTCGTGACCATAGGGGCCGAGCCAACCCCCGGGTCTGTCTGGAAGCCTCCTCCACTAGACTGAGTGGATGGCCTCAGCTCCCTGGGATTTGCAATCAGCACCCAGGGATACCGGACTCGAAGATCTGCACTGGGAAGCGAGGGGAGGGTCAAAGCATCTCTCAGGGAGTCTCTTCCCAACCAAGCCTGAAGCCCCCTGCCCTGCTCAGCCTGCCCTCTGGGCCTAGGGTTGCAGCGCCAAGCCAGCTCCTGGAGGCTGTGCACGTAGTTTCCTCTCCAGCAAATCCACCCGCGGCCCCTCCTCAGCCTCAGTGTAAGCTTTGCTGAGACAAGACGGAGCAGATCTGCAACTTCCTCACCCACCACCTCACACATCGTGGATGCCTGTCGCTATCAGTGGTGGCCTTCTGGCAGCCGGGCATTCCGAGCAGGTGCACACTGTTTGAAATCAATTTTCAACACATCAGTCGGAGCCAGAGTCGATGGCAAACAGAACACCTTCCTTGGACTTGCACAAATGATTTCTGTTTGTCTCCAGATCAGCTGGACTCAGTTCTGTCGCCTGGAGCAGACAGCTAGGGGCTCTGGATTCCCTGGAGAAGCTAGAGAGGGGACAACTCACTTTTGGGTTGGGCCTGGGGCCCTCCCTGCACAAAGAACAACTCAGTCACCACTTATTTCTTTGTGGTTTTGTTTTTATTGTTTTTCGATTTTCAATTGATTTCAAATTTAGAACGAAGTCCAGTCTGAACCCCAAGAGAGAGCTGCTAGTCAATAAGTCTAAAACGATCATTCAATATGGTAATGAGACAGAATAAGCAGCGGAAGTAGCCTAAGGAGATGTTCCCATCCAGAACGGTGCTCTGTATGTGTTCTTAGGATGAGTACAGCTTCTAACACTATAACGGGAGGGTACAAAAGCATAAAGATTTGAAGTGACTTGCCAAAATTTGCGATTAGGAACGGATTTTTATTTTATTATCGTTTTGTTTATTCAAGACAGGGTTTCTCTGCTTAGCCCTGGCTGTCCTGGAACTTGCACTGTAGACCAGGCTGGCCTGGAACTCACAGAGATCCTCCTGTCTCTGCCTCCCTGCCAGGACCAAAGGTGCACACCACTGCTGCCTGGCAGGAATGTGTTTTAAAATACAATTCTAAAGGATTGGGCAAAGATTAGGTTACCCCTTTACCACAGGCATGCTGTGGGCATGGGCAGCAAGAGCAGTACCACTCACCAGGTACCTTCCCCCGCCCCTGTCTCTGATGTCCTCTTTGGGGTGGCAGCTATGGGGAGACAGGTTGTTCAGCTGAGAGTCTGCCTATGACCTTGAAAAGTGACAGCATTTGGAACAGCGACTCTAGGGTCTCTTTGCAGAAGCTTGTTGTCTGTATTGCAGAGGCAGGAGGATCTCTGTGAGTTCTGAGCCAGCCTGGTCTAGGGGGGGGGGGAATTCTAGGACAGACAGGGTAAGAGAGAGACCCTGTCTCAAAAATAACCTCAACAAAGGGCAGAAAGACATGGTATCTGTTCTGAAGAGCCTCAGGCTAGTTGGGCTTCAGGACATTGTAAACAGAACTAGCCAGCATTGAGGAGGGCTGTGGAAGACGGCTGAGAGGGCCAGGGATCCAGGGACAGGGGGAAGAACAGGAATCTGGAGGGGAGGTGATTGACAGATCACACTGAGAGCAAGGTCTTGCATGGGAGATAGAGTCAGCCCTGAGACAGACTGGATGGAGTGTTCAAGATATCAAGAAAAGCAAGGTGGCTGGGAGGGCCACTGACCCCACACAAGGACTGGGTCCTAGGACTCTTATTTCATCTGCCCAAACAGGGGCTTCTGCCCCCTCTCAGCTCCATGGCTAACATGGCTGACAGCTCCATGCTCCAGAAGGACTCACCTTCTGACACTGTTAGTCTGATATACAGGGTGGCTGAGAGTGTCCCAGAGCGGGGGAAGGTCTCAGCCTGAGGTGCAGACTCCAGCAGGTGTACTGGGCTTAACTTCTGTCCCATCGCCAGCAGTAAGGCTGAGCTATGTTCTTTGGGGACAACTGTAGAACTTAGGTCAGAGGCCTGTGCCTGGCAACCACAGATCTAGAGTGTGTGTCTTGAGTAAAGGCTAAAGGTTGATGGAGATACAAGAGGAGACCAGGAGGGGATAAGAAACCACAATGCCAGGTTCCAGCTGCCACCAGCCTGTCCAAAAGGGGGCGCCAATGGAGAGGTGATGGAGAGGCACCTCTCTGCCCCATGGCCAGCCTAGCCGTCAGGCCCAGAATGAAACTCTCTGATGAGTGTCCATAGCATGGCTTCCAGTCTTTGCTCAAACAAAGTATTCACTGACCATGGGAGATTTTGTTTGGGAGAATTTGTTCTCTAGAAGCTGTCACGGTGGTCACTGGGCCACCTGTGACATCCTGACAAGCCCTCTGGTGACCCATCACGTGCTACAGACTGACTCTGGGGGTCTAGAACCCAGATCAAAAGCAACCTTGACCCAGGCCCACCCGGCACGGAAGTACCATCAGCCCTCTGATTAAGAACCTCGAGCACGGACCCAGGTCCGTGCCTGGAAGAGCTAAGATCATCAGCATCAGCATTTTGCTTCCACCGTCCAAGACTGCGGACGGCCTTCATCTGACCTGATTCGTGGTGTTAATGACGGCCGAGCAATTTTGAGAGGCAGCTCTCAGCATCTATAAGGAGGGAAAAAGTGCTGAAGGCTGGGGACCAAGCTCCTTGCAGAAGAGGCAGCTGCAGTCACCCTCCCCCTCGGCCCCTCCCCTCCAGAGGCACTTTGAGTTAGTGCTGCCCTCGGATCTGCCCTCTTACGATGGGAGAAAGCTGATGTGAGTGTAGGACCAAGGAGACAGTGTGTGTGTGTGTGTGCGCGCACACACACGCACGCAGGGGTGGGGTACCCATGCTATACCTGAGGACATTGTTAAGTAAACACAGCCTTGGACCTGGCAGGGTACACAGCTTACTTAGAGGTATGGGCTACCCATGACTTCCCCATTTACCTGTTCATTTAGAAGTTATTATGCAGTAAACACCCTATACCACTGTATGTGGCAGCTTGTCTGGAGAAGGAGAGCCAGGGGGCAGGAGGAAACTTGAAACCACCATAGCAGCAGGAAGGAAGTAAGATACAGAGTCTGACTCCATCCACTAGTAGAAATATTAGAAGGGACTTGGCTCAGAGACCGTGTGGGTTAACCCCGTTGATTGCTGGAAAGCTGAGAAGAAAGTCATGTGTTCAAGGTCATGGGCGTCTTCCCCAGTGAGAAACCCCATCATAACAGTGAGGCTGGGTACCCAACAGCAGTGAGGACCTGCCTCAGAGAGCGTGGGGCGGAGCCATTTCCAATGGGGTGGGAGAGGCCAGGAGGATGTTGGGCTCCCTAAGAAATATACACCATTCCCCAGGACCTTTCCTTCTTCATCCTGCTTGCTGCCACCACCAACTCAAAGGGCCCGGGATTCTCTTCTCTTGGGACCAGTTCCCAAGCCTGACTGGCCCTCTACGGCCTGCCTTTCTTTTGGCTTTCTCCCTCCATCCTCTCTCCAGAGGATGGAGGACCTGGAACCTTCACAAGAATGTGTGCGTGTGCGTGTGCGTGTACATGTGCGTGTGCGTGTGTGTAATTGCATGCAGCACAGCTCACCCTCTGCTCAAGACCCCTCCCCTCCGTGTTATCATCCCATACTAGAACATTCCATTAGCCTCTCTGACTGAATCTCTTTGGTCACTCCAGTGACCACAGGTCTTCCTGGGACTGCAGGTCGCCACCTAGGCCTTTATACCTGCTCTTTGGTTTCCCTTGCTTGGAAGAGTGTTCCCTGTCTGTTTCAATGCCCCCAGCCCTTCATGCAGACCTTCCTCCAGAACTTACCCTGCCACAGGAGCTTGTCAATCACCAATGCCTGTCTCTGTCTTCTTTCCATTTGTCTGTTTTCCCACTGGGAAAAGCTTTACACAGACCAGAACTGTCTTGCTCACTGTTGATTCCCAGCACCGGAGGACAGCGCAGGTACCAATAGATGACGCATGGCAGCGCTTGATTCATCTGAAATGCCCACTCTTGCCCATGGAAACACTGAGTCCTTCAGAAAGACCACAAGAGCCCTCATCAGTCCCTTCAGAGAAGTGCCCACCACATGCATCATTAAACATTTATTCTGTGTATGTCACGAGTGCAGCTAGGGAACTGCGTGTCAACAATCTGGCTGACACCATCAGGGTCTGAGGCCAGAGTCTCGCAGAAAAGAAGGATGGGATGTCTCTGTCTTATTTGCTGAGAACCTGCCAAGAGCACAGCATTGAGAATCTCACATCTGCCGCCCACTCAGTCCTCAACGCTGTCGTCCCATTTAACAAATCTCTATTCCTGCACAGTCTGCTGCACCCGGCCATCTCGAGGGTGGAGGGCTCAGGTGGCCAGAGCATCCTGCTCAATCCAGGGCAGCTCTAGAGTTTCCTTCCTGAGGAAGCTGCACTTCCTCAGGTGAGGAACCTGGACAGAGACCGCTTCAGCGGCTTCATCCTCCACTCACAGAGCTAAGAGCCCTGGACAGGATGCAAGCCTCGGGTCTTGTAGGCTGAGACCCTGACCTAGTGCACACTTCTGTCCCCTGCATCATCTTCTGGTCTCACTACAGTGTAACCATCACAGTCTGTCACCTCCCTTGGTTTTCTTTCCTGGCAAACTTCATCCAGGATCAGTTTGGTGTGGGTTGTAGACCTTGGTGCTGCAGAGGGCTTACAAGATGGCTCTGCAGATCTGGAAACTGAGGCCCATGGAGGAAAAGAAATCCCTTCAGGGCTGTTTGCCAGTGAGTGGTAATTAGCAACAAAAGCTAATAAGTACTCAGATTTAAATTAGAGTCTGGGTTTTTGCTGTTGTAGTTGTTGTTGGTGGTGGTTTGTTTGTTTGTTTGTTTTTGTTTATTTTATTCCTTTTGGGGACAGGAGCTCATGTAGTCCAGGCTGGCCTCAAACTCTGTATGCCCCTGCCTCCACCTCTAGCGCACTGGGATCACAGCACTTGGTTTTAGATAGTTCTGAGGAACTGAGCTATATTCCCAGTCTAGGTCCACGTTGGCCTTGGTCTGACCATAGCCCTAGTTGGCCCTGAACTCATTGGCTAGCCTCCTGCCTCAACCTCCTGAGTACTGGGTTTTCATTTTACCTCAGTTTTGTCTGCGAAGGATGGTTGCCTTAATTTTCACCTCATTAACACATAGATGTAGTGTTTCTGACCCCACAGTGGAGTCCGTGGGTGTGCTCACCCCTGCTAACAGGATCCACAAGATGCCCCTCCCCCATGCCTTTTCTCTCAGCCTGTGCATCAGACTCCGCCTCTTCCAGATTAACCAGGACTCCATGATCTGACCCAGTACTGCTCTTCTGCTCAGTGTACATGAGGGCTGCGGTGCAGGTGGGCCTGTGGGGTTCTTACCTGGACTCCACAGCCTGGCTTTGCCCAGCCTCAGCCCTGGGTCCAAGTTTCCATCTTTCTCCCCTCCCCAACCCCAACTCCCTATATAGTGCTGGTGCTGGAAGCTAAGGCATAGCCCATGCCAGCAAACACTCTGCCACCTCGCTACACCCTCAGCTCCTAATTCCATCTGAAGACAGCCTCCTCCCTCCCTCGTGTGGCAGGCTGGCTGGCTTTGGGGCTTGCTGAACTCCCTGCTCCGTGTTAAGACCCTCTCCCCTTGTCTGAGCATCTTAGAAAATGGGAGACTCCACTCTTCACATTTGGTCTCAAGCTGAAAAGCAGACTCAGCCCCTCCCTGTCCTGCCAGCCTCCTACTAGCAAGCATGATGCTTTCTTGACCAGCACACTCAAGCCGAGGAGGAGCAGGGAGACACAGCCTCTTGGCCAATTCCATTCCTAGAACGGCTCCTCCTTCTTCCCTGACTGGCTCCAAAGACCCTGGCACTTTCTCCCTTGGGCGCCTAAAACTGGGGGATACAGGAGGGGCTGTTGCTGCCCCATGGCCCTAGCTGTCTCTCCTGGTGGTACCTGCACAGGGCAGCCTGAGAAGCCACTGAGGATGAAATATCCTCTCTCCGTCTTAAGCTCTAAATTGATTTTCACTCCATGCAACTCGTATTTGCTTGCCTGGCTGCGGAGGTAACTGAAATGTACCCAGACTGCCAGGGGCCCGGTTTGGTGTGCAAGCCGAGGTCCCGGAGGCCCTGCTCTGGCGTGCCTGCTGCAGTCTTCAGCTGCCTGCCATGAGTGATTTCCCCAAGTTTATCAGCTCTGCCTCCCACTCCGAGCAGCTCATCAGGCACGTTCGGTGGCCTGTCTCCTCTACCTTTGGCTAGGAACAGCCACCCTGATGGAGAGAAAAGCCTGCTCTCCGGTTCTCTGATAATTCCATCAGTGCCTAGGTGAGGCTCAGGAATCAGGCTTGGGAGCTGCCAATGGCCTAGAGCAGGACAGGCATCTTACCACCTTCTTTTCTGGGACCTCTGTTCATTAGGTTTCCCCCAGTAGGGAAAAGATAGGGTCAGAGATATAATTCCATGGCACAGATCTTCCATAGAAGTACCAGGCTCTGGGTTCTATGCACAGTGTACACACACGAACTTCCAGCGTGACAGAGGGACAAAGCAGACCAGAGAGGAAGGGAATTTTGCAGCCCTGCATTGAGGATCCATTGGAACCAGAGGTATAAGGCTGTCCAGCACCTGATCTCACCAACCAAATCCCTCATCCCTCCTGCTTCTGGAAAGGGAGCCACAGAAGCAAAGCCTTCAGGATTGAACGTGGCTGAGAACTGAACTGTGGAATCCCCTTCTTTTGATGGCTTTTCTTACATGTGTATGCTGACTGGGAATAGTCACTTTCCCTGTCAGTTAATGAGGAAGCAGAGATGGGCCTGGCCCCTCCCTGGAACCGCCTCTGTCCACACTGAGTACACAGGGCACAGCTCTTAATGGAGCCTGGCCAGACCTTCCAGGAGAGGGAAGTGATTTCCAGGAGCAGAACCCAGCGGTTTGACCATTATATTTCTGACCCAATAAACACACTAATTAGGGTCACGTGTGTCCTGGGCCCCAGCGGCTGGCTTCTGGGAAGGGGCGTGAGACTGCGGAGCAGGGTGGAGGTCCCCACCTGCAAGGTCATCTTCCCCCTCTATGTGTCAAGGATGAAGACAAATGAAAAAGAGCTAAACTCAGCAAAAAAAAAAAAAATAAAAAAAAATTAAAAAGGCCCAAGTTTGTTCTTAGCTATCAGCTTTGGGCCCACTGTTCCATCTGTTCATTCACTCTACTGGGCTTTGGTCCTCAGTTTGTTCATCCAGAAATGGGTGTAATAAGGTCAGCCTCAGAAGTTGGTTTGGGTGTTAAATACACTCTGGGCGTCAATGGCCTATGCCTTTAATCCCAGCACTCAGATCTCTGAGTTCAAGGCCAGTCTGGTCTGTAGAGAGTTCCAGGATAGCTAGGAATACAGAGAGATCCTGTCTCAAAAATACAAAACAAAGGCATAAATACTTAAGTCGAACGGTTTTCTCAAGTGAAGTTCTTTCCTGGCTAATGTGAAGGACTCCAGATTACCACAGAAAGGATGACTTTACTGTCCAGGGGAGGACTAAACAGAAAGGAGAAGCCAGGTATGTACACAGCCAGGCCCAGGCTCAGGTCTCCTGCAACCCAGACATGGGAGTCTCTGCCTAGACCAGCTGACAGAAGATAGAACACCTCAGCCCACGAAGCTCTCGTAGGCTCATTCTGCTGGGCTCAAGGCTCAATTCTAGTTGGTGGCAATCTGAGCAGTCCTTGGTTTTCCTCATTCCAAGAGCAGCTGGCTTGGCTTAGTAAAATCATGAAGGTGTCTCTGCCTCTTGAAGCAGCTGCGAGGCTAAACTGTATTCATAGTGGCCTCTAGTGGCAGACTTCCTGAATAGCATGCGAAATGCAAACTTGGCAGCTGGAGGGATCTTCACAAATTGACCTACATTCAGACTTGAAGCTCAAAAGGCCTAGTTCAAACCTTAGCCTGACGAACAAAGAAACTTAAATTCAAAGTGTCATGTGGCTCGCTGAGGTGACGCAAAGTCCTCACACTCCTGAGTTCGCACATTTTGCCCTGTGGTTTTAGACAGGGATCTTTAAAAAAAATTTTTTTTAATATATGAGTGTATTTTTATGAGTTTATGTGCATCATGTGAGTACAGGAGCCCATGGAGGGCAGAAGAGAGCACCAGGTGCCCTGGAGTTGACTGGAGTCACAGGCAGTGGTGAATCGCCACGTGGGTGCAGAGAGCTAAATACCGGTCATCTGCAAGAGATGCAAGCATCCACACCACTGAGCTATCTCTCCCACTTAGATATTACTCTTTAATATTCTCTTTTTTTCTCCTGGAGACAGGGATCTCACTATGTAGGCCAGGCTGGTCTCCAGACTTGCCACCACAAGCAGGGATTCTAAATCACCAGTTTGGAAGAACAAACTGGAATCCAATTTCTCTGTGAGACCAAGCCAGCCTCAGCTCCTATTCTTGCCACCTGCAATTTGTCTTATCTGTCCAGAGCGGCTGGACCATCCTCTCTCCTGGCATTCACCTAAATCACAGAAGCCTATTCTATGGAACCCAGTTCTGAGGGCACAGAGTGCTTCTTGGCAGGAAGCACCCGGCTTGAACACATTCTTGCCAACGTCTCCTCCTCCGCACGCTGCAAGTGTGGTGCCGGAGGGGCCACGGGGAGGCTCAGATTGGTTCGAGGATCTGGGGGTAGGAGCCGTTCACCATTTGTGGGGAGAGCTATTTTGACATATTCTGGAGATGCGATCCAAAAATAAACGAAGCTGAGGACCTCCAGAAGGCTGAGTGGAAAAGACTTTTGCTGTCACGCCAGCCAAAACCAGGGTCTGTGACTCTGGGCGAAGCTATTTCGGCCAACGAGCCTCTATTTTTTTTTTTTTCTGATGGAGGATGTTTTATTTGGTTCACTCAGCAATAACCTCAAAAGCGTTACCCAGGTGCTGGGAAGACAGCACGGAATGAGAATGAGACCGGGCCTTGCTGAGGTCAAAGCCAGGAGGGAGGAGGCTGTGAGGGCGGGCTCCTAGGGGATGGGCATCGAGAAGCAGGGGGTAGGAGTCAGGTGCCATGGTAGGACATTTTCCCAGCTAATAGGAGGTCCTGGGTTGTCTACCCCAACACTGAACGAACACACACACACACACACACACACACACACACACACACACACACGAGGCTGAAGGGTTATGTCCTGTTGTGGCTTTAAGGTCTTCTGGTACCAGAAGCTGGCTTTTAAGTGTTTCTAGTACCAGATCCTGCTCTGGCATGAGCAATAGTGTGATCCCATCCCTGAGGACTGTAGCCGTCCAGCAGCCATGGATGAACCGGGTCTACCTGAAAGGGAGGCTGGAAATGAAAAAGGGACCGGGTGGGAGAGAAGAATGAAGCCAAGACAAAATTTCTGATCGAGGCTTGAACTTTATTGTTCTGTGCTCCTTTTAAAGGGAAAACCCAAAGACCCAGTCCTTTGTTTCAGCAAGCTCAGCGGGCAGTCACTTCTCAAGGTTCCTGTAGGAAGCTGCAAATGCAGAGAAGCCAGACTGCCTCCAGCCAGGTTTGTTTATCCTACTCAAGGCTGGGGGAAGGGCACAGAGGACTGCTGTAAGTTCAAGGCCAGCCTCTGACCCCGGTCCCAGATTTCTGGATAAGATCAGTAAAAGTTCAAGATCACTCCTAGCTACGGAGAGTTAAGGACTGCCTGGGATACACAAGGACCTGTCTTGAATAACAAAAACCCCAAGGAAAGACAGGTTTCCAGGTTGCTTCATGGGTGTCCTATGGCTACAGAGTCCCCTCCCTTCTAGGCCGCTTGTCCCACTGACTACTCCACCTCAGGGGCTGTGGTACTCTCACAGCAGGGCACTGCCCTCTGATGTTCAGCTCAACAATCAGAGCGGGGAAGCGCTGAACTCAGCCTGGCCTTTCTCTTCCCTCTCCAGGCCACGAGAGGCAGACCGTGAGGTCAAGGGCCTGCCTGCCTTACGCTGTTGCAAAAATTCCCTCTTCAGGTTTCTGTTAGACAAACATGACCTCGTGCCTTGCTGCCCGAAGTGTGGCACCTGGACCAGCAGTCACCATCTCCAGGGGCCTGGTTGCTAATGGCCTGAGCCTGAGCTGCTCGGAGAGCCAGCTTGGGACAGGCCAGCTTGCACACCTTACAGCATGGGCGCTTGACACTGGGCTTCTTCTGCTGTTGCATTTACTCCTAAGCCCCCTTCTCTTCAAGTCTAAAATCTTCCCACAAAGGCTACCTCTTTCTTGTCCTTTAAGCCCCACAAGTTCCACAGCCCTTTATTACTATCTACTTAAGTCAGAAACTGGTTCCTTCCCCACCACCACTATCACACCAAAGGTCTAATGGCTCTTACCCTGACAGTGTGACACAGCTAGCAGCTAATTCAGCGGGATCCCTGTTAACCAGGCTCCTGGACATGGAGATGCGATATCTGTACTTAAAATTGTAAAACATGGGCTAGAGACATGGCTCAGCAGTTAAGAGCACTGGCTGCTCTTCCAGAGGTCCTCAGTTCAATTCCCAGCAACCACATGGTGACTCCCAACCATCTGTAATGAGATCCATGCCCTCTTCTGGTGTGTCTGAAGGCAGCTACAGGGTACTCACATACAAGAAATAAATAGATAAATCTTTAAAAAAAAAAAAATTGTAGAAACACTCAAGGAAAGTTCCCTCTTTTGAGGCCCTGAGCTGTGCCAACGAGTGGCTGCCTTGCCTAGTGTGTGGAGACATTTGTAGAAGCCAGGGACGGTGCCTGGGCTGCTCTCTTGCCCAGTGTATGCAGAACTGTAACCTTGCAGCAACAAATGGTTCCCCCATTTGTTGTGACACAGGGACTGGTTCTAACTTTGGGAAGTGGCAGATGGGTGTCTTGTGCTTTGAGAAGCTGGTCAGACATTACTAACTGTGGGACTTCTGCACACCATCTTTAAGGCTTGTTGGTGGGTTTTCCTTTTTCTTCATTATCGAGAATATTTTCTTCCTTTCTGTCTTCAAACCCATGCGGATAAGGCCCTTACACATTTAATCGGGTACATTAACCCTGGACAAATTAAGTCGAACTTTTTCTGCACCCATATGGCTGCTAACTTCTGTATGATGCAAGGTTTCTTTCATCGCCAGGAGGAGAAGGAGCTTGAAGGGGGGAGGCTTGAGGAATGGAATTTAGGTCACTTCCCAGAACGTACACATAACAACACAAGCACACAGTACCTTAAGAGGCTCCCAGTGTGAGGAAGCAAAGCCATCCAGTGCACTGCCTCGGGTCCACAGCAGCAACACGGTGTGTGTGTGTAGGGGAGTTGATCTCCTCCCACTGCAAGCGATGACTGTGTCCCTCGGTATACCCACCGAGTCAACTTGACACACATGAGGGAGGAGAAAACCTCAGTGGAGGGATGCTTTTGTCTGCCCTGTGAGGCGTTTTCTTGACTGCGGATTGATAAGGAAGGCATAGCTCACTGCGGGCGGCGCCATTCCTAGGCAGGTGGGCCTGGGTTCATTTAAGAGAGACGGTTGAGCAAGCGAGGGACGCAAGCCAGGGAGCAGCCTCTCCCGTGGTCTCCACTGGAGTTCTTCCCTGGATGGAAGACTACTAGATGAACCCTTTTCTTCTGCAGGCTGCTTCTGCTTGGTGTTCACTCACAGCCGCTGAGCAACTAGAGACTGTTCGATTCACCTGCAGCTCTTCCCCTCCCTCCCTTGGACATCGCTTGAGGCTTCCCTTGGTTCTGCCTCCTTCCAGCAGGAGCTGCTCTTACACGGGGGAAACTAACAGAGACTGGAGACTTGGAGACCCAGGACCAGGGCAGTGTGAATCTTGAAGACAAGAATGCTACAGCACCCCCACCACCTCCGAGGAGAGCCAGGACGTGGTGGTGCATGCCTTTAATCCCAGCAAATGAGGTCAAGGCACTCTTCATAAGGCCAGCCTTGTCTATATAGGAAGTTAAGGCCAGCCAGTGCTACACAGTGACACACTGTCTCAAAAAGAAAAAAAGGCCGAGAATCTAGAACAATACCAGACCACAGCAGTGATTTCAACCAACAATGGTGTTTTATTCTGGAAGTTTCTATGTATTACATGGGTATTAACACCCTTCTTACTTCCCACCCCCTTCAAATTCAGAAAGAGTAAAAAAAAAAGAAAACAAAGACATCACGCATAAAAACCTCTTACCTATTTTCTCTAAAGCCTTAAGACGTGTCACTTCCTGTGGGGAGGCCGGTGAAGGCCTGGCCTTGTGCTCACGAGATTCCCACCCCCTCCCAGGGGAAAAATGGCCAGCGCTGCTGCTTCCTCTCAGAGATTCATCGCCCGATCATTACCCATTATCATCCCTATTTGACACCTTCTTAGCAACTTGATTGTTGGATGCATTTTTCATTTGGCAACAATTCAATATGGCTCTGTGTGGGATGTTTAGTGTCAGAAGCAGCAGGATTGATGCTCAGGCTGAGAGGGAGGGAGAGAGCTGTGCATATTCCTGGAAGAACTCACGCTGAAGGACGATGCGGCCTGCTTTTCAAGTCTGTGACTGTCGGCCAGAATACAAATGTCCCCAGAGACGACCCCTCTGCTTCAGAGTAGGTACTCATGACACTGAATCAGGCGGCACCCTATGTCATTGGGAAAGCAGCTTGCTAGGACCTGGGTGTGCCCGAGACGGCATCCCATCTACCCGGAAGGGTAGGCCTTAAGGATCTTCACGTCATCCACAGGACGGTCCTGGGAGTTTGTTTCCACCATGCCCACTCGATTCACCATCCCTATACCCTGGCACACTCGGCCAAAAATGGTATGTTTGCCGTCCAGCCATTGTGTGGGGGCCAGGGTCACGAAGAACTGGCTGCCGTTGGTGTCTGGTCCTGCATTGGCCATTGCGAGAATCCCAGCCCCTGGGGGACGTAAGGAGAGAGAAGAGCATGAACAGCAACCCCTCCAGCTGGCAGAGCAGCGGTATTGTCACAGATACAGAGGACTTCACACCACTCTCTCTCACCACTGTCAGGACCCACAGTGTCCCTTCCTAGGGGCAGGGTGGTCCCTTCCTGCACCACCCCAGCAGCCTCCATCCTCCAGCTTCTCTGGAGCTGTGCCTCACTAACCACTGGTCCACCTTACCCACTCCTCAAGCCCAGCAAGGCCTTGCTTTGCTTGGAGGAAGCTCCAGACAGCCTTTGCTTCATGACATTTAACAAGTAGAGTCCAGAACACAGACTATGCTCAGATCTGCTAAGGACTCTCAAGAGGTGTTGTTTTCTTTCATCTGCCAGGGCACTTGGTGGCGCCACGGCTGGGCAGCTGTCTGGCACCATGCCCTGGTGTCAGGCACTCACCTTGAACCACAGCCAAACGAGCAAGCTTTCAGTACGCACTCTCCATCCTGCCCATCCAGCCTGATGACACTTACCTGTGAACTTCAGGTCTGGATGAAGCTCATCTTCAAACTGTTTGCCATAAATAGATGCGCCACCTCGACCTGTCCAATCAGAAGACAAGCAGTCAACTGCCCAGTCTACCTCACCACAAGAACACTCCAGAGTCCAGGGATGAAAAAGGCAGTGAGCACCCCGAGCCCCAGTAGACACATTACAAAGTTCTAGTCACTGGCCTCATGCAGGTAAGACAACACCATTTGCTTGTTAACGTTCACTGTTAACAACGTGCAGGAATCAGAATCAAGAGAGCAGTGGTACCTGTGTATCTTCCCTCTACAGAAGACCTCCACTTACGACTGACAGGGAACACATTTCCAAGTATTTCAGCAAGAGTGCCCAGGCTCCTCGTGCAGCGCTAGCCCACCAGACACCGCTAACCACCACGCTCTGGTATGCCTAGCTTCTGTGCCCACAAATCCTACCAACCTGCCCCTCCAGGCACCTGCTGTAGAAGGACTTGGGATGGCTCTTGTTTCCCCTAGATGAGGTGACAGGAAGGGAACGCTATCAGGTTAGGAGGTGCAGCGATGGTGCTGAGACACACACGGTGGGGCAGCATCACATGGGCACAGTGCACAGAGGAGACAGGGTAGGCAGTAAAGGGAAGACAGACTTGTGGCCTGCTAGCAACACCACCACCAAGTCCAGTATGGCAGGCGCAGTGCCGGGCACCTAAGCCCATCCAGGATGTTAGGGGCGGTGCGGGGCACAGAAGCGTGGTCGGGTTTCCCTCGTAGATGAAAGCCCACACCTCTAACTCCTGCATTCCGGAGGCTGAGGCATGAAGCAGATGAGCTTAAGACTAACCTAAGTTACAGTAACAAGAACTTGTCTCAAAGAAAAGAAAGAAAACACGGTGCTCACATAGAAAAACCTAACAGGAAGCAGGGTCTTACCAGTGCTTAGAGCCATGGGCTGAGCTATCGATTTGTCCACGTTGAGCAGCCATGACCAGACAGCAGAGTCAGTGAGCTCTGGCTTTGAGTCTGGTTGCAGCAGAAAGCAGGTGGGAAGCAGGGTCTGCCCTCCCCAAACAGCCTGCTGTACAGGAGCTTGCTACAGCAGATGTCTGTCCCAGCTGGCCCCTGAGCACCACAGCTACCATGTGTCTGTTTGAGGGATAATCGCTGTGTACTGTGTAAAAGCATCAAAAAAGTTGATGGCCAATAAGCTGAGGCAGGATTAGAAGATGGGACATTCGGCAGAGAGAGGAACTCTGGGAAACAGACCACCAGACGCAGAGGAAGTCGGAGAGGTAACCAGCCATGTGGCAGACAAAGAATAGTACAAATAGGTTAATCGAGTTGCAAGCAAGTAGGGGAATAAGGCCGAGGTGTTTATTAATAAAAATCTAAGCCTCTGAGTTGTTATTCGGGAACTGGGGCACGGTGGAAAGGCCTGAAGTTACACTGTTTGTTAGATTTTAGTTTGTTCATCTTTGAGACGGGGTCTCCAGGTGCAACTGGCCTCAAAACTCCCAGAGATCTGCCTGCCTCTGCCTCCTGAGTGCTGGGATCAGACGCATGTGCCACCAACACCCCGCTGGTTTTAAGTCCTTTGCTTAAGTCCTTGCTTTAGGTACCAGGCTGTCAGAATTCTCAAGCAAAAAAACCCAAGAGAAGTGGGCAAGGCCCAGCAGGTCAGGGGAAGCCTCCCACCCAGGGCAGATATTCACTCCACTTCCGGAAGATGAGGGGACTAAACCCTAGTATGTACATGCTCACTTCCAACAGCACTGTGTCCCCAGCATGCCACCTAACTCACCTCCTCTGCCCAGAGCGAGGGGCTGCACCTGCAAAGCATAGCCTGCACTCCGAGCCTCTACTCTTAGGGAAGTGTCCTAGGTAGGGTGTCTATTGCTGTGATGAAACATGATGGCCAAAAGCAACTTGGGAAGGAAAGGGTTTATTTTTGCATACACTTCCATATCACAGGTCATCATGGAAGGCTTTAGATCTCAAACAGAGAAGAGACCTAAAGGCAGTAGCTGACGCCAAGGCCACAGGACATGGCTGGATACTGGCTTGCTCACTCTCATGGGACCACCAGTCCAGGGATGGCATCACCTAAAATGGGTTGGCCCTTCCACAGCAATCACTAATTAAGAAAATGCCTACAGGCTTGCCTACAACCTGATCTTATGAACATAACACTAGCCAGCACAGGAGCCTGAAAGCCACCACATACATTAAGGTACAGGCCAGTCAAGAGCCAGCAGAGTGGAGACTATAAATAACCAAGGAGACAAGCGGACAGCGCACGGAGCCCTTTCATCTCTCGGCATCTTGGGAGCCACTGGCTGGGTTTTCCAGAACCCCGATTACTCAGGGCTCACTCTCCTTTCATAACCCTGCTCAACCCTGCAGGGTTTAGAGAAAAGGCCAGCAGGACACCCTGTGCTGACACTCCTGAAGGCACAAGGAGTAGGGGAGAGGCAGCCAGGCAGGGAAGGACAGGTGTCCTCAGCAGTGAATCCCCGTGCAGACACTGCTCAGCAGAGCCAGCGCTGACAGTCCCTGGCTGACTGCTGAGTGACATGCTTCTGGCCTCTGTGAAACATACAGACTGCAGATACATAAAAGAGAAAAAACAAAACAAAACAACAAAAACTACGACAAACTTCAAGGGCCTCCCCTGACCAAGAAACACACGTAGCAAATCCCATCAAGACCCCACTCGCCAGCCCCACGGTCCCTCCCAATCGCCAGCTGCTTTGGAGGTCACCGATTCCTCACCAGCAACCTCTACTCCACCAGGAGCTTGTCACGGTCACACGGTTTCTTTCTGTCACTGCAGATGCTTGTATCCCTAAACCAAGCCTTCAGTGTTCAGACACCCATACTCATAAAATCAAATAAATCTAAAGAAAGGGTGTGTGCTAATGTACTTGCTTACCTCACTCAAGCCCCCCTCCCCACATCAGCCTGAGACACTTGGGTTTGGGGGAGGGGTTGTGCACCACAGTGCTGCACATGCTGGGCAAGGACTCTAAGCTGTGTGTCCCGCAGCCCCCCGTGGTGTTTAATGGTTTCTCTGAAGCTGTCACAGCTTCAGGCTTGCCTTGGCATCTGTCCTCTCTGACTGGCCACTCTGTCACCCATCCTTTGTCAGCTAATGCTTTGCAGATGTCTTCTGGATGATGTTTTTAATTATATTTACTTATTTATGTGTTCACGTGTGTGTATACTCTCTGTGGTGCCCAAGTGGAGATCAGAGGGGACTGTTTTGTAGGTCTGAAGAACTTAACGTCTCTGGGTTGTTTATGGGGAATCTGTGGGGCACGGAGGTGTTTGCAGATGCTCTGTGCTGTTCTTAAAGATAAAGCCACCTGACGGGCGGTGGTGGCTCTGGCCACTGATGCCAGCACCCAGGAGGCAGAGGCAGGTGAATCTTTGAAGACTGCCTGGTCTAGCAGAGTAAGTTTTGGAACAGCCAGGGCTATCCAGAGAAACTGTGTCTCAAAACAGAGGGGGAGGAAGGGGGAGGGAAGGAGGGAGATAGGGATGCTAAGTGCTGGCTGGGATGCTGACAGTTATGGACAGTCTCAGTAATAAGTCTCAACGGATTGGTCTGAACTTCATCTGCTCGCCAAGACCACCTGAGGGATTGACCACCTTACAACCCAAGCAGCCTGCTGGCCCTCTGTGCTGGATCTGCAGCTTTCTAGACTGCTCCTCACCCGTGGCCAACAAATCATCGTGGACAGTAAGCCATCTTTCCCCATGTCTCAGCTGAAGAATCAGAGAAACAAATAAATAAAGCTATCTATTTCTAAGACTCTCCATCTCCAGAATCTTCATCCCCACAACCCTGCCCCCTGAAACCACAAGAGGAACAGGTTGACGTCTAAGGCATGACACACAAAGCGTGGGCTGACAAAGTTACTATGCTTGGTGTGACTTGTCCCCATCCCACCTATGAGAGGCAGCAGATTCATAGCCAGGCCAAAAAGAACCATGGTGGGCAGCAGCCTATAAGGAGGACTCACGTCAGGTCAGCTGATCAATCAAAGCCTCTCTTCCCCTCTGGGACAAAGCCTCCAAAGACACTTCAGGTCATTGTCCCCTGAGCACTTCAGGTCACTGTCCCCTGGGCATTCCCAGGCTTTCTCCCCACCTTCCCTGGCCTCAAGAGACAGGGCAGCTCCTTTGAAGCCAGCTGAGGCTGATGGCCCAGTTCTGTCTTACAACACAAACAAGTCTGCTAGGTCACTGCCCTTTCTGTAGCGACACTGCTGAGCCCTCTCTCTCCTTAGCATCTCCCTGTAGCCCCTTCTCATCTTCCTTCAAAAACAGCTGCGGGCCTCTCACAACCATAAGACCCAAGCCAAGATCAAAGGTCGGAAGCTGAGAGTGACGGAGGGAAGAGCAGGCAAGCTCGGGCTTGGGAGACACAACTGTGATCCATAAGGTTTTGTCAGAGCCCAAAGCACCCCCAATCACACACCCACTTAGCAACAGCAGCGTAGACACCGGCTCTGAAGTCACTGAAGTCACACAGGTACATGGGAAGCCAGCACAGAGATGCTGAGCCAACTAGCAAGGGAGCCACGTGCCCCCGGGCAGCAGATAGTCACTGTCTATGGTGGCCGACCTTCGGCCTGGGCCCACTCCCCTCCCCCTCCACTCCTACTCTCCCTATTCTTCGGGTAGCCTGGGGGTAGCCTGGGTTCGTACTCTTCCCTGTCACCTCCCTCCCTTCCTCCTGTCACTGATGCCCCCAATGAACCCCTGTCAGATTACCCACCATATGTACCCAAGGCTACCCCTGTAAAGCACCCCACAACTACAACTGTCCTGT
Organism: Rhynchomys soricoides; assembly: GCA_019843965.1. NCBI lineage: Eukaryota > Metazoa > Chordata > Mammalia > Rodentia > Muridae > Rhynchomys > Rhynchomys soricoides. The sequence goes on along the minus strand of JADRCH010000129.1, from coordinate 1,099,372 downwards.
CTCAGTTCTTCCTTCCTGCCAGCACATCATTAGCATTTCCTATCTTAAAATCAGAACAAAACCCCAGCTCCACAGTCCCTCAGTGTCCCATGTCCCTTCACAGGAACAGGCTTATCAGGAGATAAGCCTCTCCACTCTCTCTGACTGGCACATAAGAAGCACTGTGTCATTCTGTCCCGAGGACTCTCCACACACTCGTCCCTTGCTCCCCCTGGGCCTCTCTTGGTCCCCAGCAGCCTCTCAGAGCTGGTGTCACCCCCCCTCCCCCAAGACTTCCCAGTGTTCCCCTGTCCCTGGCAGCCCCTTCTCCACTGGCACATTCTTTCACAGGCCTATGGTGCCCTGAGAATGCACGTCTTCCCCTCCGGTTCTCTCCCCCTGAAAATCTCTGAACATCTGAACACATCTGAGTGTCTGCTTCCAAGGGATCACACTAACCCTGGTCTGAACTACACCACCCACCCCCACCACCCACCCATCTCACCACACTCAGGACCACATCCATGATCCACGTCACCATCCCAGAGGACAATATGCACTCACTGTCCCTCCCTGCCTCGCTGGCTCCTTAACTGTGACTTGGCAAGCATCCTGGTCTCCATTCTAGCTGGCATCCCCCTGGAGGGTTCTGCCCCAACCCTGGTACTCAGAGCTCTGGCCAACCGCCAACGCCAACGCCAACGCCAACCGCACTTACCAGGGAGGTCTTTCGTACTACCAACAGCACGGCTCTGCCCTCCAGCCCACAAGTTTTCAACAGGGGTTGGCTGTGGTCCTGTGGACACTGGTTAATGTCAGGAACAGTTTTGGTTGTCATAACTGAAGGGTCTACTATCTAGCAGGTGGATGCCAGGCCAGGCCAGCTGCTAAACATCCTTCAGCGCCAGTCCAGTCCACATCAGAACCGTCTAGCCTCATCTGCCAATGCTAGGGTGGAGACACCCTGCCCCTCCCCCCAGCCACTGTTTTCGAGTCACTTGACAGGACACGGACCGGCTCACCTGCTGCCTTCTCATTAGGGCTCTCTCCCTGCTGGACTCTGGCCCATAGCAGCCAGGCCCACGGAGGGAGTCTGGCAGGCACCTGTGAAATGCTAAGTAAATTAACCAAAATAAAAATCTTTTGAACTAGTTTTGTGCCAAGGCTTTGCCAACTGTTTTTCCAACAAGAATCATTTAGCTGTCATGATAACCCTGGGAGAGACGACAGCCATGTTCCCTACCTCCTGACAAGAGCTCTGCAAAGTTACCCAACCAGCATGTGTGACAAGTGACCATGTGAGTCCAGGACTCAGGTTTAAGCACACTGGGCCCCACAGCACTGCCTGGTACCTGGATGTGACCCTACCTTGCCACGGATCCCAGCTGGAGTCAGCTTCTCAGGTATTTTATTTCTTACTCCAGTCACAAGAGTCCCTAGTGAAAAGTTAAATCAGATTTTGCTGGATCAACCTGCACCCTTGGTTGGTGAGATCTGCATTAATTCCCCATCTTTTCCCCACTCGTGATCAGTCAGCCTAAAGTGCTCCTCTCCTGCTCCCTAAAGGTGCAGTTCAGAGATGTGTGACTCTTCAGAGGCCCCGTAATTCAACTACAGTCTCAAAGAACGAGAGAACGGTTGGTGGGATTCCGTCACAGGACCAGTGACACACCCCAGGAAGGCAGGCTCTCCTCTACGCTTACCTGCAAGTGTATCGGAGCACCTGCCCCTGGCTTCCCAAAAGTTAAGTTCTACGATTCCTTCAAGGCCCGCCCACAAGGACTCCTCTCTGGCCTAACTCCACTCCATCAGGCCAGTCCTCTCATTGTGATACATACAACCTGCCTGACACATACAAACCACGGGATACCAGCGCAAAGTCTTACAGTCATGATCTCACCCCTTTCCTGCTTCTTAAAGGGAACGGCTTGTTTCCTGTGGAGCTGGGAGCTTCGCATAAGGAGAGAGAACGCCTGGGCTTCTGTGCTTTAACACACTTCTCAAAGGCCCTGGAATGGTGCAGGATACCTGGTGGACTCAGCAAGTATTTGCTAAGCGAGTGAAATTAACAATGGCTTACTGTTCCAACAGACAGGTTCCATGTGCTCCTGGGGCTACCAAGGGGACTGACTGATAGAAGACAGGGGCAGCCAAGCACGGTGACCATGTGTGATCCAAGGCCAAGAACAGAGCAAGATGGCCTCACACAGGCTCTTGGCGGGTCCTAATTGGAGGTGAGGACAGGAAAGCAGACACAGATGAAAGGCTCACAGAAAGCCAGGGAAAGAGCTGGTGGGGTTTGTGGGCAGTGCTCGGCGAGAATTGCAGGAAGCCAGAGGGCATCTGCTGAGGACGGTACCTCCTGTTACCGCCATCTACCTGAAACACTTAGAAAAACCGTGCCTTCACTGGCTGGCAGGCAGGCAGGCAGGCAGGCTCTAGTGCCCCGGGCGAGGGGGTGTTATCTCCTGCTGGCTTTTCTCATAGGCCCGCTGGCAGCCTGTGCAAACACTTGTTATACCCGAGGCTGCGGCATTATTGAAAATCTTCTGAGTGCTTCAATTTCATTAAAAGTACATCATGGAAATGTGACATTAGGAAAGACAGCAAAGTAACTAGAGGCACAGGAGGGCACCACGCCAACACACAGAGGGCACCGTGCCAACAGTTCACTTCTGAGTCGCTTCCACTCCCTGAGCATGGCCTCTCGGCGCTGTGTTACAGATAAAATTCATCTCATAGCAACAGGAAGGAAAGAAGCGAGGCCCCATGGCGCATGCCTTCAATCCTAGAACTCAGGAGGCAGAGGCAGGCGGAGCTCTGTGATTTCAGAGCCAGCCTGATCTACAAAATGAATTCCAGGACAGCCAGGCTATACAGTAAAACTCTGTTTCAAAAAAAAAAAACCCAAGTCAGAAAACCAGGAATCAATCTTGCCTTGCCTCAATACCCAGTACAATGAACAAAACACAGATTTTTTCCCCCCAAAGGCAAAAATAAAGAGAAACAAAGAAACAGCCTGGTGTGGCCAAGAACACCTCTAACCCCAGACTCGGGGAGCAGAGACAGGTAGATCTGTGAGTTCCAGGCCAGCCAGGGCTACACCACCTGGCTGTTAAATAATAGGAAACAAATATTTTTAAAATTATGAAGAGCTGGGCAGTGGTGGGGCATGCCTTTAATCCCAGCACTTGGGAGGCAGAGGCAGGCGAATTTCTGAGTTTGAGGCCAGCCTGGTCTACAGAGTGAGTTCCAGGACAGCCAGGGCTATACAGAGAAACCCTGTCTCGAAAAAAATAAAAATAAAAATAAAATAAAATAAAATAAATAAAATTCTGAAGAAATGGCCAAGGAAAGAAAGACTCTTGCCCCTGCACAGCCAAGAGAACTGAAGCAGAGCCAGGCCCTCAGAAGTCCCACGCCCTCCAATTCTGAAAGCCAACAGAGGGCGCCAGCGAGCAGCCCAAGGGCAGCTGTTTATACAAGCCACCCAGCATGTGTGGCAGGGCTGGCTGCCTTCAGGGGTATAGCTGGGGGACGAGTGGGGAGCCTGGGGTAAGGACAGAGGAGCCCTGGGGAGACAGGAGAGAAGCTAACCTGACCACAAGGAGCTCCCAATCCCTCTTCAGGCTGGGACACAGTAGAGAGCCAGCAACCTTGAATTCACAGTGGGGAAGACATATGACCCCAAATAAAGTTGGAAGAATGGCAGGTATCTGCTTACATTGTACCCAAAGGAAGGCAAGCTGGGGACACGTGGGTGCTGATCCCAGTGTCAACAGAAAGGGCATGGGACAGACCACAGCAAATGCAAGGGCAGCAGGAGAGGATGGGGGAGGGGCCTTCAAGATGTGAAGGGCTCACTCAGCAGAGGTGAGACCCTAGTGAATTGGGGGGGTGGGGGGGCGCACGGGCCTCAGACACAGGATGAAGAGTGAGGGAGGCCACACGGCTGGGCTGAGGAGCCGGACAGGAACCCAAACGACTAACAAAGTGACAGTGCAGCTACTGAACCACGAAAACTTCTAGAACAGACAACTGAAAAGCAAGAGAGACAGCGTTAAGGACTGAAGGCTTGAGCGAAGGCAGGGAAAAGGATTCCCTGGGATTCCCTGAAACTGGGTTCAAACCAAAAGGCAATGGCCAGAATTTTCTAAAAAATATCTGAGGGGACGAACGTGGCCCAATATAATACTCTACTACTTATGGTCCTTTTAAAGTACAAAAGGCAGAAGGCAGAAAGTCTGAAACAGGAACAACCCCAAAATTACAACACCGTCAGACCTTGTAATGAAAAGCATGAGGCGGGACCCTGGCCAGGGAGATGGCTTGGCTAGGAAACGGCTCACCGTGCGAACTTGCTGACCTGAATTCAGTTAAAACAACTGATGGGCTGAGGTGGTGCCCATTTGTAATGCCCACACTCCCACAGCGAGATGGGACACAGAGACAGAAGAATATGATAGAAGCTTCTGGGCCAACTAGCCTGGAATAGGCAGAACGAACAGCCCAAGTGAGAAGCTGAGAACCCACTCCAGAAAGGTCCTTGGACCCAACATGAACACCGGGAGTTAGTTGGGGGTCCTTAGTTTGCGGGTGGGGTAGAGGCAAGGCTGTATAGACACACAAGTGGGTTGTGCATGCACGTGGAGGTCAGAGGTCGTCATCCGGTGTCCTCCTGGGTTGTGCACCACCCTGCCAGATCTCCCTTTAACTCCACTTCATTTCCAGCTACTGACTCCACGCTATCTATCCTTAAGGATTTTCAAGGATTTCAACCAAACCCTTTACAAAGCCAGAGCTCTTGACTTCCCGTTACAAACCTGCCCCTCACTCCACACACAAGGCTCCACGCTCAGCCTTCCTTCTTCACCACCAGGCGGAGGCCTCAGAGACACCCCTGCCCATTTCTCTCGCGCCATCTGTTTAGTCTGTCAGCAAATTCAACACAAGTAACTCTGGGCTGGGGCCATAGCGCAGATGGTAGAGTGCACAAGGTCCCAGCTCCCAGCACCACAGGAGCAGGACCTGGAGCATGTGCCTGTACTCCCACAGGAGCGGGGATGTCTCCCGACCTTTTCAGCAGCAGCCTACACCACTGTGTCTGTCTAGCCTGGATGGAATCCGCCTCTCCCTGATCTGGGCCTGCACTCTCTTTTCCTCCAAGCAGCAGCCAGAGTGAGTCCTGAAAGCACAGACGAGATCCTGCCACTTTACTCAAAACACAGCGGTAGACATATTCAGGACAGCTAGTCTATCCTTCCTTCTGTAAGCCCCCATGGGCCCCGCCCCCAACGTCAAGGTCCCAGCTCTCCCCAGTCACGTAACAGCATCCCATGGAGGCCTTTTCTGGTTTTCTACTAAAGCTGGAGCCCATCCCCTCCCTCTTGTCTGAGAGTAGGTGTGTGTCTCTGCTCATCTGTTCACAGCTATGTCCCTAGAGCTTAGAGTCCCCGACACAAAGCAGGCTCACATCGGTCTGGTTTTATTTTATTGTTTTTGAGACAGTCTCTCTACGTAGTTCTGGCTGTCCTGGAACTCACTCTGTAGACCAGGCTAGCTGCGAACTCATAGACATCCACCTGCCTCTGAACGAGTTAGAATAAAAGAACGTAGAGTTCTATCCTCTGGGACCTGGGCCCGCCTGTTTTTCACTCCTGACTGAACAATTCCGCATCACTTTGTCTCCCTCCATGAGTATCATCTGCTCAGGACGGAAGATTATCCTCCGGTGAGTTACACGCATAGTAGCTGAGGAGGGCAGAATCACAGAACCAGAGCCAGCCGTGTGCCTGTGACCCTCGAGGTGGAGGCAGGAGGATTCGAGTTCAAGGACAACCTGGGCTACATTGATACCCTGGTGGTGGTGCATGAGTGCAGCATGATGCAGTCCAGTGCTGGAGGTGGGGAGCGGGCGCTACTGACTGCTCGATCGGTTGAGTGCTTGCCCAGTAGACTTTAAGCCCTGGGTTCAATCCCCAGCACTACATAAACTGCGAATGGCAGCAGACAGAAATCCCAGCACTGAGGAGGCACAGGTTTGAAGATCAGAGGACTAGATCCTTCTCAGAGCGTAGGAGGCTAGCCTGGGATATGAGACTCTATCTCAAAACAAAACAAACCCCAGCGGCGGCTGCCTTACTACCCAGTAATGACAGAATGAGACTTAAGACTTGCATGGTGGCTTAGCTGTACCTGTGCCTGTCGGGTCACCGCCCTGGATCATGAAGTCCTTGATGATCCTGTGGAACTTGGTGCCGTTGTAATAGCCCCGCCGAGCCAGCTCCGCAAAGTTCTTGCAGGTTTTGGGAGCGTGCTTCCAGTACAGCTCCAGGACGATGATTCCCATGCTGTGGTGGGGACAGAGGGCGTAGGTCAGAGCAGGCAGCATGGTTGGAGCAGGCAGCGGCTCCAAGACTCCTGCGTTTGACCATGTAAGGCGGCTAACTGTGCCCAGAGTTCATACTCAGAAGAAAACAACCACCCACAAAGCAACAAAGCCACAACCAATCACCTGAGGGGGACACGCAGGACAGCTGCTGGCATACATGTGTTCTAAGCAAAACAACCATAAACAAGCCTAAATTCCAAGACATGTACTGATGCTCTGAAATCAACCCCGAACAAGGAAAAAGGCCTCACATGTCATCTGTAGATATAATAAAATGACATTAAAGTGTTAGGAGTCTATATACATTTGCATAAGTCTAGGGGCTAGGCGGAGTAGCAACTGACCAGATAAGAGGCAGGATGTACAAGAAATACTTTTTCTAACTTTTATATATAATATATATATAATACAATATGTATTTATATATAAAATATATAATATATTTATGTATATTATATATAAAATATATACATTTTTTTTTGATCATGTTAACACATCACCTATTAAAACCAAACTTGAGGGCTGGAGAGATGCCTCAGCAGTTAAGAGTACTGACTGCTCTTCCAAAGGTCCTGAGTTCAAATCCCAGCAACCACATGGTGGCTCACAACCACCAGTAATGAGATCTGATGCCCTCTTCTGGGGTGTCTGAAGACAGCTACAGCTAGCAGGGCCGGAGGGAGCGTGGGCCGGAGCAAGAAGAAAAAGTGTCTGAAGACCGCTACAGTGTACTTAATTATAATAAATAAATCTTTAGAAGGAAAAGAAAAGAAGAGAATCGGGTTGCAGGAAAATCTGTAAAATGTAGCATTTCCCTGCTAAAACTGGAGGGGGTGTGTGTGAAACAAAGCCTTCGTAATAGGAGCTGCTAGCAATATAGTAAACTGAATGCAATCACACACAGCAGAGGCATGGCACTATTAGATGGCTTAATTACATATATAGTTAGGTAAGCATTCTATCCAGGCCAGCCCAGACTCTGGACTTCTGATTCTCTTGCTTCCATCTCCAGAGTGCAAGGATTGCAGGCATGTGCAACTACACGGAGAATGTATGGTTCCAAGCTCGGGTCTCAGGCATGCTAAGCCATAAGCTTGGACGGTGGAGAAAATAAATCTTCCTCTACTTTGGAAGCAATCTGTTCAGACAACTACTTGTCCCATAGTGTTTACACATCGGTCTCCTTCACAATATACTCTTTTATTTCGATTTGTGTCTTCAAAAGTCGAAGTCCTACGTGCTTGAGTGCTCTACACTTGTTGAGAATAATAAATGAGTGAATGAATGAAGATAGATACAGGTAAATGACCTAATGAACAGCGTGGGAAAAAGACAGCAGACAGAAGTCGCCGAGGTCTCCCGCAATGTTGGAGAGGCTCCCCTGCGGACCCTTCAGAACTCACAGGTACTCCCCGGCCGCAGCTCCGTGAGGGCAACCTGAGGGTCAGGCCGGCTTTTCTTAACTTGGCAGCTGCGGCACGAACCTGCGTCTCCTCGGCCAATTCCTCCCCTCCTCCAACCCTCACCTAGTCTCCAGGTAGACGTTGGGCGGCTGCCAGGTGTCTGGTGGAATCGCCGCCATGCTGAGCGAAGGTATTCCCCCTAGCAATCACTACTTCCGGTGGAGTTCACTGGGGACCCGTCCCTGGTGCACACTTCCGGTTCCCGCCGATCAGCCGGTTTGGGTGATAGGATTTAGGGCGCTGGGACAAGGATGACGAAGGATCCTTCTTTCGAGGCTAGGAAAGGGGTTGCAAGTCGAGAAGCTCAGTGCGGGGACCCAGACAAGTGCAAGATCCTCCAGAGGCGATTCCCGCCACGCTCCGGAACGGTGATTGGTCTGTTTAGGCACGGAAGGCGGGAGCAACCTTCTTCTCTTTGATTGGAGGGATGTCCAAACAGTGAAGAATTTCTTAGTTCCCAGAGTTGGATGACTAAGAGACGAGCCATAGTACTTACTACATAGCCCTGGCTGAAATTCTTTATGTAGACCAGCCTGGCCTCGAACTCATACAGATCCGCCTGCTTCTGTCTCCCGAGTGCAGGGATTTAAGGGGTGCACCATCACGCCCAGCGTCTATTCCTTAAAGCAATCCTGTGAATAGTAGTCCTGTTTTTCAGAGGAGAAAACTGAAACTCGGCAGTTAAGTGCCACGCGGCAAATCTAATCCTACAGACTCCAAAAGCAAGGAGCTTGTGGGAAGAGGGAAAGGCTAGGAAGAGAAAGACAAGGCTTAAAATGACTGTCCTAGGAGGTAGTGGTGCACGCCCCCCAGCGCTAGAGCGGCAGAGGCAGGGGGATCTCAGAGTTGAAGGCCGGCCTGGTCTACAGAACGAGTTCCAGGATAGCTAGGGCTACACCGAGAGACCCTGTCTCAAAAAAAATAAAAATAAGAAAGGACTGGCTTGTAAATTTGGCGCTCTAAAGTTGTCCAGGGTGACAGGAGAAAGAGTCCAGAGGTCAGAGGGAGGACAAGATGGAGGTGGGATGAATAAACTAGTTAGTATTCTTGGGGCTGGAAATGCAGGCCAGTTGGTAAACCGCTTGCCTAACAGGGCTTAGTGGGTAAAGTTTAGGTCCCCAGGACCAGGCAGATATGCCCTTGTGACCTCGGCAACCGGGAAAGCAGAGACCATGGGGAAGACTCCACGGAACTGGCTAGCCATCCAGTCTACCCCAAAGAGGCCTCTCCAAGTTCAGTGAGCCACGGGGGGGATGGATATTTTCTATTAAACATCCCATAATTAACAACAAAGAAGCAGGAAAATATTTACAAGGCTTCTTCAGTTCTAAGACATCCACCCTCCCATCCACCCACTTCCTGCACAGCCAGGCAAACATAGAACACATGCAAACCCTAACAACCTACACATGGCACTCAAGAAAATTGAGCAAGCGATATCATAGATAAGCAATCTGAACGCTTAGCATGCAGGGCACTTCTAAGCCCAACAGAGCTGTGGGTAAACACTGCGGGGAAGCTCTCCCATCAAAGGCTAGATAAATAAAAGTGACTGTTTAAAGTTTTTATTTGTTTTGTGTATATGTGTGTGTGCCTGGTTTGAACACGGAAGCCTACAGAGGCCAGAAGAGTGTGTCAGATCCCCTAGAACTGGAATTATGTGTAGCCTATAGCTGGCATATGGGGTTAGGAACAGAACACTTGAGCTGTTTCTCCATCCCTAAGAGTGACAGTTTTCATGATTAAGGAAAATTATTTTAAAAACAGTCTCTTGGGCCTGGGAGGTGGCTCAGAAGGTAAAGGTACCTGCTTCCAAACCTGAAGACCTGAGTTCAACCTAGGACTCATACAGCAGAAGAAAAGAACTTCTTCTCTTAAGACACACACACACACACACACACACACACACACAGCCGGACAGTGGTGGCGCACGCCTTTAATCCCAGCACTCGGGAGGCAGAGGCAGGTGGATTTCTGAGTTCGAGGCCAGCCTGGTCTACAGAGTGAGTTCCAGGACAGCCAGAGCTATACAGAGAAACCCTGTCTTGAAAAAAATAATCAAAGAGAGAGAGAGAGAGAGAGAGAGAGATCATTCTATACTCTTTGTTGTTTGTTTGTTTTAGTCAGGGTATCTCTGTGCAGTTCTGGCTGTACTGGAACTGGCTCTGTATAGACCAGGCTGGCCTTGAACTCAGAGGTCCTCCTGCCTCTGCCTCCCGAGATGCTGGGATTAAATACATGTGCAACCCTGCCCTGGCTAGCCCTAAATTCTTAAAGGTACGCTCTGTTCTCTTCCAGCCAGTCATCTGAGGATGCTGCACACTCTGACCTTCACTGTTCTCTGTAAAGCTGGTGTCCTTAGAGGGACAGAACCTTAACTCTTCAATGCTGTCTCACCAGTCTGCCCCGCGGCTTCAAGTAACGGGAACCCTGCTGACCCCAGTACTCTCACTACGGAGGTTCTGAAAAGGGGACTTTGAGAATTTCCAAAGCCATGATAGATGAATTTAGACTCCGTGTAGTCTCGTTTAGTAAGAGGTTAAAGCCCTAACTATTCCATTATCTGTCTCTTTAAACATGGCACTGGCTGGCCAGTGTTTTCTGATCCAGGAAGACATGCCTCCAGAAATGCTTGCAGACCTGCCATGGACCGCCCCTGCCGGGTGTGGGGGTCCCTGAGACGAGGGTTCTGGAAGACTAGGTGGGTAAGGATTCGGCGGTGACAAACAGAAACAAACACAGAGGCAGTTTGAATCTGAGTGTGTTCTGCAGCTCTCAAGCAAGGGTTTTTATACATAAAGAAACAAGTATCACAGCTCTTAGAAGGTGGATTCAGTAAAGCAATCACAAATATCGTCATTATCTGGCACAGCAAAGCACAAAAAGCACCCAGGTATTACAGTTCTGAAAGAATACATACAATAAACCGGGCAGTGGTGGCGCATGCCTTTAATCCCAGCACTTGGGAGGCAGAGGCAGGGGGATTTCTGAGTTCGAGGCCAGCCTGGTCTACAGAGTGAGTTCCAGGACAGCCAGGGCTACACAGAGAAACCCTGTCTTGACAAACAAACAAACAAACAAAAAAAGGCCATTCCATCTTTCTATCAGACCAGCTGCTTCAGGATGATGGGCAACATGGTAAAACCAGTGGATTCCATGATCATGGGCCCACTGTCGAACTTCTCTGGCTGTAAAATGAGTTCCTTGGTCAGAAGCAATACTGTGTGGAATACCATGGCGATGGAAAGGCATTCTGTAAGTCCATGGATGGTGGTTTTGGCAGAAGCATTACATGCGGGAAAGACATAACCAGAATAAATATCTAATCCAGTAAGAACAAAACATTGTCTTTTCCACAGAGGAAGTGGTCCAATGTAGTCGACCTGCCACCAGGTTGCTGGCTGGTCACCTCGAGGAATGGTGCCATATATACACATGGAGAAACGTACACTATATATATATATATATGTATATATATATATATACACATATATATTCATTCTAATTTCATATTCATTCTAATTTCATTCTAATGTTATAGACAGTTCGGACTGAGAAATGTCTCATCCAATGTGGACTGCCACTCCCTATCTGTGAGAGAAATCTGCAGTCAGTTAACCAGCTCCATAAACCTGTTTAGCTGGTACAAGGTCAGGTGTTGAGAGAATGTTCACGTTACAATTCAATTGTCCAAGCAGTTTCCTAAGAGTACAGTGCTTAGTAACGCTTACCACAAAATCAGTAGTCAATAGATACAAACGAGTAAGCCGAGTGTAAACGTGAGTGAATTGAGTCGATGAGTTTGTTTATTTATTTATTTATTTTGGTTTTTCCAGACAGGGTTTCTCTGTGTAGCCCTGGCTGTCCTGGAACTCACTCTGTAGACCAGGCTGGCCTCGAACTCAGAAATCCACCTGCCTCTGTCTCCCAAGTGCTGGGATTTTAATTTATTTTATTATTTTATTTTATTTAATTTTGGGAGAATTCTACAGCTGAGAAGGCGCAGTAGCGCGACACGGACGCCAGAGGGCGCAAGAGCATAAGCTTTTCAGATACCGCGAGAGTTGCCCTGGAGCGTCGCAACCTCGCCCGATCTCTTTTGGAACCTGGGGCGCGAAGAGCTTTTCCTTTGTGTTCCAGGCCTGGCCGGCGGCGTGAGAATCGCTTCCGGGTCGCGCTTCCGGAAGCAGGAAGTGGTTGGCCCATCCTCCTCGCCCGGCGGCTGGTGTCCCCGAGGCGGGAGGAGCCCGAGAGGGCGCGGGCCCGCATGTGAGTGACTGGGGCCCGAGGCCGGGAGGGGGGGAGGCCGGCCGCCCTCCGCGGCCGCCGCTGCCTCGCGCCGCCCTCCTCGCCGCTGCCGCCACCTTTCCCGTCCGCTCCCGTCCCTCTGCGAGAGCCTCCCGCGTTCTGCTGACTGACAACACCCCCCTGGCCGCTCCCTGGGGGTAGACTCCCTTCTGACATCTTTTCGGAGGCTCCGCGGAGAGGGAAACGGGGTCCGACTCTGCTCGAACTTGGTTCGCAGACGTGGCGGCCGTGTCCGAAAGCCCTGACCCCCGCTCGCCAACCTGTCACGGATACTTAGCATCTCGAGAGTCCATCCCTGATTGAGCCCTTCTTAGACATCTTAGCCCAACTGTTAAAGGAGCAAATATTTTATTTATTTTTTAACGTGAACTTAATGTGATAAACTTGGCGTCTCCGATTTCAGAAAGGAACGTAGCTTGGCGTACTGACCTGAGTAAAAGAACTGTTTGCAATCCCCTGTCAGTACAAGAAAATCACCTGCTTGGTGTTTCAGCGCATTTTCAGACTTAAACCTTGCAGGTCACATGTCGTGAGTATGCTATGTCAGAAACATACAGGCACGCATTTGTCTTTTCACAATGCCAGGCTTCATGGAAGAACAGAATTCACAAACCGTGGGTTTCGTTGGCCGAGATTTTGCCAAGAATTCGAGATTTCCCTTGACAGCTGGCCATCACCGAAAATAGAATATATTATTCCAGTCTTCACTGGTGATACTCACTCTCACCCGAGACACATCCCATAGTAATTATATGTCTATGTAGGCTATTGAATAGCTGCACACGGGGTAAAGAGGCCACAGGAGTTCAAAGAGGCCTTACATGAAGCAGAAGACAGTGATACAGATGTAAAGAGAAAGACAAGTATTCAAGATCAGGTATGAAGGCTTTAGAGCTGAGAGAGACCCCGAGCTAGACCTCACCATTGAGGTGAGCTTTGGGAATGAAGTGGAAGACCGTCCTGAAAGACAAATGGGTGCTGTATTGACTGTGGCAGGGAGGGGAGGATCTTGCCGGGCTTGAGCTCCAGGAATTGGTAGGAGTTCTCTGCGGTCAGCCCTTAATGAACACACTCATGGTCACACGGCAGGTCAGTGGGGGCCGTTGTCATTACAGCTTTAGAAGGCTTCAATGGGGTCCAAGTGAGGGTGTTCAATCTTTGCCACATTCTAGAGTATAAGTTGTTTTTATCTAATTGTTTATATAAGTTGTATTTGATAATGGTTTTCCTGCTATGAATTCAGTACACTTACAAGTTCATAGAGTCTTAATTTATTTTTGATAAGTTATGGTTGGTTGGTTTTGTTTTGTTGTTTTTCCTCCCTGGCTAGCCTGGAACTCAGTGTGTAGACCAGGCTGGCCTCCAACCTGCCTCTGCCTCCCAAATGCTGGGATTAAAGGCATGCGCCACCACAGCCCTACCTATGTTTTTAACTTTTAGAAATAAGTGATTGTCAGTCGGTGCTGTGTGAGAGATGCTAACGGGTAGCGGTGCCCTATGCACAGTGAGGTGTGGTGTGGTCTTCCTGCCTCTGTGTTTCCACTTAAAATAGAGCCAAACACTGCTTATAAAGTGGAGTCACCTAGGGCAAGGTGCAACCTGAACGCTGCTGTTTCACACAATATGTAGTAACATATAACAAGGCACACACAGCTTGGTGACAACCCCACACATTGTGTGATCTGAAAGCCTGCGTAGCCTTGGTAGTAGAGACTGCTTCTACATACTTGAGGTTCTGATCCTTCCCGCTGCTCACTCAGTAAAAAAGTTCTCAGTGTGGAACTTTTTACGGATCTCTCTCTCTCTCTCTCTCTCTCTCTCATTTGGTTAACTTGAAGTTAACTTATTTCAATTTCTTAAGAACATGCAGGGACTGGGGCTGTAGCTCAGTGGTAGAGCTCTGGACTGGTATGCACAAGGCACTGTTCAGGTCCCAGTTCTGAAGGGAAACAACGCAGATTAAAGCTTAAGTCAGGCACGCTGATGACGGCCTTTAACCCTAGCTCTAGGGAAATAGACTACATGAAACAATCTCTTAAAAAACTGGCTGGGCAGTGGTGGCGCACGCCTTTGATCCCAGCACTCGGGAGGCAGAGGCAGGCGGATTTCTGAGTCCGAGGCCAGCCTGGTATACAGAGTGAGTTCCAGGACAGCCAGGGCTACACAGAGAAACCCTGTCTCAAAACAAACAAAAACCTAAACCACCCATAGACCCCCAAGTATTCGTATACATGTATAGCATACATACACACAGGTGGGTGTGTTTGTGTGGGAAAGTTCACCTTTGCTGCCTTGCAGTTTGGGCTGAATGTTCCCACACCCCAATTTGTATACCAGAAAGAGCCAAACTCTGGTCCTCTGAAATAGCAGTAACCGCCCTTAGTCACTGAGCCATCCCTGCAGCCTGCATTTCTCCCTCTGTCTGCCTCGAAACTGCTTCTCTGTATTGGAACATTTTTTTTTGTGACCCAGTTTAAGTCTCTGTCCTCCCTGCCTACTCTCTGACACACACAAAAAGGGATAGGGTGCTCGCTTCCAGGCCAGCTGCTCACTAAAGCTTCATGGGGCTGATGCGTATCGGAAGGAAGGGCTCTGAGCAAACCTCGAGACATGGTTTGGGAACAGTGTCATCGGGTCCTTTCTGTGGATTTGTTCTTTCATCAGGTTCTTGAATTTTTCTTTTAAAGGATTTATTATATGTAAGTACCCTAGAGCTGTCCTCAGACACACCAGAAGACAGCATCAGATCTCATTACAGATTGTTATGAGTCACCATGTGGTTGCTGGGATTTGAACTCAGGACCTCCAGAAGAGCAGCCAGTGCTCTTAACCACTGAGCCATCTCTCCAGCCCCAGGTTCTTGAATTTTTTTGTGCTGGTTTTTTTCTCTATTTTTTTAAACTTTTATTTATTTATTTATTCATTCATTCATTCATTCATTCAAGACAGGGTTTCTCTGTGTAGCCCTGGCTGTCCTGGAACTCACTCTGTAGACCAGGCTGGCCTCGAACTCAGAAATCCACCTGCCTCTGCCTCCCGAGTGCTGGGATTAAAGGCGTGCGCCACCACTGCCCAGCTTTTTTTTTTTTTTTTTTTAACTTTTAAAAAGTTATTCTTCTTCTGTGCATTGGTGTTTTACCTGTATGTATGTCTCTGTAAGACTGTTAGATCCCCTGGAGCTGGAGTTACAGATGGTTGTGAGCCACCATGCGGGTGCTGGGAACTGAACCAGGGTCCTCTGGAAGAGCAGACAGTGCTGTTAATCACTGAGCCGTGTCTGCGGTCTGCATAGCTCTGCTTGGAAGAGCTCACGGTGTGCTTTGGGAAGAGATGGAGGAGGAAGTACAGATGGGTGGGTGCCATGAGGTTCAGAGGACAGAGTCTAGGGAGAAGGCTTAGCTCCCTTATGGACGGAGCACTGGAAGACGGGCTCTTTAGGAAGATGGCTGTGAACCAGCATGGTAATGGAGAAGGTGAGGAAGGGTTAGTGGAAAAGCAAGACAGACCAAGGAGGTGGCAGCCAGACCACAGTAGGCTGTGGAGGGAGTTTAGACTTCATCTTACAGTAGTTACTACTAAGTGTCTAATTTTCTTGGATATTAGAACAAATTTTACATATACCGTTATAATCCTCAATTGGAGTAGCTATATACATACATATGTCTGTATATGTATGTATATATATATCTTTCTATTTTTTTTTTTTTTTTTGATACATGGTCTCGTGTAATCCAGGCTAACCTCAAACTTGCCATGTAGCTGAACTCCTGACTCTAATTCCTGAGTACTGCAATTATGGGTGTGTCCCCCACATCTGGTTTGTTATCCTTGCTTTATAAGTGAAAAACTCTAAGATTTAAGGAAGTTATCAATAAATAGAAGAAACCAGGTGAATCCAGGTTTTTCCAGCTCTAGCTCCTGTGTCCTTAGCAACCATGTTTGTTTTTTAAGACAATCTCTATCTCATGGCCCTGAATGGCCTGGAGTTCACTGTGTAGACAAAGCTGGCCTGAGACTTGCAGAGCCCTTCCTGCCTCTGCCGCTGACTGTTAGGGTCCCATATCAAAAGCACTCAGTGGTGATTTCCTGGGCGCAAGTGAGGCAGAAAGGAAAGTTTTAATTGAAATTCAGAAGACCAGTGTCTTCATTAAAAAGACAGACAGAATGGGAGGGAAGGCCTGAGGGATGGCTCAGCAGGTGAAAGCATTCACCTCGGAGTCTGATGACCTGAGCTTGATCCCTGAGACCAACATCTAGAAGGACAGAGCCGACCTTCACGTGCGTGCGTGCGTGCGTGCGTGCGTGCGTGTATGCATGCGTGCATACAGAAGAAAGTAAACATTTGAAGTGGATGGGAGGGAGGCTGAGCTGACAGGAAGACAGTTACACACACCTTCCAAAGTGAGGAATCAGGTCAGCCCCATGGGTAAATAAGAGGTTGGCTCTTGAGCTCTTGAAAGGATTGTAGGCTGAAGAAGATTTGGGGGACCATTTACAGCTGTCATCGAAGCTAGGTGCGAATGAGCAGGTCAGGGACAACTGGTACATGTTGATCTCTGGCATGAGGACAAGACAGGTATGCTAAACTGAGAGGGCTGAGGGAGAAATAGGTGCTGACAGCGGGTACTGCGCAGAGGTCAGATAGAGCGGTCACTGAAACACGCCCTTTGGACTTGGCACCAGGAAAGCCATTGGTGACTAGTGAGAGCCAAATTGGCCAAGTGAGAGCACAGGCATATGATTCAGCAGGTTAATGAAGGAGTGGAGGCCCGAGGAAGATAGGCCATCCCTTCCCGGATTTAGCTCTGAAGGAAGGGATCGGAGAGATCCAGCATTACCGCTCCGGAGGGAACAGATTGTTGAACGGTAGAAACAGGAAAGGGCAAGGCTCGGAGGAGAGAGAGGTAAGTTTAAAGATGTGCAGTCTTCTGCAAGGTGAGAAAGCCAAGTAAGTCAAACTAGAAATGGTCTGTACAATAGGTCAGAGCCAGCGGCCAAGACTAACCGAGAGCTTCAAACTGTGTAAAGGGGTGTGTGTGTGTGTGTTGAGAGAGAGAGAGAGAGAGAGATTTGACTACATACTGAATATTAGGTACAGTAGAGATTAGTAATTTTAGTGGAAACGGCAATGAAGCATGCCCATTGTTACATGGGAAATTCTTATGGATGCTGAAATATTTAGAGATAATTTAATAACGTGTGACAGTTAACTTCAAATGAGTCAGATAGAAACAGCCAGGTGTGGTGGTGCACACCTTTGATCCCAGCACTCAGGAGGCAGAGGCAGGGGGATCTCTGTACGTTAGAGGCCAGCCTGGTCTACAGAGCAAGTTCCAGGACAGCCAAGGCTACGCGGAGAAACCCTGTTCTGAAAAACCAGAGAGAGAGAAAGAAATAGACAGAGAGCCATGTCTCAGTCAGGATTTCTATTCCTGTACAAACATCATGACCAAGAAGCAAGTTGGAGAGGAAAGGGTTTATTCAGCTTACACTTCCATGCTGCTGTTCATCACCAAAGGAAGTCAGGACTGGAACTCAAGCAGGTCAGGAGGCAGGAGCTGATGCAGAGGCCATGGAGAGATGTTCCTTAATGACTTTCTTGCTTCTCCTGGCTTGCTCAGCCTGCTTTCTTATAGAACCCAAGACTACCAGCCCAGGGATGGCACCACCCACAAGGGGCCTTCCCCCCTTGATCACTAATTGAGAAAATGCCTTACAGCTGGATCTCATGGAGGCATTTCCTCACCTGAAGCTCCTTTCTCTGTGATAACTCCAGCTCGTGTCAAGCTGACACAAAACCAGCCAGTACAAGCCCCAAGCGTTCTTAATTGCTGAGCTATCTCTTTCCTGTTTGTCCTTTTTTTTTAAAAAAAATCAGAATCTTACATAGCCCAATATTGCCCTGAACTCAGTTTATAGTTGAGAATGACCTGGAACTCCTGACGTTCCTGCCTCCCAGTTCTGGAATTCTGGGATAGTCCCACCATGCTCAGCTCCTCCACAGACTGTTTTCCTAACAAGCTCTGTCCCAGCAGCTTCACAAGCCATGCTCCTAGACAGTTTCCATGGGGACTGAGGCCCAGGTGGAGCTGTGGGGAACAGCTCATCAGAGCTTCCTGTAGACCACTGTAGACCCTTCCCTTCACTATAGACCAGCATCATGGCACACCCCCGCAGGCCTGTCTTGAAAACCAGGGGCAGCTAGCTCTCTTTTCTTTGAGCAAAATCATTCTTATGTGGTGGACTGTTTGGGCCCTGTGTGATGTTGCCTCTTTACCCACTAGATGCTAATAGGACTTCTCTGATTTTTACAATAAAAACATAAACAAACAATCCCCTACCCCAAACTTTCAGACATCACCAAATGTGGTAATGACATCACCAAATTGATCATAATCACTTTTGGTTGAGAGCTGCTGTCCTGAAGCAGCCAGTTTTAAAGGGGTGTGCCTTTGTTACTTCCGTTCATTTTGTAGTGCTGGGCCTTGAACCCCTGACCCGAGTGTGCCTTTGATCAGCAGGGAAGAGGTGTGAAAGCTTCAGTGTCTTGTCAAGCCCCACTCCCAGACCTGTAGGATCTCTGTACAGTATTCTCCCCACCCATGGCTCTACGACTTGCAGTCAGAAAGTGCTCACTGGACAATTGCAGAAATAAGCAGTGCCTAAGTTCTGAGTTGTGTGCCCTTCTGAGTAGCATGCCAAACTCACACTGATCTGCCCAGGGCAGAGCCATCCCTTGTTCAGTATTCCTGTGTTCGTAACTCGGCAGTGTCTTGTCACCAGGGTAATACTTCCTAATGCTGTAAGTAAGATGCCTGTGTCCTTCACCTCATGTGATTTGTGTGTATAATGAGCACCTCACAGAATCCTAAGAAAGGTAAGTACGAGACATTTGAGAGTGAGGATAGACTCATAGGGCTGATTATTAGAGTTTCATGATTTGTAAATTAAGCTTACCCATCAGAAGTGTGTATGAGAGAGCCTGGTGTGTCTGACAGTTAGCATAGCGTGGTTGCAGGCTTACACTGAGGGTCTTGAAACATCTCCTCCATCGCTAATGGAGGACAACTGTCTGTGAAGGGTGGGACAGAGGTCATGGTTCCTAACTCCCCTGGTAACCCTGCCTCTGCCCTTGCAGGGTTAAACCACTGTTAAGGAATCAAGCTCAGTCTTCTGAACTTCCCTCCGAGGCAACACTCCCTTCTGCCAGGCTGGACCCTCTTTCTGGAGGTAAATGGATTGTCTGTCGTCAGCCTCAGCTGCTTCACTCACCCTTCTCCTGCTCGCTGCCTGCCTGCCTTCCTGTTTCATGTTGTTAATGGGCAAGATTTGCCGTTGTGTTGATACCTAGTTAGCATCGCATCCAACTGCTAAGATTCCCCCTGTGGTCACTCTTAAAGTCTCCAGTTTAAACGGAAAAGTGCTGACTCTGGAGTGACTAGTCACAAAAGCATCATATGGTATCATCATTCTCTTTTGCACGTGCTGGGGATTGAGCCCAGAACCGTGTTCTTGCCACCACTGCTCTGAAGGCCCGGGCCCTCCCTGTGGGTTTCCCACGCAGCCACTGAACTGCTGTGACCTGTGGCTGTCTTTCC
Organism: Rhynchomys soricoides; assembly: GCA_019843965.1. Taxonomy (NCBI): domain Eukaryota; kingdom Metazoa; phylum Chordata; class Mammalia; order Rodentia; family Muridae; genus Rhynchomys; species Rhynchomys soricoides. Next base: position 1,079,633 of record JADRCH010000129.1, on the reverse strand, counting down.
TTAACAGCTCGCATTTCTTTTGTCCCAGGGATGCTCCATAAGAGGAGCAGTAGGAGCACAGTAGGAGCTTTATGATTACAGAGCATCACAGAGATCACCCAACTTCCTGTTCTTTGGGGGGAGGGAGGGAGAATGGGTATGTGTATTTCAGGCTGGTCTTGAACTTGCACTGTAGCCAGAATGACCTTGACCTTGTGATCCTCCTGCCTGCACCGAGTGCTGTTTCTTGCAGTGCTAGGGAGGGAACCCAGGGCTTTGTGCACACTGAGCAATCATTCTACCGACTGAGCTGCACCCTTAATTCCCAGCCCCTCCCCCCCCCCAGTTGTGCTGGGGTCACAGGATTTGTGCCACCAGTACCTGGCTTGGAAACACTACGTCTTGATTTGTTTGGTTTCCCCTTAGTGTGGCTCTGGTTACTCATCGAGGGCTTTATGGACAGAGTGAGGTCCACATGCAGCTGTCGCTCAGATGCATCTTTTCATCATCCAGAAATTAAGACGTTGACCTGGATGACTTCAAATGATTGTTCTATTCTGTACATGCTAACAAGTAGTTTACAGCTGGGAACACATACAGTAAGAGAATCTCTATTGGATGGCCAGGCATGGCGGTGCACACCTTTAAAATACCTTTATTTTTAAAAAGATTTCATTTTTAGTGTTTATGGGTGTTTTGCCCATGTGGATGTCTATGCATTATATGCTTGCAGTGTTCTCAGAGGCCAGTGACAGCATCAGGTCGCCTGGGTCTTGAGTTACTGATGGTGTGAGCCTCCATAGGGTGCTTTGAATCAAACCTAGGTCCTCTAGAGGAGAAACCAGTGCTTTTTGCCCACCAAGCCATCACTCCAGCCCTCATACATGCCTGTGATCCCACACAGACAGGAGACTGTCTGTGAGTTTCAGGCCTGCATAAGCTAACCTAGGTTTTCTATGAGTGGAGGATGCACTCCTGGCCCTCCTGCTTCCATCTGTGGATGCCTGTTGCCATGTCCACGCTTATTCAGTTCTAAGGACTGAACCTAGGGCCGCATGGATGCTAGGCAAGCAGTCTGCCGATTGGGCTGCATCCCCAGGCCTGTAGCTTTCCAAGAGAATTCCTTATCATTTCTCGTGTCAATGCTCAGCCAGCCATTATTACTCTCTTTGTCACCAAGTATATGCAAATCTTTATTATATGCACCAGACATTGACCTCTGGTAAGGATGTATATATCATATGTATCCTGCCCTCATAGAATTCAGACACCAGTGACTAGGCAATAGGAGACAAGACATGGTATAGTATAATAAATGCTACAGCAGGGGTGAGTTCAAATTCATAAATATATATTAGCCTTCATTAAGATATAATTTACTGATGGGCGATAGTAGCGCACACCTTTAATCCCAGCACTCTGGAGGTAGAAGCAGAGGGATCTCTGAGTTTGAGGCCAGCCTGATCTACAGAGTGAGTTCCAGGACAGCCAGGGCTACACAGAGAAACCCTGTCTTGAAAAACTAAAAAAAGAAAAAAATATATATATATAAATAATTTATTTCTTCAAAGTTCACCCACTTGAAAAGCACAGTTTATGCTCATAACCTGTCACTGACTTAGGATGAGAACATCTGGTCACTCTGGAGAGGCCCTGCCTGTTGCCAGATGTTCTCTTTTCTCTCCATCCACTCCCTGAGACAGCATTAGGCCTGCCCTTGGGTGCTCTCTGATTGTCTCCCACATCGTGGCATTTTCAAGGCTGGGCCACACAGCCTGGACTCCATCACTCTCATTGTCTGCAGTATCCGTAAATGCACCTGTCACATTCTGTCCCTGCGTTTGTACTTCAGACCTTTGGATTGTTTCTGTTTTAAGGCTGTTGGGAATAATGCCACTGCTAACATTGTGTGGACTTGTGTTTGGAGTTCTTCTGGGTTTGCACTGTGAACAGAGTTGTATGATATATGGAAACTCAATGGTTTTAGGGTTTATTTATCTTATGTATGTGAGTACACTGTCGCTGTCTTCAGACACACCACAAGAGGGCATCGGATCCCACTACAGATGGTTGTGAGCCACCATGTGGTTGCTGGGAATTGAACTCAGGACCTCTGGAAGAGCAGTCAGTTCTCTTAACCACTGAGCCAGCTCTCCAACCCTCAATGTTTAATATTTAGAAACTGACAACTGTTTTTTCATGCACTGTTTTACATCCCCACTAGTAGTAGTGTACTGAGATATATATATATATATATATATATATATATTTCTTATTTCACACACTTCATTCCCCAAATGATTCTAACTTTAAAACTCACTGGAATGGTACAAACAATAAAACAGGGTTTCTCTATATACCCCAGGCTGGTCTGGAACTTGTGTATCCAGATTGACCTTGGATTCTTAACCTTTCTGTCTCAGCATTCTATGTCCTAGGATTAAAAATACTCAGAAGGCAGCCTGGCATGGTGGTGCAAGTCTTTATTCCTGGTCCTCAAGAGGCAGATTCAGAGGAATCTAAGTTCGAGGCCAGCCTGGTCTAAGAACTGAGTTTCAGGACAGCCAGGGCTATATAGAGAAACTGTCTCATAAAACAGCAACAGCAGCAGAAACTCTCAGGAGACTGAGGCAGGAGGATCAGTGGTACTGCTCACCTAGCATACACGAGGTCCTGGGTTCAATTCCCAGCATTACATAAAACACACACACACACACACACACACACACACACACACACAATGCATGTCTTCAATCAGATAGCCAATGTAAGAGAATGAGGTTGGATACTTCTTTATATCACATAAAATAAGAAAACTAATTTATAAGCTAAAATTTTAAAACTCTTAGAAGCAAACATAAAGAAAGACCTTTGTGGGGCTGGAGCAGTGTCTCAGAGGTTAAGAGCACTGGCGTTTCCTCCAGAGGTCCTGAGTTCAGTTGCCAGCCAGCACCCACACAGTGGCTCAACAACTATCTGTAACTCCAGTCCTAAGGGATCTGATGCCATCCTCTGGTCTCTGAAGGCAGTATGCACACATATGGTACACAGACATACTATGCAGGCAAAACACCTGTATACACAAAGTACTTTCAAAGATTCAAAACTCTCTGATACTGAAGGAGGCACTGGCTTCCTAAGTGTAAGGCCAGAAGCGCAAGCAGCAATGGGAGACATTGGGCTTGTGCAGAGTTTAAAAGCTGTGCTGAAGATATGCCGTCAGGAGAATGAAGTGTGGCTGGGAGGGACGGAAGGAGAAAGGGACGGAGGGAGGGGGCTCTTACAGAGGACACAAGTTCAGTTCCCTGCACCCAGGTTATGCAGTCTAAACTCATGGCTTCTGCACCTGCACATGTGTGCACACACCTGCACTCATACACATACGGAACTTAAAAGGTACAAAAAGGAAGTCACATAGGGCCTGCTATAGTGCACACCCAAGGGTTAAGAGTTCAAGGACAGCCTTTGCTAGACATCAAGTTTGGGGCAAGCCTGAGTTAAATGACACCTTTTTCTTTAAAAAATAAATTAAAAAACATTTTTTTTTTTAAAAAAAAAAAAAAAAAAAGAGGAAGAGGAAGGAAAATGAGCTGGAGCTGAGCCATTGGGTCAGCCCTAGTATTGTCAACAGGAAGATGTCTAAAGGGAATGTTTGCAGTATCTGATAAGGGCCTGTTGTCCAGGACAGAGCACACTGAGAACTCCTACAAACTAATAATGAGACAGCACCAGAGAAGTGCACAAAAGACAGCCTTCCTGCAGAAGGGTGATCTAAAAGCCCTGTACGCACACAGGAAGATGCTCAGCATCACGAACCTTCAGAGAAAAACAGATCAAAACCACAGTGAGCCACCTCTTCTAGAACAGTGGCTATTTTTAAGTTAGATGTGGAATAGAAAGCTCTGTGAACTCAGTATGAACCTGCCTGCTGTGTAGCAGGATAGCAGCTCACAAGAGTGGACAGCTTGAAGCAACCCTGTAAAAACTCTGGCAATCTGATGTGCAGGCTGTGCTCAGAGCGGTGAACCAAGTGTTTAGGCAGAAAGAAGACCAAACAGAAAGTGCCCATGGGAGGGAGGCAGGAGGCACGTTGCAGGGATGAGCAGTGACATGTCAGGCCACTGCTTCTTGTGGAGCTGCTTGGCTGCTGATCTAGCCTACAGGTGAAGCATATCCTTACTGAGGAATCTGCATGCACCGTGTCAGTGCTTTTCAAGGTTAGAGACTGAGGTAGGCAACTAAGAGGACCCTCTGCACTTTTGGAGGTGGGGAGGTCCTAAGCACTGGTCCTCCTATATGAAAAAAATTGGAGGCATTTAATTTTAAAAAATTGGGCTGGAGAGATGGCTCAGCGCTTAAGAGCACTGGCTTCTCTTCCAGAGGTCCTGAGTTCAATTCCCAGCAACCACATGGTGGCTCACAACCATCTGTAATGGGATCTGATACCCTCTTCTGGTGTGTCTGAAGATAGCTACAGTGTACTCATATAAATAAAATAAATCTTTTTTTAAAAAAAATTTAAAAACGAATTTTTAAGTCTGGGATGCTATATGTTGCCCAGACTGGCCTTTAATTCACACAGATCTACCTGTTGTTGCCGCCTGAGTGCTAGGATTGAAGGCATGCATACCACACACAGCCTAGCTAAATGACATTTTATGACTCATGCATAAACTGGGCACAGTGGCCTGTCTGGCTGTAGTCTTAGCATCCACGAGACAGAGTCACCCAAGCCCCGGAACTGTAACACCCTGAGCAACATAGCAAGATACGGGCTCAAGACAGAAGAGAATCGTTTTAAAGGCGTTACAACAGTTTGACCTTGTGTTTAGGGGTTTGTTGTATTTGGTTAAAGTATTCCGTATGGCTTGGGAGGAAAAACAAAAAATGTGTTCTCTCAGAGGGTCGAGAAACGTCGGGAAAGAGGCAGCCTGGACGGGAAGAACTTTAAAGGAATTGCCCTTTCCCTTTTGTTCCCTCTCAGGGATTTCATTTTGGAAGACATGGATCTTGCTGCTAACGAGATCAGCATCTATGACAAACTTTCAGAGACTGTTGATTTGGTGAGACAGACAGGCCATCAATGTGGAATGTCCGAGAAGGCAATCGAAAAATTTATCAGACAGCTACTGGAAAAGAATGAACCTCAAAGGGGACCACCCCAGTACCCTCTCCTTATAGCTGTGTATAAGGTAATGTGTCACTTGGAGCGTCCATCTCAGGCGTCGTGCCATCCCTCCCAGTTACCGCGACTCAGTGTTCAGCTGGGTTTTTCTAGTATGAACCGGCCTTTGTTCTGGCTGTCCTGTGTCACTAGGAAATGGGACTGTGCTGTTGGTTGGCATTAGAGGAACGCTGTGTGTTTGTGTAGTGGACGTAGCACCTGGCTGGCCGTGGGATGGATGCTTGGGGAGCCTTGCAGGCCTCATGGTTCTTGAGCGTTAAATGCCTTTGGAGGTGCAAGCCAATGGCTGGTTCGTGGTCGTGGATTAGCTGTAGGTACAGTACACTGGAAGTAGCAAAGAGGCTTGGTTTTCTCCTCAGTGATGTGGGACTTTCTATGTTGGGGCTACTCTTAATGTCACTCTTGTCTTTCCTTCTAGGTCCTCCTAACTCTGGGATTGATCTTGTTCACTGCCTACTTTGTAATTCAGCCTTTTAGCTCCTTAGCACCTGAGCCAGTGCTTTCTGGAGCTCACCCCTGGCGCTCACTCGTTCATCACATCCGGCTGATGTCCTTGCCCATTACCAAGAAGTATATGCCAGAGAATAAGGGCGCCCCTCTGCAAGGAAGAGAGGAGGACAAACCCCTCCCAGGTAGAAGGCCGCACGTACCCAGGAGTACCGTGTTCTTTTGTTTGATTTCTTTGTTAGAGGTAGGACTCGTGTCGGTGAGCCTGTCCTAGAACTTGGTTTGTGTCTCAGGCTGGCCGCAGACCCTCCAGCGCTGGGATTACAGGCATGAGCCATTAAAGCCCAGCCTGAGATGCAGGGGTTGGCAGTGTTTAGTGGAAAGGGTTTGTTTGCTCTAATAAGAGACACCTTCCTAGTATTGTCTGACTCAGACTATGGGGGCAGCTGGAGTCTCCATACTTTATACGCAAGGAAACTGAGAGTGAGGAGTCAGGCTTGCCAGAGAAGCATGTCTGGAGGGGCCAAGTTCTCCAATGTTCGGACACCGTGGTACGGATGGGTGTCCTTCCCTGGGTTCTCTGCCCGTGTCAGGCAGCTCTAACTGGGTTCTCACCGCTGTTATCTGATGGGGCTGGCGTTTGACACTTTCTCACCTTGCTCCTTCTTGCTACCACAGTAAGTCAGGGACACTGGCGTAGTGCTCCAGAGTGTGGCCGTGTGGTCAGCACAGCGAGTTGAGAAGACCCGTTAGCAGTGCCGCAGCAGCAGAGACTCTCGGCCTCACAGACTTGCGAGGAGCCTGTTGGGGAAAGAATAAAGGCTACTGCTCGGGGGACTGAACCCTGTCTCCTTCCGTCCTTCCTCCTCCTCCATTCTGGAGATTAAACCCAGCACTGTGTGGCAGTCTGTGCTAGAACCTTCTGCTGAGCTTACTCTCAAATCCTGCTAAGTTTTGAGAAAAATGTGCTTATTAGTATTGTGTGCATTGTGTGTGTGTGCTGCATCATGTGTGAGAGTGCTGCATGTCTGTGTGCTGCATTATGTGTGCCACAGCACTCACAATGGTGCAGGACAGAAAGCACCTTCCAGGAGTTGGTTGTCTCCTATTGACTGGAAATTGAACTTGAGGTGTCGGGTGGCCTGGAAAATGCTTGTGCCCACTGATCCATCCTGCCAGCCTGCCCAAATCCTGATTTTTGTTCTGTTTTGTTTGTTGTTGTTGCTTTTGTTGCATTAATCTGACTTGGCCACATCTTTTATAACTTTGTTCTGAAACCTTTAGAATCCAGGATAACTTTTTTAGAAATGTTTCCAGAAAAAAACTTGACTAGTTTAAGCTAACTTTCATAAAATCATGATGTCATTCCTTAAAGCTTGACTTTATCAGTCATAAAGGTCACCTCTTGGACTGGTCACCTTTGAAAGCTATCTTTGTACATTTGAGGAGATTTCCCAAGTTAGATAAGAACCAGAGGAAGAGAACATTGTATGATAGGAACTCAGCTCCAGGAGTTCTTTATCTGTGGGGTTATTTTTAAACTGTTTATTACTGCCATACACTAGAATACCAGTTCCAATACCAGAGTTAATTCCATTTGAAGATTTATATACAATTTATGCAACTTGACATTTTCCCTCCCAGATTTCTGACTTACAAGATTTGAATGTTGCTGAAAACATTCACATTAAAGACACTGTGGCTGCCAGGCAAAGGTGGTGCACACCTTTAATCCCAGCATTTGGGAGGGAGGCAGAGGCAGAGGCTGGTGGATTTCTATGAGTTCAAGGGCAGCCTGATCTACAGAGTGAATTTCAGGACAACCAGGGCTACACAGAGAAACCCTCTCTTTAAAAAACCAAAACCAACCAACCAAACAAACAAAAAAAGATACTTAAAGATCCTTGTGGCTAACCCTGTCTCGAAAAACCAAAAAGAAAAAGATAGAAAGAAACAAAGATCCTTGTGGCTGCCTGTCCAAGATGGAGCCAGCATCACTCCATCCTAAATGAGGAGGGGCTCATGAGACCCCGTCCACCCTGAGGAGCTATGGCCCTCAATTGCTGCTGGGCAGTGGGGAGCATTTTCTTCCGTGAGGTTGCCACTGGTATTCGTGCTGCAAGAACTAATGCCCACTATACTCCTAGAGGCCACCAGAGTTAAGTTCAGTGGATGGTTCTCAGTCAGTACACACCTGTCCCGTGCCGGGGCCTGGGCTGGCCCTCATGCGGGGAAGCTGGGACTGTGTTTACAAATGGAGCTCTCTGCATTTTGCACCTTCAGAAGGATGAGCACATGGATCCAGTGCCATTGAGGAGTTTGCTCCTTCATTGCCTCAGAACTAAAGAGTTAATAAGGCTCAGCGTCCAGGCCACAGCCAGCTATGAAATACTTGGATTACAAAAAATAAAAATAAAATAGGACCCTTTTCCCTTGAGCTGGGGATTGGGCTCCAGGCCCGCTTGGTGCTAGGCAACGTTCACTTCCTGTGATAAGCGCTCTGGAATGCACTGTGCTGTGGACCTCATGCTCGTGTCCCTGTCCATTCTCACAGACTCAGTGAGGAGAGTGCTGTGGACCTCATGCTCATGTCCCTGTCCTCACAGACTCAGTGAGGAGAGTGCTGTGGTGGAGGCTGACTAGCTTGCCTAACACTGGAGAGAAATAAATGTCTACCTGTGAGAACTCAGGAGGACAGGGACTCTGTCGGCATAGTTCAAGTGCAGTGCTCCTGAAGTAAAATGATTGGCAAAGGGTGCCATATCCATTCTCGATTTGTGTGGAAATGATTGTGGGCATGCTGCCTTCGATGCAGGGGACCTTAAAAGAGCCACCTTCATGCCAGGCTTCACCCAGCCGCTGTAAGGGGCTCTGTAACTGGAACTTGCCAGAGGAGGCTGATCAGGCAGTGAGCACACTGGTGAGAATGAGGGGCCTTTGTCATGGGCTCACAGGTTCTTCTGAGCACACCGTAGAGCCTGCGGGGCCCTGGTGAGAAGTGCATCACGAGGCCTTCAGTCTTCTTTAGTTTCTGTCAGTCTGCTCCTCGTTTGATGCTCTTCCCCAGGTAAGGCTTCTGAAAAGTGGGAGGCGTCCCTCTATGTACAGCGAGCACAGACAAGCCCTCAGTCCTGCCCCACAGAGCTGGAGCTTTGTGCTTTTGCTTTCTTCACTGTCCTCTCTTCCCACAAGGGGATTTAGTTTAGCCTTGCTTTCTGCTAGTGTGAAAAGCCTTCCCTGCTGAGAATTCTAGGCTGTGTGTGGCTATCTGAGTGGAGCCAACATGAGACTGTTTCTTTGTAAACAGCACTTAGGCATCAGGAAGTCCCTGACGGTAGGTCAGCCCACCCACTCTTCTGCACAGTGCCCAATTTCTGAGGAAGGGTGGGAGGTCTGGGTTTCTGCACACGCACTTCAAGGCTGTGTTTGATCTGAGACACTGACTCCTGACATTTCAAACAATGGAATAATCCAGACCCCAGGGAGAACTTGGAAGACAGGTTGTGAGCTTTACTGAGCACATTTCTAGGATGAGAAACCAAATGGTGGTGATGAAGGCGTCCTGAGGCAGGTACATGTCACCTTGATTTTGAAGTTGGACACTGCATGAGGGTGTGTGGGCTGAGGCCTGACTGTCCTGAGAGCTGGCTCTGAGGTTTCCTCCTCGGTCACACTTGGTTGTTTTCTAAGATAACTAATTGTTAGAGGGGGGTTCTGCAGTGAGGGAGCCCGACTTAGGGACCGAGGGGCAGTTGCTGAGCGCCTTCCTGAGTGGGCTCTCCTGGCTGCTGCAAACTGAAGTGGGTGGGAAGCACAGGCAGGGCAGGAGCGGGAGCTGAAGGAAGGTGCTGAGCCAGGGCTACTTGGGGCCCTGGCCGCTGCTCCACCGCTGCTGCTGCTGCTGCTAGCTGTTTTCCCAAACAGGAGTTTGCTCACTAGCATGGCAACTCCTGCCACTGTTACCGACAAAACCTTTATAGAGATGGAGGGCCAGCTGGAGTCCAGCCACATCTCTATGGGATAGTGTGGGAGGAGGATGAACCTCTACCTGCATGTCTCCACCATAGTCCATGATACCATTCCCCCTCGGTGATCTCGGGGCTACTTGGGCGGCCTGTGTTTGTGGTGCTCCTTGTCCCTCATCGCTCCCCACACTTTGCTGGCCACCTGCTCTGCTCCTGCAGGGACTCCTTAGGGTTGCCTTAGGAGAGACTAGATCTGTCTCGTTGATAATCGTGGCGTGAGTCTTTCCCAATCTCCAGAGACATTGTCACTAAGAACATACTTTTATGCACTTTTATGTGCATAAAATCAATAAATAGACAAGATTTTGTTCTTAAGAAAAATACCCTTGGGCTGGCACACCGGGTCACGGGGTAAAGATGCTTGCCTGTGAGTCTGTCAACCTGAGTTTGATCCCAGAACCCACACAAAGGTAGAAGGGGAGACCGGGCTCCATGAAGTTGCTCTGTAGCTTCCACACGTCTGTGGCAAGCATACCCACACGTGTCCCATGCATACACTCATAAACAATAATGAAAATGATCTAAAATGGTTTTGTACGTGACCTTAGCCAGAAGACCGAGAAACAATTAAAGCATTTTTCCTTTTGGTTTGGTTTTTTGATTAATTGATTTTGAGATGATCTGTCAATGTATGTTTGGTGACATGAAACTCCCTGTGTAGACTTAGGCTGGTCTTAAACTCAGATCTGCTTGCCTCTGCCTCCCAAGTGCTGGGATTAAAGGCAGGCACCACCACACCTAACTAAACATTTTTTAAAAAATAAAAATACTCATTGGGGCTGGAGAGATGGCTCATTTAGTTGGTAAAGTGTTTGCCCTGTAAGCCTGAGGACCTGCGTTTCATACCTGGAGCCCATGTGAATTCGGCGGGCACGATGGCGCACGGTTGTGATCCCAGCTCTGTGGAAGCCAGGCTGCTCTGGGTGCTTGGATGCTGTTTCTGAGGGTGATAGTATTGAGGCTGAGGTCTTCTATCCTCCACATGCGTGTTCATATATGTACACGCACACATGAACACTCATGCACATGAAAAATCCCTCCTTTTTAATGCTAAGGTTGAACCAGGGCTTGAGCCATACGCCTAACCCATATATATAATATGTTTATTTTAAACAGGGTCTCACTGTATCCCCAGGGTGATCTTCACGATATTCTTACCTCAGCCTCTCCTAAGTGCTAGGATTACTGTACACGTACACCCCTTGGCCTAAAAACTGCTTTTAGTCCATAAGTATATACATACATATGATCCTTCTTAGGTCATATGTGTATTAAAAACTATATCCATAATACTATTACCTAGACACACTGTTAGTTTCTAATGCTACCAAAACAAAGTGCTGCAGTCTGGATGGCTCCAAACAACACAGATTATCCTCCGGAAACTGTGGGAGCCAGGGTTTTGAAGTGAAATGTTTGCCTGCAACGGCCCTTGGCATGGTGGTCGGCAGCAGCTGTGACTGTCCTGGCTTGTGGCCCCACTCGCTCGCGGTCTCCATCCTCACGAGCTGGCTTTCCTCTGCAGGTTTGTGTGTCCTTTGCTGTTGTAAGGGCAGCATTCAGATTGGATTCAGGGCCACTCCGCATCAGTATAGCCCCGTGGTAACTGTATCTGCACGATCCTGTTTCCATTCAGAAAGGACGGGAATTGGGGCGGGGGTGGGGTGGGTGGGTCTGCTATTCAACCCACTGTGTGCTTTTGAAGGATTTTATGTTTTGCACCATCCTGTAATTTAGCTAGCTTCCAGGTTTTGTTTCTACTACATGGGGTGTTCATATACACAGACATTTACATAAGGGGACTACTACTCATCTGTACTGTATAATCTTGGAGCCGGATATATTTATAGTCACAGCCTTCGGGGGTTGAGACAGAAGGAGGTATCACAAGTTCAAAGCCAGGGCCAGGCTGGTAAGATATTCTCTCTCTCTCTCTCTCTCTCTCTCTCTCTCTCTCTCTCTCGGTATCAATTATTTCTTTGTGTGTGTGCTTGTCCACAATAATGCACATGTCAAGATTTGAGAACAGCTTTCTGGAGCCAGTTCTCTCCTACCATGGCCTCTAGGGATCAAACTCAATTCATGAAGCTTGTGCCAAAACCACTGGTAACTCTAAGCCATCTCACCACCTAGTAAGTTTTTAAAGACAAAAACAAACCAAAAAGGCCAGGCATTTCATCTAAGCTCTTGAGAGGCAGATCTCTATGAGATCAAAGCCAGCCTGGCCTATGTAACAAGTTCCAAGCTAGCCTGTCTCTAAAACAACCTTGTCTCTAATAGTGGGAGGGAGGGTGGTGTTACAAATGCCTTTAATCTCAGAACTCAGGAGATAGAGACTGGAGAATCTCTGAGTTCAAGACCAGCTTGGTCAATATAACACGTTCCAGGACAGCCAAGGCTACCTAAAGGGATCCTATCTCAAAAGAGAAGAAAAGACAAAAGACAAGTGCTAGAGAAACGGCTCAGTGGTTAAGAGCACTTGTTGCTCTTCCAGAGGACCCAGGTTCAATTCCCAGCACTCACCACACTCTGTAACTTTAGTCCTTTTTTGGCTCCTTCAGACACCAGGCATACATACAGTACACAAAAAAACATGCAGGCCACACACCCATACAAGTAAAATAATAGTAGTTAATATAATACAAATCATGTCCTATGTCCTATTTTTTTCTCTAGTTATTATTTAACTTTTTATCATTTATATCTTTAAATAATCTGGAATTTACTTCTGTGTATATTAAAAGATTAGAGATCAGATTGCTTTCTTGCAGGTAGAGATCCCCGCTCCTTTTTTTTTAAGTTATTTTTATGTGCATTGCGTTTTGCCTGCACGTATGTCTGTATGAGGGTGCCACATCTGGATGTGTGAGCATCTGTAAGAACCAGTTCTCCCCACACTGGGCTAGTGTGTTGACTCTTTGTCACTGAAGGAAGCACAGGGCCAGACTCTGCAATAGTTGTATAATTAGTTCATAGTTCTGTCTTATGCGTGCTCCTGTTTAAAGCTCCTCTGTTCAACACGTACTGTTGGTTCATTCACAATAACCTCAGTCAGCAACATTTTTATCCATTCCTGAATAAAAATTATTAACATTTTCTCTGCAAGGCACTGTTTTCAGCCTTCCTGTACTGGGAAACTAGGCACTTCTGGATCACACTCCAGGAGATTTTAAAAAATAAATAAATAAATAAACTTTAGTTTCTAGAACAATTTTGAGTTCAAAGCAAAATTAAGTGGGGAAAGTACAGCAAATTCTCACACGGCCTCTGTCCCCACACATGTGCTGCCTCCCTGGAGAGCACAATGACCCGTGAGACAAGCAGAGCATCTCCAGGACCATCTCCACAGGGCCTCACAGCTCAGGCCAGAGGAGCCAAGCGCACCAGAAGTGTGAGCAGCCTCTTCCACACTGCACTGCGTTTACACGGGAGTCTAGTTTTCTGTAGGGATCTTAGCACGTGTGCGTATTGCTCGGTCCTCTTTTATATAAGTACTTGAGTCCTTCCCCTTGGTAAATCCCTGCTCGCCATTATGAATTGGGTCAGTTTCCATCTCAGATGGGTTCATGGCTACAAGAAAACTGCTGATTTTTTCCTTTAATTCTCGTTTTTGAGGTGGGGTCTTGCTGTGTGGCTTTGGCTAGTCTCAAACTCACAATCCTCCTGCCTCGGCCTCCCAAGAAGCTGATGGCTTTTACATACTGAGATATTACCTCTTGTTCTGTTCCCATGCCCAGCCCCTTTTAGCACTGATGTGTATTGCTTAGACTTAGGGAGCGGCACCCTGGGGTTTGCTCTTGGTCCCCAGTTTCTTAGTGTTTCTGTCAGTGCTTACTTGCCAAAGTCTCCCCACCTAGACAGCATCACCCCACAATCAAATTGAACCCGTCACAGGCCTAGAGGTATAGCTCCATGGTGGACTGCCTGCCTAGATGCTCAGTGTCTTAGGTTCCATCCCCAACACCCCAAACCAAACAGAAAGCCCAAGTCACAGTTAAAGGTTCAGAGCTGCTAGCCCACCAAGCGTCTGTCCTGATTAGAAGATCCTCCTTTGTCCTGCCACTCACCTCTCACCTCGTGGGAAGATTTTCATAATTGACTGATTCTGACCGAATGATGTGATTACAGAACAAGTCTGCAGTATGGAGCTCAGTGTGAGGAAGTCTACAGCTTTGCCATGCTGGTGCTCCCTGGAGGACACTCCCAGGAGTGTCTGCAGGGCTGACACTGCTGAGGAAGGCCTGTGTTTCCAGACTGCCACTCCTCTGGCTTCCCAGTGCTGTCTTTTCTCATCAGGTGTTCCTTACCAACGAAAGTTAAAACTAAGATATAACCAGGCCTTCCTCTGGCTGGCCTCTCTCTCAGGACATCCTTGTCGCAACCTTGAATACTTTCCTCAAACATCTGGAAACCTATGCTCAAAGCTTCTGATATTCAAGTTCGGGGGGGGGGGGGGGAAGGCATGCATCAAGCTCCAGTCCGCAATGTCACATTGTGTTGCAGCTCCGTCCCCTTCTGTCCCTAGTGCTCTTTCCCCTCCTCAGGTGCCTTGGGAGCTTCTTAGGCACAGTCTCCCTCCAGGTCTGCTCTGTGAGGTGAGAAAGGAGGCCTCACACTGAGCACTACTCAAGGCTGAGGCAGGCCTGACTCCATGGGGGATCCTCTTTCCCTTGTCCTCTGTCATCACGCCGGCTTCTCTTTATGCTTCCTTGTGCATCCATTACCTGGAGGGAGTTCTTCTGTTTTGACAAAAAAAAAAAAAAAAAAAAAAAAAAAAATCATATTTCTTTTCTTTTTTCTTTCTTTCCTTTTTTTTAACTTCTCGCTCCAGTCCTGCTCACTCTGGCCCAAAGATTTATTTATTTATTATATGTAAGTTCACTGTAGTTGTCTTCAGACACCCCAGAAAGAGGGCATCAGATCCCATTCCAGATGGTTGTGAGCCACCACGTGGTTGCTGGGATTTGAACTCAGGACCTCTGGAAGAGCAGTCAGTGCTCTTAACTGCCATGCTGTCTCTCCAGCTCCCTCATATTTCATTTTTAATAAGAAACATTTGAAAATATTCAAGAAGGAAAGAAAAATGTATAACTTGGCAGCCCCTTATGTAAACAGGCAGGCCTGGGGGGATTCCAGCAGGCCCTAGAGAGCCCTAAAGGGAACAGATGTCTCACAGGAAAGCTGTAGCATTTGCCTGAGATCCCTGGAGGTGGAGAGAGCTCTCAAAGCCAGGTGCTGTGTCTGGTCGGTGACATGGAAGATCCTTCTGGTGAGGATCCCTGCACCTGCCACTGTCTTTAGAAAAAAAAAAAAGTGTGCTGTCTGTCTGTCTGTCTGTCTCAGAGAATGTTCTGTGGAGAACAGTTTTCTGTTTTGATTTGTTTTGGTTTTTGAGACGGGTTTCTCTGTGTAGCCCTGGCTGTCCTGGAACTCACTCTTTAGACCAGGCTGGCCTCAAACTCAGAAATCCACCTGTCATGCCTCCCAAGTGCTGGGACTGAGGGTATGTGCCACCATGCTTGGCTGAGGAACGGTTTTCCAAGAGTATGTATTGGGTTTAAAAGGCTGACTGTCTCATCCACGTTTGGTCGTGTCACCTTTCTGTTCTAGGCTCTCTCTTCAGAATCCTCTTGGGAAACATTTTGGAAACAAACACAGATTTTTTGTTTTTTGTTGTTGTTGTTTTTGTTTGTTTGTTGTTTTGTTTTGTTTTCGAGACAGGGTTTCTCTGTGTAGAAGTTCCTGGCTGTCCTGGAACTTACTCTGTAGATCAGGCTGGCCTCTGACTCAGAAATCCACCTGCCTCTGCCTCCCAAGTGCTGGGATTAAAGGCGTGCGCCACCACTGCCCGGCCAAACACAGCTCTTAAGATAGAACTGGATAACACTAGTGCAGTAGGCTAGAGCATGATAAAATGAGGTAAAAGAGGCCATGGAGGAGGCTCAGAGAAGAAGCCAAGGAGTGTCAGGCAGCTAGCTGCCACTTAAGCTTGGGTCTGGGTGGGACTCTTGTCCTGACCATATCGCCATCCTTGGGGTGGAAGCAGCAATTGGTAGGAACACATCCCTTGTGAGCTGAGGTGGAACACTGTCTTATAGACAGGCAATTCACTGTGTACCGAAAATGCCCAGAGAAAGTCTCCATCCCTTTTGTCTTACCTCACTCTTCCTTTCCAAAGTCATCCTGACCCCAACACAGGTGTGCATAAGAACTGGTCTACAGAGTGAGTTCCAGGACAGCCAGGGCTATACAGAGAAACCCTGTCTAAAAAAACCACAAGACAACAACAACAACAACAAAAAAAACTGAGGGTGCAGGCCACACCAGAATACATGTGTGTGTTCGTGCATCAGGAGCCTCTTGATGTAGGGACACCTGTGCACTGCCCCAGCCTGTGCTGAAGATGGCAGACAGGTCAGGTTAGAGTCCAGAACTGTACAGCTGAATGCTTGTTGGAGCTGTTCTGCTCTGCTGAGCGGTTTGTTTTGGGAAATACATGTGCGTGTGGAGAGTCTTTCCACAAAGTATAGAAAGGCGTATGAAGAGAAGCATCTCTCCTTCCCAGAAGCCTGCCTGCCACTCCTCACAGAGGTCTCCAGAGGAAACTGCTGCTCTGTCTTCTGCTCCTGGGCTACTGGGCTCACCACCTGTTCTTATGTTCCTGTCTGCTCTCTGTCTCTTCCTCTCAGACTTTGACCCCTGGTCATCAAATAATTGTGAGCAGAACGAATCAGAGCCCATCCCTGCCAACTGCACTGGCTGTGCCCAGATATTACCCCTCAAGGTAACGCTCCCAGAAGACACTCCAAAGAATTTTGAGAGACTCCGTCCTCTGGTGATCAAGGTAAGCAAGAAGCCAGGTTGTCCTAGGACAACCTGCCCATAAAAGGCTGGATCAAGCCCTGCAAAGCTGTGGTAACTAATTGTGGTCTTCTTTGTCTCTCTGTGTCACTAAGACAGGACAGCCTCTGTCGTCTGCAGAGATTCAGAGTTTTTCATGTCAGTACCCTGAAGTCACAGAGGGCTTCACTGAGGGCTTTTTCAGCAAGTGGTGGCGCTGCTTTCCTGAGAGGTGGTTCCCATTTCCTTACCCATGGTAAGTGGGAAGGGCCCTTAGC
Organism: Rhynchomys soricoides; assembly: GCA_019843965.1. NCBI lineage: Eukaryota > Metazoa > Chordata > Mammalia > Rodentia > Muridae > Rhynchomys > Rhynchomys soricoides. The sequence continues at coordinate 1,062,879 of JADRCH010000129.1, read as the reverse complement.
ATGCATGTAGGGGAGGGGCAGGTAGGTGTCAAGCAGTGAGAGCCAGTACCAAGTGGTCAGCTTACAGCACACCTTCAAGTCAAGGACTACATGGAGCGCAGGGAGGAAGGGAACAGGGCAGCTAAGGAAGGGCCCTGCTGTGCAGAAGCTCTTGGCCTTAGGTACTTTTCTAGTGCTGTGATAAAATGCTGTGACCAAGCTGTTTATTTGGGCTTTTATTTCCAGAGGAATAAGAGTCAATCTCCCGTACCAAGCAGTCTTTAGACTCTCAACGTGACACACCTTTAGCAAGGCCACACCTCCTAAGCCTCCCTAGAACAGTCCCAAGGACCAAGTGTTCAAACACCTCAGCCCATGGGGGCATTCTCATTCAAACCATCATGAATCTGATTACATCTGTTTAACCTTGTTCTAGTGGAGGAGGCTCAGGAGGGTTGAGGGCTGAAGAAAGCATAATAGAAGAGCTGCATCCCATGGACTCTCCTCCCCTCTGTGCAGATCACAAGTGGGTCAGAGAGGTTAAGTCAGCGTCCTGAGCTCACTTGGAAGATTGAAACTGATTGGCTTTCCAAGTCCTGCTTGTGTCCTGCGGGAAACAGGAACCATTCATTAAGGCTGAAGCTCCCTCTGGCAAGAAAGGAAGAGCCGGCTTCTATGGAGAACTGGCTCAGAGGGAAAATTAAAACTTCACCGTAGGGTTTTTGTTGGATAACATTTTTTATTTTATGCGTATGAGTACACTGTCGCTGCCTTCAGACGCACCGGAAGAGGGCATCAGATCCCATTACAGATGGTTGTGAGCCACCATGTGGTTGCTGGGAATTGAACTCAGGACCTCTCCAAGAGCAGTCAGTGCTCTTCTTAACTGCTGAGCCATCTCTCCAGCCCCCTCAGTTGTGGGGATCAGGGACAAATCTCAGGGATTGATTCTACCCGGCCAATTGATGAGATCCAAGGGGCAGGCTCAGGTTGTCAGGGTTACACATTAGCTCCTCTGCCTGCCAAGCCATCTCCTTGGCTGCCCGCCTTTCTTTAAATGTGTTGTCTATTTGTGTGGTAGAATGCCCAGTTTCCCAGGCTGCCCGGGCTACACATGGCTTCCCGCTCTGCCTTTGCCCCTTTCTGCTCCCTTCTTCAGTCTCTCCCCTGCGTCACTTCAGCTTCTTCTCCAAGATAGAGTGAGTGGATTCCTGCTCTGTGTGTGGCCTCAGCTGGAACTTAGCACTTACCCACACATACAGCTAGGGGTAGGGCTTCTCTCTGTGCCCACATCTGGTACAGCTCCTCAAATCTGCAGGACTGTCATGGTGGATCCTGTACTCCAGGCATGGTCCTTCTGAGTGAGAGGATCAAAGCCAGGAATCCCAGCACTGGGCTGTGGGGCAGGAGGATGGGTAAAGGTTAAGCTCAGCTACAGAGTAAGTAAGAGGCCATGGGTCCATGAGGCCTGTCCCAGAAGACCAACAGGGTCGGCAGGTGTGAGTGCTTGCTGCACCGGAGGACTTGACTCTGGTTCCCAGCACCGCAGCAGAGCTCCTGTGATTCTAACTCCAGGGTTAACTCCCTCCTCTGCCCTCTGTGGCCACGCACACACATGCGGGCACGTACACAAATACACACACACACATGCTTTTTTTTTGGTTTTTCTGAGACAGGGTTTCTCTGTGTAGCCCTGGCTGTCCTGGAACTCACTCTGTAGACCAGGCTGGCCTCGAACTCAGAAATCCGCCTGCCTCTGCCTCCCGAGTGCTGGGATTAAAGGCGTGCGCCACCACTGCCTGGCTCATTTTTTTTTTAGAGAGACAAGACTTACCATGTAGCCCTGACTATCCTGGATTTGACTGTCTAGACCAGGCTGTCCTCAAACATCTATAGATCCACCTGCCTCTGCCTCCCAAGTTCAGGGGTTAAAGCCATGTGCTACCATGTCCAACTACATAAATAAAAAAAATTTAAATAACTGTATAAAAAAGAGAGAGACAGGGGCTGGAGAGCTGGCTCAGCAGTTAAGAGCACTGACTGCTCTTCCAGAGGTCCTGAGTTCAATTCCCAGCAACCACATGGTGGCTCACAACCATTTGTAATGGAATCTGATGCTCTCTTCTGGTGTGTCTGAAGATGGAAACAGTGTACTCATATTTATAAAATAAATACATATTTTAAAAAGAGAGAGAGAGAGACAAAAGGTAGAGTTCAGGGCTGGAGAGATGGCTCAACGGTTAAGAGCACTGACTGCTCTTCTGGAGGTCCTGAGTTCAAATCCTGGCAACTACATGGTGGCTCACAACCATCTGTAATGGGATCTGATGCCCTCTTCTGGTGCCTTTGAAGACAACTACAGTGTAGTTACATAAAAATAAATCAATCAATCAATCTTTGGGCTGGAGCAGGCAGGAGTGAGAAGGAAAGAAAAAGAGTCCATTATCAAATGAATAAAACCAATATACGTTTAAAAAAAACAACAAAACAAAACAGGTAGAGTCCAGCTCTTCCCCTCTGCTCCCGCTGCGCTGCGTGCTGGTGTCCACCCCCCCTCCCCCCCCCCGCGGAGAGCTGGCGCACCCCCCCCCCCCACTTGTTTCTGTTTCATACCTTTCCAGGAGAAGACCTCTAAACAGATCACAGATTTTACGGGGACTTTTCCCTGTTTTTACCCAACTTCCATTTCCAAAAGATGCCTCCTTAAACAAGTGCTTCCTGATCCAGCCAGAACCTGTGGTGGGTAGTAAGGTAAGACATGTCTGGAGGACCCGGATGTAGAGCTTCCCCCACTTGGGCTACGGACTGACATGATGAAGGCCTTCTCTGCATACAGACTTAGAAGGTGACTGCTGCTGGCCTCGGGTTTGAAGGCACATTGCCAGAAAGTCTGCCTGCAGATCTGTGTCCTGCTGCTTTACCTCTCTAAGGGAGTATGAAGTTGGTCTGACATCCCTGCCTCAGATCAGAAGGTAGACAGGCTGTGGATGCATAGTGTGCCATCACAGGCCTGGTCTTTTCTTTTTGTAAATTGAGAAATGCAACCTGAGGAAGAAAACGTTTACCCAAATTCAGGAGAACTTTGAAAAGCCCACCCACAAACAGCGTCAAGGCAGAGAATAGGAAAGGCCAACCCTTGAGGCCCTGGACTTCTGAATGGCACAGAGGCAAGCAGCTGGCCTGCTTATCCCATCCCTTCCCAATGGCCAGGGCCAGGCTGGGGAGAAGCCCTTGTCCGTGGGTCTGTCTGCTTTTGTCTGAGTTGCTTTTTTTTGAGTTGTATTCCTGAGGAAGGTTTCTGAATTTTGATTGTTTTGAATAATTAAAGGGGTAAAGTTTCCCACCTGCGGCCTTCTGTCAGCTCTGGTTTGTGTCCACACCCTCCGGATAGTTCTTATTTGTTCCAGACTTGCTGATGTGTCTTGAAGGAATGTAAAAGCCCATAAACCCCAACTGTGTAGACCGTCTGCCTGCCGTGTGGGGATGGGCTGGGCTCTCACCTCAGACTGAGTGCTTTGGCCTGCTGTATCCAGCTCAGGGTCCCAGTGTGATTCCATTTTCATAGTTATGATGGAATTCTGGGTGAGGGACCTTATCTTGATTTTTCCCTCTTGAATACTGAAATAAATTTCATCAGCTTGCTGAACACAGAGGAGTCCAGCCAGGGGAGTAAGAGCAGCCATTCAAATGGTTATTGTTATCTGTGGAGTGTTTTGAGAAGGGAGGGGCCCCAAAGACAGGGATCCTGGGAGCCTGGCTTCCTAGAGCATGTGTATCCCCACCCTGGCCCAAGCTGTCTTTCCGCACAGCCTCACTGCTCCACCCTGCTGTCCTCCTCCCGGTCCCTGAGCCCTGGTAAATCGAGGCCCAGAATCCCAGGGCAGTCTTGGCATAGAGAAGAAGCAGGGTCTGGTCACCACTCAACCCCACCTCCCCAATTCCTCAAGGTTGCCTAGGGCTGTCCCTCAGCCTTCATTCCATCCTGGGCATGAAGGGGTGCGGCCTTAGCCTCTGTGCCAGTGAATGAGGGCTACACACACCTGACTGCCATCTTGCAGGACTACTTACAGGACTACAGGTGATGGAGCACCTGCCAGTGTGACTGCCTGTTCTCTTCAAACCGGCTCAGGATAAGAGGTGGCCTCCTGTGCCCCAGGTTGCTAGCAAGATGGCTCCATGTGGCTGTGGAGACATACTTGGGAAGCTGACACTGAGGGTGTTGTCCAGTAATCACACAGTTCCTCTTAAGAACCTATAGGTGACTGGAGAGGCTCAGTGCTTATGAACACTTCTGCTTTTGCAGAAGACCCAACCTCAGTTCCCAACATCCACATTGGGCAGCTCCCAACTCCTATGACCCCAGCTCCAAGGATTCTGGCTCCCTCTTTGACCTCCAAGACTACCCACTCATAGGGATACAGATAATTAGATTTTAAAAAACGAAAATAAATAACTCATAAAAGAGACTTTATTCTGGTCTCAGTTCCAGAAGATGTCATTAGGAAAGACTAGTTTGTTTTGTCTTTTAGACATAATTATAAAATTCGTTATTAATCATGTTTTCCTCATTGCTCAGCCAGCTAAGAAACTAAAGACGATATGAAAGGCCAGGCATTTAATCCCAGCATTCAGGAGAGAGAAGCAGACTATGTGAGTTCAAGGCCAACCTGGTCTACATAAAGATCCAGGACAGACAGACCCTGTCTCAAAAGAAAATGCTGTCATGTGTAAAGGGTTGTCTACTTACCACCTGCCCTCTCTTCTTTCTCCTGTATCATTCTGTACTCCAGATGCATAAGGTGCATGACCTCTTTACCATTGGCAGCGGGGAAGCCATGTTGCAGCTCATCCCTCCCTTCCAGTGCCGAAGACACTGTCAGTCCGTGGCCATGCCGATAGAGTCTGGGGATATTGGTATGTGGGGCTCCAGGAGGGCAGGGACAGCATTTCCGAGTGTCCAACACTGCCTTCAAATAGGGTCTACCCAGTAGAATCAGAAATAACATTTTATTAACAGAGTCGATGTGCTGACTTAAAAAGAGAACAGCCAGGGTGGCACAGGGGGACGTGTACACAATCAACATTGAGAGTGATGATGTCTGTTGGTCATAGCTACTTCGAGGTAGAAGGGATTCTAGGAGTTATTTAGAATAATTCATCATTTTATAGATGATGAAGTTGAGATGAGAGTCACATGACCTTCCCAGTGTCCCAGCATCACACAGGTAGGCCAGGGCAGAGCCAAGGCAAGGTCAGAGGAAACCTTTATACATGTTGTGTAAATTAGACAGTATGAAGTGAAGGGCCACCACCCTCTGTGAGGGCCCCACAGCCATGTCCAGACTCTCCGCATGACCTACCCTTGATTCTGGCCCCACGTTTCCCAGTCAGCATCCTCAGAATCCATTCCAGGGTCAGTCAGTTGCCAGCACTCCTCTCGGCAGAACAAAGGTGGCAGCAACTGCCCCCCCACCCCCCACCCCGCTGCCCTGCTTGTGCTGACTCACAAGATCTGGTAAGGTCTGGAGCCCCTGCTAAGCTGAGGCTGCTTCCAGTTGGGTCCTTTGAGCATTGGCCACTGGAAGTCTTAAGATGCTCAGAAAACTCTCACCTCAGTGAGGGCTGGGAGCTGGCCCTGTGCCAAACTGTGCTCCGTGCCCCAGAGCCTTTGTTTTAGTGTGGGGATGAGAAGTAAGTGTGACCCAGACAGAGCAGTAGTACTGGTCTGGCCCAGCCTGTGAAACTGTGATAACAGTGGGTCTGCATGGAAACAGCGGGCCCTGTTGCCTGCAGTGGGGTGACCTTACATTGAGAGTGGCCATTACAGAAAGCAGGGTTGGAGGAGTGTGGTCTCTCTGTCTTGTCCCCTACAAATACCTGTGTTCAGACAACTACAGAAGCACTTCCAGTGTTCCCAGTTCCACATCACTGGGTCCCACGGCATCCAGAGCCAGTTATAGGATTTGAAGAGAGGCGGTGTCTGACAGCCGCCAAGGAAGCATTGACAGGGGACAGCGCCTGAGACAGAGGCCAGGCTTCTGGCTGTCAGAGCCTGGATGACTAGCCATGTGGCAGGCACAGAAGGGGTGCAGATACTGAGGAAAAGAACAAGCCCAGGGGAGTGGGGGGGAGGGGTTGGCACCCAGAGCCCTGGTGGGACTGGAGGCGATGGCACTGCTGCCACAGGACTAAGGACTGGAGTCAGACCTGGGGAGTGGGGGGGTGGGGGTTAGCATGGCCACTCGGGACCCTTAAGAATGGTCCTGGGACACTGACTATGGTTTGTTTCTGTTTTTATTTTTTACCAAAATATTCTTTAACCTGGAAGTGGAGGGGAGGGATTATAGATCACGGGGAATTCAGGAGTGGAGACATTGTCACGGATCCCAGGTGGTAGGCACAGCACCAGCTGTCATGGCGCAGTGCCAGCAAGTAATGGTGCCTGCCTGCTCTGAGCACTCAGCTTCTAGACAGGTACCAGCCACTGCATCCAAGACGGACTCCAATCAATGTTTAAATATTTAAAAGAAAAGTTAGCCTGAGATGATTTTAATTACAGTTCTGAACACACCGTCTTGCTGTGTAGTCTGGCTGGCCTGGTATCACTGTGTAGCCCAAGCTGGTGTCACACTTGCAGGAATCCTTCTGCCTCAATCACAGGGCTGACACCTCAGGTGTGGGCACCAGCTCCGGCTCCCACGTGTACTTACTTAACTCACTTTCGGCCTTTTTGAGATGGGGTCTGGCTGCAGAATTGTGCCTTGGTCTTATATGTGCGAGGAAGACAGGTGCAGCCCTTCACCCCTGCTACATGTGCAGGACAGTACTGTGAGCCACAGGCTCAGTGCTGTGTGGCAGCAGCGAGTCACTATCCTCACACACTCAGATAATCTAGGTCTGAGCTTTCTAAACAGTTCTTCACATTGTTCATGACCCCATGGGTAGAAACAGGAGCGCTCTGAGAAGGCCCTGCTGGCACTGGGCTTTCTGAGTCAGGACATTGAAAGCAGCTGTCTTCATACACAGTGGGCAGGCTATACGAAGGGTCTGAGAAGCCGTGGGAGAGCCGTGGGAGAGCCGTGGGAGAGCCGTGGAAGCCTCCCTTCAGCACACATGGAAAATGCTGGCTTAAGCTTATCTGTGTGTGCTCTAGTAAAATCATCTTAGAAGTAACCCCGTGCTTCCCACGGAACACATCTGTCTTGCTAAAAAGCATAAGATAAAGCCAGACCTGGGCGTAGTGATATACACCTGAAGTCCTGCATTCAAAAGGTTGAGGCAGGAGGATCCCAGGCTTGAGGCCAGCCCAGTCTACATAACAGGAACCCCCCTCCCTCCTTCCTTCCTTCCCTCCCTCCCCCCACCCCCCCCCACACACAAGAGAACTGATGGGCTAATGCTTTCCTCAGAACAAGCTGCTTTGTGACCAAAGTGTGATTCAGTTGCCCATAGCAGGGTGGGGAGAAAATGTCTGTATCCGGAGTCTCTTTTTGAATATCAGGTCACAGAGAACCGGTAAGAACAAGAAATCCTTACTTAGGGGTCGGAGAGCCCAGAGACCTTCAGAGCAAGAGCAGCCACACAGCAGACCTGTGGCTCTGTCCCGCTCCCAGACATTCACGACTTTCCTGTTGCTGTTTTTGTCCAAGGCTATGCCGGTGCTGCCCACTGGAAGGTCTACATCGTAGCCAGAGGGGTCCAGCCTTTGGTCATCTGTGATGGAACCACTCTCTCAGAACTGTAGGAAACAACTGCTTGGAGACCTGAAGCCGGGCCGAAAAGAGGGCGGAGGAATAAAAACACAAACACTTTGCATGGGTTGGTTACTCAGTCACCTGCCCTGGCTGCTGTGGCTGTCAGCTGTGTGCTGGAGACGGTGGCTTGGGCCTAGCCCTCCTCTCTGTCTCTAGACTCCTCAGGGAGGATTGAAGACTGGCTGCTGGCCAAGGCTTTGCTCACGTTTGCCCTCTCTCAGGCCTTTGGACTCCAAGGTATTGGAAATAGGCTGCTGGTGGCTCTGACGTGTGTGCAGGGCAGCGGTCGCTCCTGATTCTGTTTGTCCCCTCGTCTTGCCACACCACCCTGTACTTTGTGGGAAAGCCATGGCTGACTTCAATCACTACAGTTTGATAAGGAGAATGAATTTGGAACCAGTGGGGGGATCAGATAGCTGGAATTGCGTGTTTAAAGGTGCCTGCAGTCACCAGGTGTCGTGGTGTACAACCTTAATCCCAGCACTTTGGAGGCCTGTCCATATCTTTATGAGTTCGAGGCTAACTTGGTCTGCATAGTGAGTTCCTGGTCTGCCAAGTGTTACATAGTGAGACCCTATTTCAACATACCCCCACCATTCTTCCCAGCCCCCAAAACCCTCCTAGATGTAGGGATGTAGCTCCGTGGTAGAGTGCTTCCCTGGCACATATGAGCCCCGAGTTCAGTCCTCAGCATTACAAAGAGGAGAAGGACTGTGTGCGTCTTACGTGATGCCCATGGCTCCTAGAGTTTCTGTGATGGATGCTGGAGACTGGGTTACAATTCGAGTCTTCCTAAATCCTGGTCCCTCCCGCGCTGCCATCAGATTGTTCTCTCAGAGAAGTTTGGCCTCTCCTAGCGGGCCAGCACCCTCCCTGCTAAGGCAGCAGAGCCTTTGTCAACTGCCAATGTGCCCCACCCCTCAGAAGGAATGAGTTAGACTAGCCTGAGGAGACGGGCACCTCCCTGAGTTTGATCTTTAGGCCTGACTTTCTACAGAGATACTTGTCAGCAGCCTCAGTGCTGAGGTAATGTGGGCGAGGGAGGAGCTGCAGAACCCTTGAGTGTTTGCTGTAGGGTATGTAGCTCACTTCATGGCCCTCTGCCTTGCCGTACCAAGACAAGGTGAGATATGTAGCTCTGGCTTGCCTTGAACTCATGTAAACCAGACTGGCCTCAAACTCACAGAGATCTGCCTGTCCTCAGTGCTGAAAATTAAAGGCATACACCACTACACCCAGCTTCCTCTACCTTCTTGTTGATCTTTTATTGACATGACAGGTACTTAGTTGCTGATTGTCCCTTACAAAGATGGACCAAAAAATTGAGTGGCCCCTGGTTCCAAATTGCAGAAGTCAGATGGCTGCACAGGTCACTGGCCGAGGCAGCCAGTGGTGGAGAAAGCATCACGTGGCCCTCTGTGGGGTCCTGTCTGCCCTTGGAGGGGCCCTGTACCTTCTCCCAGGCCCTCATTCCCTCGCATCTCAACAGCAGTGGGGAGCATGAGTGGAGCTAACCCAAGAGGGCTCTGAGAGGAGGCTGGGGTGGCTGTGGTTTGTGAAAGGCAAGCCTCTGCAAAGCTCAGGGTGGACGGGCTCAGCGCCTCCTTGGGCACCTGGGGGAGCTGTTCCTGGAAGAATGGACCCTTTGTGTGGCTGTGGGAGGAAAAACAAGCCTTTGTACACAGAAAAGTCCCACTGCTGTGCAGTTAGGGTTTTGGAGGTTGTAAGTCACGAGGACCAAGCAGAGGCCAGCCCTGAGCTTCCAGGATGCATGTGAAGCAGGGTTACACAGGGCCTGGGAGAAGGCTGAAATCTGATCGTTGGAGTTAACCACAGTGGGGCTAGAGGAGGCTCAGAGGTGAAGTGCAGGACCACTGTCAAAGTCTGGAGGTTACTTTGTGTTCTTTCCCTGTTTGACTCCATGTTTAAACTCAAAACTTGAAAACTAAGAAAACCTTGACTGCATTGGCCTCAAGGGCACCTGGGAAGATCCAAAAGTTCCAGGCTGCTCTGCGGTGTAGCAGAGAAGTATCAGAGACCAGTCCAGGCTTCTGTGTGAGCTTCAGTTGAGACCTCAGTATGTGCGGGTTAAGGGAGAGATTCCCAGAGGCCTTTCCATTCCTAGCATAGAAGTCACTCACCTCAAGGAATTCTGCAGGGGGGCTGAGGGCTGCCTGCGGGCTTCCTCCAGCCAGCCGAGGCCTGGAGACAAGCAGCAAAGGACCTCTGCATGCCTCAGGGTGTGGGAAGGAGAGTGAGGGTTGGCAAGGTGGGGAACTGGGAGGGGCAGGACCAGTCTGTCTCACAGGTGCCAAAGGGACCCAGCAGTGGGGCTCCAAATAGAGGGTATTGCCCATAGGTTAATGATGTGTTTACTAGGCAGTGGCATGACCAGCTCTGTGTGAGTTGGGTTCATTCTCTGTGGGACTCCAGGCTCTAGATTGGCTCTCTGGGGAGGCAGGCATTTTGAGCCAGCTTGAAGCATTTGTGTCTAAGAAACCAGAGCTCATACAGTCAACTCTTGAATGGACACCACAGCTGTTGCAGTTTATGGAAGAGCCAGGGCTTAAGGAGGAGTGGGAGTGACCTGTAACACTCACCAGTTTGGTGGGATTCAGAGCAAATTTGGGTGTGGGCTTGTTTATTTTTTGAGACAAGATCTCCTTTTGTAGCCCTGGCTTGCCTGGGACTTACTATAGAGAGCAAGCTGGCCTTAGGCCACAGAGATCTGCGTGTCTCTGCCTCCCAAGTATTGGAGTTGTTTGGTTTCTCTCGGGGGAAAAAAGAGTAACATCCCAAGTCATTCTGGCCTCCTGTGCACCTGGAGATGTAGATGCTGTCCCCCAGCCATAATGTCCTGTGGAGCAGATCCCTGTCTCACAAGGAAGGAAACTGAGACTAGAACCGGAAACTGCCAGCAGGTGGGCAGGCAGTTCCACCCAGGAAGAGTACTCTTCTTGGCCTGTGGGTGTGCCCACAGGGGTGGGAGACTGTGACCAGCAGGGTCAGCAAGGCAGGAGCCCCGAGGGAAGGACAAGCTGGAGGAAAGTGTCTCCTCCTCGGGGTCTTTATATAAGTCCTTTCGCATGTCCTCCCCACTGGAGAGCTGTTTTCTGACTGCATGTAGCTGGAGCACATCTGTGTCCAGCTGTTTTGCCATCACTGCCTTTCCAGATGTGTGTCCAGCTCCAGCTGTGGGTCCCCATGGAGTTGCATCACTTGTTTTTCAGTTCCCAATCTTCTAGTCCCTTCTTCCAAAACCCAGCAGAGGCACCAGTGTCGGATCCATTGCTCTGAAAGCCAGGGTCTCCTCCCTTCCTTCCCACAGGTGACCTCAGCCTTGTCCCTGTGGTCTGGATACATTCAGCCCATCACCTCCACAGCAACCGTCAAGTGTCAGTGTCTCCTTGCCCAGCCAAAGTGGGGATGCTGGGTTGGGGGGGAGAAGGGGCTCACCCACCACCCAGCTGGTGACTAAAGAAATTTGCTTAATGGTACTTCCGAAGCCATGCATGTCCGTGAAGAAGCAGTAGGTGCTTGTGGAGACAGCCCTGTGGCTCTGGGCAGGCAGCCAGTCTCACCTAGTCTCCAGATATCCAGCAGCTCCTCCCAGAAAAGATAGCAGGGGATAGACAAGTGCTCACTCTGTGCCCAAGCCAGCTTGCCTGGCTTCAGGTTCTGGGCTCTGGAGGGAAAAGCCCTCTAGCCAGCTTGTAGGCGGTCCAGGCCCCTCAGCGTCTGGGTTCTTGCCTTGCGTAATTTCCGCATTAGTGCTAAATACATCTGTCATTTTCCTCCCTCTGGAGAATGGAATGTCCAGACTCCTGAAGCCGAGCTGGGTTGAAAAAATGGTTACATAACCAAGCAGAGACCCTCCCGCCTCTCTCCATGCCTGTCTGTCAGGCAGTGGTCACTAGTCCAAGAGCCAGAGCTGCAGAGAAGGGGACCCCACCCGCCATGTTTTGAGTTTCAGACAAATTGGGAAGTCAGAATATCTGCTGTGCACCAAGTTTTACCTCATTACACCACAGCCACTCTGGGGTGGGGTCCTCCTGGGCAGGCCCCAGTGGGCATGGGCATTTCCAGAGAAGCCTGTCTCACAAGGCAACTTCCCTTCCACATCGTTCCATAGCTCTCCCCACGAAGGGGCCCCCAGTGGTCGCCTACCTGCCCCTCCCTGTCTCTCTGACTCCTATGGAAAGACCAACAACAGATGCCCAGAGTAGGGGAGAAAAGGCCCAAGGTAGCCAAGGATGCCCCAAGTATAGCCTCTTTCTGCTGTCCTCAGGGAGCTATGCAGTCTAGAAAGTCAAGTAGTGAGATCCGTGTAGGCTGTGTAGGAGAGGCATTTACCGGTCCTGGCCACGGGCCCATAGATGACCGTGTGCAGCGTCCACAGTAACTCAGTACCCTGCAAACTTGGAGGGGCAGAGCAGGTGTGAATGAAGGTTCTGTGTAATGGAATTTTTACTTTTTGCAATTAAAAATATGTACGTCGCTTGGTAAGAAGGAACCTGTTCTCAGTGTGCTTTAATCTTCCCCTAGGTCCTCTGGCTCTCTCGCTCTCTCTGTCTCTCTGTTATTCTCTGTCTCTGTCTGTCTCTCTGTCTATCTCTGTCTGTGTATGTCTCTCTCTGTCTCTCTGTCTCTTTCTGTGTCTCTCTGTCTCTCTGATTCTGTGTCTGTCTCTGTCTCTGTTTCTCTCTGTTTCTGTCTGTGTCTCTGTCTCTCTCTGTCTCTTTCTGTCTCTGTCTGCCTCTTTCTCTGTCTTTCTCTGTCTCTCTGTTTCTCTGTCTTTGTCTTTCTCTGTTTCTCTCTGTCTCTGTTTCTCTGTCTCTTTCTGTCTGTCTCTGTCTCTGTTTCTCTGTCTCTTTCTGTCTGTCTCTGTCTGTCTCTGTTTCTCTCTGTCTCTGTCTCTCTCTGTCTCTGTTTCTCTGTCTCTTTCTGTCTGTCTCTGTTTCTCTTTGTCTCTGTCTCTCTTTCTCTGTCTCTCTCTGTCTCTCTGTTTCTCTCTGTCTCTGTCTGTCTCTGTCTCCCCCGCCCCCCCCAGGGTTGCCCTCCCAGCCCTCATCCTCTCGTCTGCTGCCCTTGAAGTCCAGGCTCTTGGCCCTTTCTGCACTCCCTCCCTCCCTTTTGTGCTTTTTACTCAAAATTCAGACGAGCCAGGACATCTCTGTCCTTGCCCAGCAGCCACACAGAACCTGATGTGACCACACATCCTCAAGGGTGCCCCACTCACAGTGGCACAAGTGGAGGCCCCAAGTCCCCTGCTGGCTCAGTCCAGGCACCACCAGACAAGCGGCACTCAGTTAACGTGGCTTTAAGTCATTGTGCTGTGTGCTTATGTGTGTATATGTATATATGTGTGTATACATGTATATGTATCTAATATAGATCATGATTTCTTTTTATATAAATGTATATATATGTGTGTCTGTGTGTGTGTGTTTTGTTGATGTTATTGTTATTTTCAGACAAGGTCTGTATGTGGTCCTGGCGGTCTGGAACTTACTGTATAGACCAGGCTTAGCCTCTAACTCACAAAGCCTACCTCTGGCTCCCAAGTGCTGTGATCACAGTGACGCCACCATCCTTAGCCCCAAGACAGTTACTTCATTTTTCTTACTTCCTATGTCCTGTTCCCCCCACACACACACACACTGAGCCTCAACTTCCCCTGCTAAGCTGTGTGTACAGCCATGGTCCACTGTAGATCTCTTCATAGTTTCTTTCATGGGCTCTGATCACAGTCATGGGGGTGGGGGTTGCTTTATCATATATGGATTTTTTTTTTAGCGGGGGGGGGGGTGTTTCTCATATCAACCAGGCTGGCCTTGAACTCCTTATGTAGCCAAAAATGACCCGAGCTTCACACCATCTTGTGAGATTACAGTCAGGTACTATGATACCTGAGATCAAAACCGAGGCTTCATGTTTGCCAGGTGAGCCACATCCCCAGCCCCTCAGAAATGGAGTCTTCCTGGGGGTACCCTTACCTCACAGTGCCCCTCATTCTCTCTCACGGTTAACCCTTTGTGGTGTGGTGTGCCTGGTGTATCCAGCCATCCTGCTGTCGGGGGTGGGGGAGGTGAGGGGATGGGGGATGGGGACCAGGGCAGAGCGAACGTTTGCATTATACACCGAGAAGCTAGTGCTAAGTATTTATTTGCTCGAAATGAATGTTATTGCTCATTACCACCCTAATATTTGCTCTTCACAAGTCACTGCACTCCAGAGTCATAACTCATTTGCCTGCTCAGAATTAAACATTTTAACACCGCTGTCCCCAATGAGCATCTGGTTCATGTTGAAGGGAAGTGAGGTAGCCTGTTCTCAGTGCTAATCTTAGCCCTTGAGAGCATTTGAGAGGGACTTGAGAGTTTACCCTCCTCCTCCCTCCTCCCTCCTCCCTCCTCCCTCCTCCCTCCTCCCTCCTCCCTCCCTCCCTCTTCTCTCCCCTTTCCCTAGGGTTCTCACCCTCACCACTCCCTCCCAAGGCCTCTGCTCTATCACTAGGACCTCAGGATTGAGGAAACCTTGGTCACTTTGCTCTGCCCTTGGGCTTACTCTGTCTTCTGCACAAATTGCCTGGGAGAGCCCCCTCAGTACGTCTCGCCTTCCTCCAGCCTGCATGGCAGTGCACAGCACATGTGAGGCCTGCCCTGGGTCCCTACCCAGTGCTCAGAGCTCATCTCTGTAATTGGAACCCCCGCCCTCACCATGCCCACAGTGGACCTGCCGCCTCCCAGGGCTCCACTCTTATCCTCCACTCTCCTCAGGACCACATCCTCAGGCGTCCAGCCCCACTGCTATGCTGGGTAACGCTGTGTCTGATCACCGGTGTGTTACTCTGTGTATTTCCCACCACCCCAGTTCTCGCTCCAGCAGGCTGTCTCTGCAGTCTCTCTAGGGCACAAGTACCGTTTCCTCCCTGGTCCCTCGGGCTCCATGGCCTCCCGGCCAGCCTCCATCTTCCTCCTCCTTCCCATCCTTACCTGCTGTGCCCACCTCTGCTGGACCATTGTGGTTCTTGGAAATGTCCAGGCTGGGGTTTGGTTTTTAATAAACTATTCTTTTTAGAGAAGTTTTTAGGTTCACAGCAAGATCAAGTGAAGACCGAGCGTTCACACACACACACACACACACACACACACACACACACACACTGCACTAGCACACACAGCACTTCCCAACACCCTGCAGCAGACTAGAAAAGCCCTAACAACCATGGGCCTGTGACGACCTGTCATTTCCACCTGTAGACCACAATCTACCTACCCCAGGTTCACTGGACTCTCACCACGCCACACCGTATGGGTTTGAACGAGCATAGGTCATGCACACCGTTACAGTACTGCATACGGTAGGTTGGGTTTTGTTGTTGTTTGTTTTGTTTTTGAGACAGGGTCTTTCTACATAGCCCCGGCTTTTCTGAAAGTCACTATGGAGACCAGGCTGACCTCTAAATCACAGAGATTGCCTGCCTCTGCTGGGACTAAAGGCTTGTGACACCACACCTGGCCCAGGCAGTATAAGTAGACTTACTGGTCAGATCTGTTTATCTGTCTACCTTCCCCATGCCCTGGCTCCTGGAAACATTTTTCCCTGCTATCCTCATAGGCTGGCCTTTCCCAGAGTGCTATGTGATGGGGTCATCATACACTTTCAGACTGACTTCTTTGTGGTAGACACAGACACGATCCTTCTGCACCTCAGTTTGGCAGACCAATTCCTTTCAGTGCTGCGTAACACCCATTGCCTGCATGTCCCCGGGCTTCTCCGTTCATCTGCCAGCAACCATTCTCGGTCTTGTCTAGGTTTGAACAGAGGTAAAGCTACTAGAACACGCTACTTGCTGGCTTCGTGCGGACACATTTTCAGTTCACTTGGGCATGCTGCTGGATCGACAGCATGAGTAGTTAATTTTTCTGAAGCCATCAGATCTTCTTACCAAGTGGGCGGAGCAATCCCGTGTTCCCATCAACCACAAAATGTAGGGTTTTCTTTGTTTATTTTTTAATTCTTTGACAATTTCATACTTGAATGTCACACACTTTGGTGACTCTGGCCCATTACCCTCTGCCATTCCCACTGAAGCTCTTCTTCCTAAGGATCTGCTCTCTCTATTCAAACATGTTGCTGCTGGTTTACTTAGGGCTGGCTGCTGAAGCACAGGGAGAGTTACTTGCTGGCATGTGGACAACTTACCATCAGCTATCCGGATGAAGAAAGGGCTCCTCCCACCCTACCTCGGCAACCTTAAAATGCTAACTCTACAGGGACAGGTGGGGCCTCATTGGCTCCTCCTTCAGCCATGACAGGATATGAACAGACTCCAATCAGGTTTTGACCACAGCCGCTGTACTGTGTGCAATGGCTGTGTCCTGTCCAAAAGTCAGCATCTCATGTCCTCCACACCCCAGCTCTTATGTCCTTCCTGCCCATCTGCAATGCACCCTGAGCCCTGAGATGGATGATACAGATCTCAGCAGGTGTCCTGGGGACGCTCACTCCTAACACTCTGGCTAGTCAGGAGTCCCTGCATTAACTCTCTCCCAAGCAGGGAGAGATTTTGTTGCTCTCAATCTCTGCCAGCATGTGGTGACATCCACTTTTGGATTTAGCCCTTCTGTCTGGTCTGTGTTACTGGTATTACCGTCCTATTAACTCGTGATTCCCCAATGTCGTACAATGACAGACACTTGCTATTTGCCATCTGCATGTCTTCATTAAGCAGTTCCCTGGGGTCTTTGGCCATTTTTTAAGTTAGGTTGTTTTCTTATGCTGCATTTAAGAGTCCTCTGTATGTTTTGATAATCACCCCTTATTAACTGTGTCTTTCTCCAGACTGTGGCCTATTTTATTCTCTTGACATCGTTGTTTTACAGCAGAAGTGTACCCTTTCCTTGTATGTGGTTTTCCTGAAATAGTCCCACTGAAGCCCAGGCTAGCCTCGGACACTCAGGCCTCTTTTGCTCACCTTTCTGGGCACTGAGATTACTAGTCTGAGCCACCACACTTCTACGAAAGGTTCTGATTTTCAACCAAGCCAGCTTAAGGACTGTGCCTTTGATATTGGCTGCCAAAGCCTCCTCTGCAGAGTTCGGTCCCCAGCACCCACATGGTGACTCATAACCATCCGTAGACCAGTTCCAGAGGATGTGGCCTCTTTTGGCCTCTATGGTCATTGCATACATGTGTGTGCACACATGTGACATACGTGTAGGTCAAATACCCCCACACATAAAATTCTTAAACATCATCTCTGTATTCAGGGTTTTCTTCTAGTTTTTGGTGTTTTACACTACACAACCCATTCTGTGGGTTCTTTCTTCTTTCTTTTTCTTTCTTTCTCTTTCTTTTCTCAGTGCTGGGAAGCACACTCTGACCACATGTGCATGTCTCTTCTCAGCTCTCTCCTGTGCCCCTCTGCTCTCTCTGAATTCTTTTTACAAGGGCCATGATGTATGGTTGCTGTGGCTTTACTGTGAGCCCTGACATCAGGAAGAGCCGCCTGTTTCTTCTGTGCTGAGTGGTGTTTTCTGAGCCTTTTGCGCAGTGTGAAACCGAGAGTCATCTGTTGGCATCCACAAAACACGTGCCACCCCAAGCTTTGCTGCGCACACAGTTATTTTAGTTGACTGGAAGTGTAGGCCTTGACTAGTGCACTGGCTAGCTTTACGTCAGCCCCACAACAGGCCAAGCCATTTAGAAACAGGGGAAATCACTTGAGAAAATTCCCCCACCAGGTTGGCCCGTAAGCAAGTCTATGAGGCATTTTCTTAAATGATGATTTTTGGGGAAGGAACCAGCTCACTGGGCTGGATGCTGCCCCTGGGCTGGTGGTCCTGGGTTCTGTAAGAAAGCAGGCTGAGCAAACCATGGAAGCTAGCCACTCCTCCATGGCCTGTGCATCAGCTCCAGCCTCAAGGTTCCAGCCCTGACCCCCTTACTGATGGACTGTAACTGTAAGCTGAAGAAGTAGCCTTTGGTCATGGGGTCTGTCACAGCAGTAGAGACCTTACCTGCAACACCCAAGCATACACAAAGACCTGGACTCAATCCCCAGCACTGTGTAAACTAGGCACAGCACACACACGTAATCCCAGCACTCAGGCCGGGGGACCAGAAGTCCAAGGTCATCCTTGGCTGCAGCCAGCTGAGAACGTGTGAGTGTCTCAAATAAAAATGTAAATAAGCCGGGCAGTGGTGGCGCATGCCTTTAATCCCAGCACTCGGGAGGCAGTGGCAGGCGGATTTTTGAGTTCCAGGCCAGCCTGGTCTACAGAGTGAGTTATAGGCCAGCCTGGGCTACACAGAGAAACCCTGTCTCAAAAAACCAAAAAAAAAAGTGAAAACTAAAGACGATGGCTGGGGAATGGCTCAGCAGTCAAGAGCACTGGCTGACCCAAGTTCAACTCCTAGCACCCTCATGGAGCTTCATAACTTTTGTAATGCCAGTCCCAGGGGATCTGAAGTCCTCTTTGGGCTTCATGGACAGGAGGCATGCATGTACATGGTGCACTGACATACATTCAGACAAAACGCCTACACATAAAATTATATATATATATATTTAAATATGGATAAATTATTTATATATTATATATATTAGAGAAACACAGATAGTTTGTGTGATGCTGAGGGTCAGATCACAGACTCACACATGTCAGGCAAGGACTGCACTGCCGAGTGACACCCGCAGGCTATTTTAATCAAAAGTTATGATTCCCACCCCATGATAATATTCTTGAACATTAGTCCCTTTTGCTCAGCTTTACAATTGCATTCCTCCAACATGACATGTGCTTTCGGCTTTCCTAATGGTCTTACTGACAAGCCCCAGGACACTGTCCTCAAGACCGAGAGTCCACCAAGTGCCTTTTATTTTTCTGCATAATAGCTTATTTTTGTCAAAGATCATATATCCCTTTATTTTCAGTTATTTCTATGTGTGTGGGTTTTTTGCCTGTATGCGTACCTGCACACCATGTGCATGCCTGGTGTCTGCAGAGGCCAAAATAGGCCATTGGATCTCTTGGAACTGTAGTTACAGTTTTGAGCCTCTATGTGGGTGCTGGGAATCAAACCTGAGTCCTCTTGGGTCAGGAGCCGTCTCTCCAGAACCCACTGTTTACTATATATAAATATATATTATGGGTCCGTGTTTACCGTGTCGAAGATGTCTGCAAAGTCCAGAAGAAGGCACTGGATCCCCTGGAGCTAACAATGGGTTGTGAGCTGCCAGACACAGATGCTGGGAGCCAAGCTTGGGTCCTCTGCAAGAGCAGAAATTGTTAATTGCTAAGCCATCATGCCTGCGTTGCTTAATGAATCCTTATTTGAACTGTGTGAGGACATTTGCTTTTGAATATCTCTATATATCATTCTCTGTGTTAAAATTCTGGCCTTTAAAAAAAAACAAAACAAAACAAAAAAAAAAATCTTTTTTTGCGCTGGAGAGATGGCACAGCAGTTAAGAGTAATGACTGTTCTTCCGGAGGTCCTGAGTTCGATTCCCAGCAACCATCTAGTGGCTCACGGCCATCTGGGATCTGATGCCCTCTTCTGGTGTGCGTAAAGACAGAGCACTCATATACATAAAATAGGTGAATAATTAAATCTTTATTTAAAAAACAAAAACAAAACCGTTTCCATTCGCTGTGACGATTCCAAGCCTTCTCTCTATTTAATTGCTTTCCCTGCCTGGCAGTGGTGGCGCACACCTTTATAATCCCAGCACTCCCAAGACAGAGGTACATCTCTGATGTCATGGCCGGCCAGCCTGATCTAGTCTACAGAACTAGTTCCAGGACAGCCAGGTTACACAGAAACCCTGTCTTGAAGAAGAAAAAAAAAAAAGTTTCCCAGCTTCCCAGCTTTTCTTGCTCTGTGGGCGCTTGTTTTCTTTTCTTTCTTTCTTTCTTTTTTTTGTTTGTTTTTGTTTTTTGCGACAGGGTTTCTCTGTATAGCCCTGGCTGTCCTGGAACTCACTCTGTAGACCAGGCTGGCCTCGAACTCAGAAATCCACCTACCTCTGCCTCCCGAGTGCTGGGATTAAAGGCATGCTCCACCACTGCCCAGTGAGTGCTTGCTTTCTTGAATCTATGGGCTTTCCTTCTGTAACTCCTGCTGGAAGGCCTTGTTTCCCTCCGTCACCCGCTGCCCTTTTCCTCAGACCTGTCCTCCGTCCCTCCCTCCCTCCCTCCATTTTTTCCTCTTTCCCTCCCTCTTCCTCTCCATCTGTTTCTATCTATTATCTTCCTTCTCTTTGAAAGGGTTTGTGCTTCCTGTGGTAGCCAGGGCTAGACCTCTTGCTTCTGTGTAAGGTGGGTACATTCTCAGTTCAGTACCCAGATGCTCAGCACTGTTTTTGTTTTAGACTTATTATTTTATAGGTATGAGTGTGTGTGTGTGTGTGTGTGTGTGTGTGTGTGTGCGCACCACAAGAGATCCTAGTGCCTACGGAGTTAAGAAGAGGGAATTGGATCCCCGGAACTGGAGTTTCAGACAGTTGTGAGCTACCCTGTTGGTGCTGAAATTGAACTTGGGTCCTCTGCAAGAGCACCCAGCATTTTTAACATGGAATGAACCCCTCTCCAGACCCATTTTATCATGCTTTAAAAATACTCACTCACTCAGCAGGCTGGAGAGGTGGTTCAGCGGTTAAGAGAACTGGCTGGTCTTCCAGAGGTCCTGAGTTGAATTCCCAGCAACCACAGGGTGGCTCACAACCATCTGTAATGGGGTCGGATGCCCTCTTCTGGTGTGCACTCATACATAAATAAATTAAAATGTAAATAAATATTTTTTTAAGAAAAGAAATAAAACGTTCAAGCCAAATCCAGTGTAGTAAGCCCTTGCTTTTTGATTTCTGAGACCCTCTCACACACACGGCCACCTTATCCGTCAGACAGGACCATTGGCTTCTGTACAAACCTTACTTTGGGCTTGCTGGGTGACTTTGGGTTTCCTTGCTAATCAGCTTGGCTTGTACCTATAGGGGACAGGACAGGCCTTGTTTCTGCCATCCTCTGTGGACAGGTGTCCTCCAGCTTCTAGGGCTGTCCTCCAAGCACCAGTGGACAGCCCAGCCCACCCTGGCTGGCGGATGGACCCCAAACCGCCCTCTGAGCCCCGCCCTTTCTGCACAGAGAGGACAAAGCTGAGACCCTGAGCTGGGCCAAATTAGGAGCAGCCGATGGCCTCAGCCTGTGGGAATATTGCCCATCTCTGGTCCTCCCAAGCTCCCTACGACCCAATTCCACCCTGAACTCTGTGGATGCTCACTGTCTCTGCACAGCCCCACACCAAGCAGAGCCTTCATCCTCCTGAGGACTCTTAGCCCTGAATGGCCTTTCCTTGCTGACCTGGCTTTGAAGAACAAAGACAAATTTCTACTAGGGCTGAGCCTTTCTGCATTCTGAGTGTGTGTGTGTGTATGTGTGTGTGTGTTGAGGAGGGGGTCTCTACTTCTCCCCTGTTCCCGGTGTGCCTCAGGCAGCCCCACTTGGATGACAGCAGCTACATCCTCCTGGCTGAGCAGCCTTGCCACACAAGAAACTTGAGGGGCAACCTCAGCCCCGCAGATGCCTCTCGGCCCACAGGTGCTCCTCCTTTTACCTCACCCTTGGTGCCCAGCAGCTTGACCCCTGCCAGTCCAGTGTCTGGGCATCTCATCTGGAGCTAGACACTGCACCAGGGGCTGCCTGTTTGCTTTGTGATCAAATGCCAGACAAGAAAGTCTGAAAGGAGCCGGGCAGTGGTGGCGCACGCCTTTAATCCCAGCACTCGGGAGGCAGAGGCAGGTAGATCTCTGAGTTCGAGGCCAGCCTGGTCTACAGAGTGAGTTCCAGGACAGCCAGGGCTACACAGAGAAACCCTGTCTTGAAAAACCAGAAAAAAGAAAGACTGAAAGGCAGAAGGTTTGTTTTGGATCAACATTTAAGAAGGAAAATGATTCACCATGGCAGGAAGGCAGCACAGTGCCTCTTCAGTCAGGAAGCAGGGAAATCAGGAAGTAAGCCAGCTATAAAAAGTCAGGAAGCAGGGAAATCAGGAAGTAAGCCAGCTATAAAAACAAAAGCCAAACCAAAACAAAAAACTTAAACCAGCTGGGTGTGGTAGCACATGTCTTTAATCCCGCACTTGGGAGGCAGAAGCAGATGATCTCTTGATTTTGAGTTTGAGGCCTTTGTCATCTACAGAGTTCCAGGACATCCAGGGCTACACAGAGAAACCTTGCCTTGGGGGAAAAAAAAAACAGCTAAGCCCCACCCCCTAAGGTTTTACAACCTACAGCTGCCAACAGTATACACCTATAGGAACATTTAGACAGGGTCAGTGACCCTTCTGCATGAAGTCTCTCCACCTCACCGAGAAGACTGAGAGATAAGCAGCCAAACACTGGAAAACAGGATGCTGTCTGAGAAGGAAACCATCAAACTACAGAAAATGAATCACAACCATTGACACAAAGTCACCTGAGGAGCAGATCCCTCGATGTGACACAATAGAGAACAGTTAAAGACCCTGCCAGTCAGAAGAAGGACAGGTGGCCTCCCATGAAGCTCCGAAAAGGGACAGCCACAACCATGTAGGTAGGCTCTGCCTGCCTGCGAGGAACAGAGTCCTCTGGGGGGACAGAATGGGCCTGAGCCTTCTGTCTCCTGACAAAGGAGCCTGCATTGCTCTGACCAAAGCTCCACCTGATAAAAGCAGCTTTTTGTGGGTGTTTTCTAGGGTTTAAGGAGTTCTGTTCATCATAGGATGGGAGAGGGGACAGAGCAGAGCAGCTCACACCACAGTGACCAGGAAGCAGAAAAAGAAGCTAAAGGAAGCCGCAAGGGGCAAGCCTCCAAGGGCAGGATCTCCCCTCATAACCCCCCACCCCCACTGATGCCACTGTCATCTGAGTCTATCTTGGGAGCAGATTATCATTGGTCAGCTCAGAGCAGTGAGGATCTAATCACGTCTGGAAATGCTGAGCACATACCAGAAGAGGGCTTCCCCACTCTCACAGCGCCTCTGGACCTCGGTGGTGACACTAGGAGGTGTCCCACACTGGAACTCATCTTCCCACCACCAGACTCCTGTCCAAGCCTCAGAGCCACCAGCCACTCCAAACCTCACATGCATGAAGGGGTCTGGACAGAGGTGGATTGGGCTGAAGAGGATGCTGGAGAATGGAATCCAAGAATAGTGCTAGCCGGGCAGTGGTGGCGCACGCCTTTAATGCCAGCACTCGGGAGGCAGAGGCAGGCAGATTTCTGAGTTCGGGGCCAGCCTGGTCTACAGAGTGAGTTCCAGGACAGCCAGGGCTATACAGAGAAACCCTGTCTTAAAAAACCAAAACCAAAACTAAAAAAAGAAGAATAGAGCTAGACTGTGGGGCCCGGGACCCAGTGAGAAGCTGAGCACAGATGAACACAGACCATTGAAGCCAACTGGGTAGAAAGATGGCCAGGAAGTGATGCTTAAGAAGCATTAGCCTTGCTGAGTAGAAGGGAAGAGACCAGGCTGGCCTGGTTTCCATGGAGCTTAGACTTGGCATCATAGACTGTCCACCACAGCAGGCAATGGAAATGAAGGCATCAAGAGACCCTCAAAGATGTGTGCAAAGACTGACCAAGCAGCATTTATATTGGGGGTAGTGGACAAATATCCATCAGAAGGAAAACGGACAAACAGATGGCTGTGTGTGTGTTTATGTAATGGAATATACAGCCCGTATAGAAGAGTGCCCAATTCAGATCTATATGCCTGGACAGCAACACATCTCAAAAACAAAAGCAAACTCACAGGTAAAGAGAAAAAAGCAGCTTCACAAGGATATAGACCAAGTTGTCCATGTGTGGTAGCCACATGGCCTCTGTAAACCTGAATACACTGAGCTGCAAGTGTAGTGCACAGCCACACTGGGCACCTTGCATGTGCCTGCATCCCTGTACACTGAGCATCTACCGAATGGGCGCTCTCTCCTACAGAACATCTGCTGCACCGCACCGGGGCTTTAAGACATGACAATGGTGACAGGTGTCCCTATTGCACTGATGTGTCATGCTTAGTAACAGAGCAACGGAGACTATGTAATGGCCAAAGGACAAACTCAGACAGGTTCCATCGAGGCAGGGGAGCACATTCCACGTGTTGGAAATCAGAGGACACTGGGCCTTTGATGCTGTCTGCCAGGCTGAACGTGGGCACGTGGTACCTCTACTACTATTATCAATGCTTTCTCTTACTTATCTGTAGTTTTAGATGGCTGTGTGCACTGTGAGATGCACTGTGAGGGAGACTACCGTTAAGACAGGCAGAAGCTGGGTGTGGGGGTGCACACATGCACTCCCAGAGCTTGGACGGAGGAGGCTTGGGAGCCTCAGTTACATAGTAAGTTTAAGATCAGCCTGGGCTATGTATGACCTTGTCAGGAAAACAAACAGAAACAAAAACAAAAAAGCAGACCACAGGTAAGAGACGAAAACAGAGGACTGGAGAAAGGGCTCTTTCGGGACATCTGACCCCTCAGCTGATCTGTTCATATTCGTCTCTGGTCCCCTAGCTAGTAGAGCTAGCTCTGGCCACTCACACACACCTGCACAGGCTGGCCCCCTGCAGTGGCACATAGCAGTGTCCTGACAAGCGCCCCTTCTCCACTCCCAGCTCTAGAACCAGGCCTGGATCATGCTTCTAGAAGGTGGCTTGTTACTTTGTCATATCTGTGCTGGGAGACCTGAGATAGTAATCCTGCATCAGTCATTTCTCTTAGCCCAGACTGGAAGCCAGCAGTGCAGGAGTCCCTGGAGGTCTGGGCCAGGTGCCCCATCTCCCTGCCGAAGGCTATGGACGTGTTTGAGGATGGCATGTCAGAGAAGAAAGGGGGCTCTGCCTGCATGGTGCGGTGAAGGGTAGCCCCTACTTAAGATGTGGGGCTAACCGGGCAGCCAGGTTCTGTTGGGAGGGGTTCAGTCTTCTGGGGGTCTCAGGTGAGAGATGAGGCCCTGTCCATCAGATACCTCAATCCAGGAGCCAGGGATGCAAAACCTGGATGGCAGCAGAGCCCTTTGTGTTTTCTGAGGCCCCTGCAAGTCTTCTACTCTTTCCACAGTCTCCTGATACCTAGAATGTGTCAGGTACCAAACTGGACAAAGCTCAGGCTGAGGGGTAGCCGGCCTGCTCGGCGGGGTTAGTGACAGCATGGTTGGGGCTGGGTGGGTGGGTCTGGAACTCTCCTGACCTGCCCTTCTCCATTCCTGGACCACACCTTACCTCCTGGATAACCAGCTCCTTCCTCCATCCTTCTCCTTGTCCAGTCTCTCAGGCCCCTCTTTCCACCTCCTGCCTGCCCACCGAGTCACATGTCAACCCACCGCTGCTAGTTTGAAAAGAGTTCAGTCACTTTAATGATTTTTCTTTTTTTTCTTTTTTTTTTTTTTGTTTGTTTTTTTGAGACAGGGTTTCTCTGTGTAGCCCTGGCTGTCCTGGAACTCACTCTGTACTGGCCTCGAACTCAGAAATCCGCCTGCCTCTGCCTCCCGAGTGCTGGGATTAAAGACATGCGCCACCATGGACTGGCAACAATTTTTCTTTTAATGACACTAAATTCCTCTGCCTGCCTGGCTCTGTGGCGGTGATCTGCGGTGCTAGGGATCAAACCCTGTGGCCTGACCCTGAGCTCCAGCCCTTGTCTGTTTGGCTTCTTAGATCAGATTTGTACTTGACCATCTCCCTTTGGGAATCCCCTAAAGGAGAAGCCCCGGGCTCCTTCCTCTGTTCTAGAAGAGGGTACAGGGTTATACCATGCAGAGTATCCTGAGGTACGGACATTGAGGGTTCCAGGAGGAGGCCAGGAACAGAAGAGTCCCCTCCCATGGTGGCTCTCTTGCCCAAGGATCCACCCTGCCTGGCACTGTCTCAGGGTGGCTAAAACTGCTTCTGTGAGGAAGACGGGCCATGAGATCCATACAAGTAGGCACTGAGCAAGCAAGGGCCTCAGTGGTGATGGCGGCGGCGGCAGCACACGCCATTAATCCCAGCACTTGGGAGGCAGAGGCAGACAGAGCTCTGTGAGTTCGAGGCCAGCCTGGTCTACAGAGAGAGTTCCAGGACCGCCAGGACTGCACAGAGAAACCCTGTCTCAAACAAAACATAGCAAGCAAGGATGGAGCTCGACAGAGAAGGCTGAGCAGGGAACAACTCCGCACAGCATGGGCCGCTGTTTTTATTTTCAGACAACTTACTTTAGGTCGCTTGTGGAGTAGACATCTCTTCCTGGCCCCCGTTTCCGACACCCCTTCTGTGTGTCTAGCCGGTGATAGCATGGACTGTTTTTTTTATAATTGCATGCTACATAAATTCTGTTCCTTCTTAAGCTGTTCCCCTCCAGTACTCACAAATGTGTGCTGCCAGGGACCTCAATTCCATGTGTCGTGTCCTCATGAGAACATCTTTTTAAAAACAGAGGAGGGGAAGGATGAGGGGAGGGGGAGGGGAGCTGAGAGATGGCTCAGAGGTTAAGAACTGCTGCTCTTCCAAAGGACCTGAGTTCAATTCCCAGCAACCACATACATACCGGCTTACAACCATCCGTAATGGGGTCTGATGCCCTCTTCTGCCGTGCAGAGAGAGCACTCACACACATTACGTAAATAAATAAAATATAAGTGCAGAAGGATAGCAATTAGAGAGCAGCTAGCCTGGGCTACAAAATGAACTCATCTGAGGCGAACGAGAGACCTCCCACACCCCCTGACTTCTTTCTTGTTCCTATGGATATTCCTCCTCTTATTTAGAAGGCTCTACTGGGGGCTGGAGAGACAGCTCAGCAGTTTAGGGTGCCTGCTGCTCTTGCAGAGGACTTGGGGTGGGCAGGACCTATGGACCGAGGCTTCTGGACATGTCATCTCTCCCTCCCTTGCTCTTTCAGTGGTGCTGGCAGTTTCCTCATCTCATCCAATCCTGTAAGGTTCCTTCTTTGTCCGGTCCTCTACACTCGGTGGGTGTGAGCTGCGTGCCACAGCACAGCTCTGCAGCTGCTTCTGGGATTGTGTCCCCTGAGGATCTGTCCACCTCAGGAGGGACCGTGGGGCTCAATATAGCCTTTGGCCTGAACCCCTGTTACTGAGAGAAAAGGAGGCTGTTGCCAAGGACTCCAAGGGAGTGGATTCTACGCTGGTCCCAACCCAAGGCACCCAGCCCTCCTAGAGACATTGTGTGAGCCGGGCTGGGCCTCCAGACACAGCCCCTGCCGCCCCACCCCAGTCAGGGTGGTGCTTGAGGGGGAAGGACTTTAAGTCCAGCGCCAGACCCCTGATCGGGAGAGGCAGAGAGGGCTGGCCACCATGCTCGGCTCCTGCAGCCCGTGGGTGATGCTGCCTCAGCCGCCTCTGCTCCTGCTGCTGCTGTTGCTGCTGCTGACTGCCACTGGCCCCACCACAGCCCTCACGGAGGATGAGAAGCAAACCATGGTGGAGCTTCACAACTACTATCGCACCCAGGTGTCCCCACCAGCCTCAGATATGCTGCAGATGGTGAGTGTGGCTGGGTGCCCACCTCCTGGGACTGAAGGGGTTCCAGGCAAGGCCTGCCACAGCCCTTTTCCTCACCTCCCCATGGGGATGCTCTCTCAAGACTCCTTCCTCTGGTCAGTGACAGAGTCCCTGGTGCTGTACAATGCACTGGTCCCCATGATCAGCCCCATCTTCTAGATGAGAAAATTGAGGCTCGGAGGGAACTTGCTCAGGCTTAAGCCCTGGCTCCCCACACCAGTGGCCTCCTTCTCAACTCTTCCCAAGATGGGCTGGCCTGGAGGGGAAGAGGAAGAGACAGATGAGCCCAGAAAACACTAGAGAGGGGAAGAGCAGGCCTGAGAAGGGCTTTGGCGCCTATAGTTCAGGTGCTCTCTCTTCAACACCCAGTCTCATTTGGGGCACATCCTATAACCATGTGGACCCTCTCAGTGTCTCATCGGTAAAATGAGGTCACAAGCACACCCACATGCATGAGCTGACTCTCACACATGCAATACTACATGCTGTGAAATATAAAAAACACACATATAACACGCATACAAACAGTGAGAGGGACGCACAGACAGCGGAGGCCAAGGCTGGGTGCCCCGGTGGCCAATCTGGCGGAAAAAATTTATTATCAGATGACAGCGTTGAGGCAGGATGTCTGCTTTGGTTTCAGCTGATAGTTAGAATTCCTCCCTTTCTGTCTTCTCTGAAGTCTGACTGGTCCACCCCACCCCTAACCCCACCCCACCCCCCAGACACCCTCCACTGGCCAGGAACCCCTGAGCTAAGAGCCAAGTCACACCTGGGAAATACAGCAGGGAACCTGGAGTCTCCGTAGCCTCAGCTTGTCCCCCTGCAGCTTGGTGACTTTGAGAGAAGCCTTTTTTCTGGTGGACAGTTAGGTACAGACACCCTGCCCTGCAGGTCAGACAGCATGACTGTTGAGAAATGCTCACAGCACCACACCCGTTGTCCTTGGCAACGGAGAACTGCAGACAAATCAGAAGCCTAGATACTAGTTAGCAGTTCTGCTAACTAGTGTCTCACCACACAGATGGGTGACAGCCAGACTCCATCCATAGATGGTGTGCACCCTGTTGCTCAAGGTGACTTTGCTCAGGGTGTCCCCTACTTGGCTAGCACCTTGTCTCTTTCTCTACCCTCAGTCTGCCTACACAGTCTTCCCATGTCCCACAGGACACAGTTACCTGTGGCACAGACCACAGTGGTCACACTCCCTGAGCGACTGACAACCACATGAACTTGGGGTTCTTGCTCTCTTTCTGGCCTAGTGACCAGGACTACTGAATGACAGTGTGGACGGACCTACTTCAGGGAGAGAGGATCGTGGCGGTTGCAATGCCATAGACTGAGGAGTCCCGTTGGGACTTCAGACATAGACTCAGCTTGGAGGTTAGAGCTGGGGCTACTTGGAGCTGGTCTCTCAATTATAGCTCTCTATTAAAAGTACCCGCAACAGCCAACACTGTGACACATGGAGATTATACCTGACCTAGAATGGAGACTATCTGTCTATCCTGGAGCCCTGTGGATCGCCCTAGACCTCCTGGTTCCCGTTTCTGTTCCCAACTGCCCACTATTGTCAGAGTCTAGGGGACCACCCAGACCAGTGATTTGAAACAAAATGGTCAGAGTGGGGCCAGCCAAGTGTTTGTCAAAATGTTTGCCCAAGCAAATCTGATGAGCTGAGTTCCCTCCCCAGAGGCTATGGAGGGAAGAAAAGCCTCCTGAACGCTGTCCTGTTGCCGTTATGCAGGCACTGTTAGGCATGCACCTGTATTCACACATACCTAAAAGTAAGTGCATAACTTAATTTTTTAAAATGACCAGAGAGAGAAAGAGAAAGACTCATCAAGGCTCAGTTCAGGGTCCCACGAAGGTTCCAGGCAGCTAAAGCACTGAGTAGGTGAGAAGTGGACATGGTCACACAGTTCTCCCCCCTATGTCGCCCAAGCTCCTGCTGCTGCTTTTGGTGGGGCTTTCAGGCTGGGGGAGGTGCGTGGGGTGGGGGGAGAGGCAGACACAGCGGGTGGATCAAGAGCCATGGCACTCATCCATTTCCAGGAGAGGTTGACGGAGTTTAATGGGATCCAGGGCTTCTCCTTAGTCCTTAGGGTCAGATGTCTTAATTTCCTCCTCCCGTGCTCCGCTCCACACTCCTCCATCTCCCAGCCGGGGATGAGGAACCTCGGAGGCTCTCTAAGCAAAACTGCCCTTCCCCGGAGTCTCACCTGCGATGAGACAGACTGGAGAATCTGGAGTTGAGGTTTGACAGCGTTGGTGTAGGCAGGGCTCTGATGCCTGGAAGTGAGGGACCTTCACAGTGTGCCCTGCAGAGATTGTTTCCTCGGGGAGGAGGGACCAGATGAAGGGAGTTGAGCTCTTAGGAAAAGCCAAGGCAGTGAGGCGGCAGCCAGGTGTTGATGCATCGGTCCACCAACATTTACCAGTGTGCATTTCTGCCCCACCCCCAGCTACACAGGGCACACAAAGATCACGGCTGACATCTATCCTCTGCCCCCGCCCCCATGCCCTGTGAAGGATAAGAGACGTGGTGCGGCAAGCCAGCCTCGAGCTTCCTGAGGCTTGAAGACACCCCGGCCTACTTTACCCATCATCACCTCCCTGTCTTGCCTCCCTTGCGTCCCCGCAGAGGTGGGACGACGAGCTGGCCGCCTTCGCCAAGGCCTACGCTCAGAAGTGTGTGTGGGGCCACAACAAAGAGCGCGGGCGGCGCGGGGAGAACTTGTTCGGCATCACGGACGAGGGCATGGACGTGCTGCTGGCCGTGGGCAACTGGTACGAGGAGCATGAATATTACAATCTCAGCACAGCCACCTGCAATCTGGGCCAGATGTGCGGCCACTACACTCAGGTGACAGTCTCGGCAGGCCGGGGTGGGGGGTGGGGCGGAGGGTGGGGCGGTGACCTGTCTGCTCTTCCAGAGGTCCTGAATTCAGTTCCCAGCAACCACGTGGTGGCTTACAGCCATCTGTAATGGGTTCCGACGCCCTCTTCGGCTGTGTCTGAAGGCAGAGACAGCGTATTCACATACATAAAATGAATAAATAATTAATCCTTTTGTTGTTGTTGTTTTTGAATTATTGGTTGCTAGGAATTGAACTCAGGACCTCTGGAAGAGTAGTCAGTGCTCTTAACTGCTGAGCCATCTCTGTAACCCCGAATAAATAGTTCTTAAAAACAAACAAACAAACAAACAAACAAGAAACAACCAACTTGTTCAACTTGTTTAAAGGGACCAAGCCGTTCGGAGGTGGCACACACCTTTGGTTCCAGCACTCCGATTGCAGAGGCAGGTGGATCTCTGCGAGTTCAGGCTAGCCTGGTCTACAGAGCAAGTTCCAGGACAACCAGGGCTACACAGAGAAACCATGCCTCAAAAAAACCAAAACCAAAGCGATCAACCGAATAACCAAAAAACCCTAAGGATCTCTAGAAAGAGGCCACGGGAGAGTGGACAGGGTGTATCAGAAGCTTGCGGCTGAGCGAAGCCTAAAAGAGACCTGGTATGACAGGCCTCTCTGTTTGACAGAAAGGGTAAACACTGTCTTCCCTCTGACCCCCATAAGCAGTTTTGGCCTGAGGCTATAGGGTCCGTGGGGACGGACTTGGTTACCCAGCCCAGGGCTAACCTGCCAGGTTTTCCCTCCTTTAGGTAGTGTGGAGCAAGACTGAGAGAATTGGCTGTGGCTCCCACTTCTGCGAGACGCTCCAGGGAGTGGAGGAAGCTAACATTCATTTGCTGGTGTGCAACTATGAGCCCCCGTAAGTGCTGAGGGGCCAGAGGCAGAGGGGCGGACGGATGGGCACAGCTCAAGGAAGCTGTGGGATGCTAATGTGGGCCCTGCCCCTACTGGCATCGGTCATGGCCCCATAAGGGGTCTAATTTGGTTAGTCAAAGGAGGGGGGAAGGGAGCCTGTGATCTCCGGGACGCAACTCGTGGGGAACAGCAGCCCCATGGGCTCCTGTGGATGGATCTGCTGTGCGTCTGGGGAACGTGGGGACCGGTAGGAAGGCGCAGGCCTTCCCTGGAGCAATGCCTTCTCATTTAGGGGGAACGTGAAGGGCCGTAAGCCCTACCAGGAAGGGACTCCATGCTCCCAGTGCCCTCTTGGCTACAGCTGCGAGAACTCTCTCTGTGGTGAGTGGCAGGCGAAAGCTGAGATGGGATGGGGTGCTCCCCACCCCCAATCACGGGCCTTGGGTGACTTAGCGTCTTAGAACTAGGAGAAGGGCCTACGGGATGCGATGGCGGAGACCCTCTATGGCTTTCTGCCTTCCCTTGGCGACTCGTTAACTCCAAGTGGCAGATTTCATCCTTAAGTCGTCAGAAAGTTGAGATCCGGCGGTTCGGGAGTGCAGTGCGAGGGGGCGTGGCCGAGCGGGAAGATCCCGGTGGTGGGCGTGGTCTGTTGTCGAATGGGCGGGGCCTGCTAGGCAGTCCTCTAAGCGAAGCTTCGACAGGGCGGAGGGTGGAGGAGTTAGTGTCAAGGACGAGAAGATACATTACCAGAGGGGCACACCCGCTGCAGAGGAGTATGGCTCTCCGCATCCCGGTGGGATATCGTGCGGCCGGGCGGGGTCCCGTTTGCAGCTCTAATGCTTGGCCTTGTCAAACAGAGCCCATGAGAAACCCGGAAAAGGCGCAGGATTCGCCTCCAAGGGTGACCGAGGTCTCTTCCACCCGCGCAACTGAAGCCCCAAGCTCCAGGGAAACCGGTACTCCATCCCTAGCAACCTCTGAGACTCTACATATCTCCTCGATAACAAAGGTCTCAGACTCCCTGGCAACCGAGTCCTCACCTGCGGTAGAAACAAAGACCCCATCTTCCTTAGCAACCGAAGGCCCCTCCTCCATGGCAACAGAGGCTCAGTCTTTTCTAACTGAGGTCCCCTCGGTTTCTGCAACGCACATGCAGCCCTCACTGGATGAAGGGCCAGTTAACTTCCTCACAGCAACACATATTCCTGTCCCCAAATCTACGGACAAAGAAAACAGCAAGTCGAGCGCAACCTCCGTGAGCCCAGAGAAATCTCTGTACCCCAAGATGTCTCTGACAGAGACAGGAGAGTCTTTACCCCAAATCCAGGAGGAGGCTGAGCCCGAGGCTGAGTCGCCTGAGGCAGAGGCCGAGCTATCCAAGGCAGAAGCCAAATTGCCAGAGGCAGAGGCCGAGTTGCCTGAGGCAGAGGCTGAGTTGCCAGTTTCCAGTGAGGCTTTGGTCCCAGTTCTTCCAGCCCAGGAGCGCGGTGGGCAGAAGGCCTCACTGGAACACTCCGGCCACCCTGTCTTCACATCCCCTCCCAGCTTCCCTAGTGCCTCGGGTAATGCCACAGGTGGGCGCACCCTGGCCCTACAGTCATCCTGGACAGGTAAGGTCCGAAGTCCCTATTTTCCTTCCTGGCTCCAGAATGCTGGTACCCTGTGCTGGAACCAGTGTTTGGGGCATGGTAGAGCATGCCCCATCTGGAAGATGCTTCCTCCCTGCCTGCCGCCTGTACCTTGCATGGAGTGAGTGGAGAGTCAGTCAGCTTGGGCTTTTTTCAAGCTGAGGTATAGCCCCTAATTTTCTGCAGGTGCAGAGGACCCTGAAAAGGCCGGCTGGGACTTGAAGAATTCTGCTCACGTGTGGGGCCCTTTCCTGGGACTGCTACTGCCTCCGCTGCACTTGGCGGGCATATTCTGAAGGCAACACCCAAAGGCCTGGTGAGAAGACAGGCCTCATGCCCGTTCTGGATTCTTTTTCCAAGTTAGAAGCCAGAGCTTCTGGAGCAGGTCATGCTCTCCCTGTGCCCTCCCCTCTCCTCTCTGCCACCCAGTGCCAGCCTGATACCGTCCCCCCACACAGAGTTTCTTTCACGAGGGTGGGGGTGGGGCTCTGCCCTTAGCCAGCAGCCAACTGTGCTGAGCAGTGCTCTAGGGGCCACATGTGCCTAGTTTCTTAAGGACAGAAGATCTTAGCTTCCTCAGGAGCTTGGCCCTTTTAGTCCCTTGAGCTCTTTCTTGAGCCATCTGAGGCCAGGAGTATCTGAGGTGCTTACTGCCTTCCCAGGGAGAAGAGGTCAGCTGCCCAACTGTGGTGTCCTCCTATCCTGCCCCTCAAACAAGATACCACCACCTGGCTAAAGCCCCTCGGGAAGGGAAAAGCTGTGGGGTCCGGCTCCTCAGTAACTGCAAACCAGGGCCCTTCCTGCCCCTTACAGTGAAGATCTACAGAGGACAAGATTCTGAGGATACTTGTCTGCTCCACAGGATGGGGTGGGCGGTGCTGTCTGCCTGCAGGCTCTAGGGCTCCCCATCTCTGACTGCCCATGTGGCTTGGACAGCAAACCCTGAGGGGAAGGTAAAGGACAAGCCCCAACCAAGTAGGATTCTGTGGGTGGGGAGACAGGGAACAGGGAACGGAGGAGGCAGCCTTGACTTCTGAATAAAGCCTGTCTGAGAGCCACGTCTCAGTGCCTTGCATGAGGTGGGGTTCTGTGAGGAAGCTGGTTTGCTCACCCATGCAACTCTTCCATCTTCTCTCCACCCCCCAACTCTCTGAGCTTTCTTCTGGTAACTTCCACTCCACCCAAGCCACGGGTAGCCTCGCAGGAAGAAGAAAGAGCAGAAGGAAGGACCAGAAATTAACAGTGGCGCTCACCGTGGTGGCTTTGGGGGTTGAGACATTTCCACAAAGGGCTGATTCTCAGGTCTGTCCTGGCCACAGGTTTCAATGTGGCAAGATTTGAGCAATTTCAGTGTTTGAAAGGAGCCCTGGGACAGAGCCCAAGGGCACAGAAACCTCTCTGGGGACCAGAGGAGATTGGTCCCCAAGTTTTGTGGGTCAGGAACACAAGAGACAAAAAGTAAGAGGGGCTAGGAAGAAGTCCCGGCCAGGCTGATCAAGGCAACTTCTCTCAATAAAGACACAGAAGTTACACATTTAAACTATACAACTTGGAGCCAGTGAGAAGGTTCATGGGTAAAGACAAGCAGTCCTTCAACCTCCACTCACGTGCAATGGCATACATGTACCGTGTCCCCAGCATCTTTATTTGGGTATGTTTGTTGTTCATTTTAAGATCTCTGTGTAGCCCTGGCTGTCCTGGAACTCACTCTGTAGACCAGGCTGGCCTCGAACTCAGAAATCCGCCTGCCTCTGCCTCCCAAGTGCTGGGTGGAGATGCATTTGTTTAGGGTCTGGGTAAGGCAGGGGTGGGGTGGGGTGGGGGGGGAAGCACAATGGCGTGCATGGAGAGGTCAGAGGACAGGCCTGCGGGGATAGCTCTTCTCCCAGCTTTGATGTGGGTGCTAGATCAAACTCAGGTCCTTGAGCTAGTGTGGCAAGCATTTTCCTTCTCCCCAGCCCCAACTGTTGAGATTTTTTTTTTTCCATGAATATCATTTTGTTCCTTGTCTGGTGAAAGATCTTATTGTGGAAGCCTGCTGACATTTCCCAGAGGCCTCTTCTGTCCTTATGGAGACGGTCATGTGGTTAGAGTATAGCATTAACTGACCTTCAAATGCTGAAGCAACTGCAGTCCCGGGAAGGTGTTTTCTTGAGCTAGTGTGTTGGGCCTGGGTGGTCAGGGATGGGAGCCTTGGGGCCAAGCAGACCCCTCAGGGGCTCAAGCCTATCCTGTTTTCCCTATGGCTCTTCCTGACTTGCCCAGCAAGGGTAACCGCTGGCAGTCTGCAGCTCTGCCCCATGAATGTACCTGCCAAAGATCAGGAGTATGGGATCAGAGAGGTTTCAAAGACAAGGGCAGGGAGGGGGGCCTGCCAACAAAGCTGAACTATGTTCGATAGAAGATAGAGAGGCTGGTATCCAGAAGCCTTGAGGACCTGAGAGGCTTCCTTGACACGGGTAAGCCACGGCTTCTAAGCATTTTGTCGACTGGAAGTGACAAGGAGAGACAGTTGAAGGGGGACAGCTCAGGCTATCACTGTCTCCTTATCAGAAAGCCTGCCATAGGCCTTTCCAACCTGCCCTATGAATAAGGTTACCCATGAGGGAAGTCGCTGGCTCCCTCAAGGGCACCCCCACCCCAGTCCTCCCTCCCTGCTGGCAGCTCAGCTCCCGCCAGGCTCAAGCCCAAACCTCTTAACAGATAAGAGGATAATGCCTGGGCAGCAGGGCCTCCTGCTCAATAGACCAATCAGAGCTTTCCACTTTAGGCCAGGCAGCCTCTTACAGACCTCTGGGGGGACATGGCTGGGGGCAGAGACATCTCTTTAGGGACAGCTAAGCTCTGCTCAGTTGTGAAATACAAGAGTCCCTATATCTGGGGGTCACTGGAAGGAACAGTACAAAGACAGGATTTGAGGGAACACAGGGAGGAAAGTCCCTCTAGTAGCTTGGTCAATGTGGTGGGTGTTGTGTTTATAAAAAGCTAAAGAGGGCCGGGCAGTGGTGGCGCACACCTTTAATCCCAGCACTCGGGAGGCAGAGGCAGGCGGATTTCTGAGTTTGAGGCCAGCCTGGTCTACAGAGCGAGTTCCAGGACAGCCAGGGATACACAGAGAAACCCTGGGGGGGGGGGGGGTAGAGGGTAGCAGAGGCAGAGAAAGGGAGAGAAGTAGAGGTGGGCCATGAGCACGTGGAGAGAGGGGAGGAGGGAATGGGGAAGAAGGCAGGAGCAGGAGGAGGGAGCAGGAGGAGGGGGCAAGCAGCTCCTTTCATAGTGAGTCAGGCATACCTGGCTATTGCCAGGTAACTGTGGGGCGGAGCAAAATGCTAACAGTGGACAGTGGGGGTACACTAGGCTGACATCCTCTGGACATTGGTCTAGATGACGAGCTTCCCAGATTGCAGCTTTCTGGGGTGAGGCTCTCTAGCACAGGGAATATAAACAGTTAGGAGGGTCACCACAGGGGGAGGGGGGGGGCATACCACTAAGCCTCACTGCTGAGCATAAAAGACACAAGGTAAAACTGCCACATGCACACAATCCCTGTCAGCGTGTACACACACACACACACACACACACACTATATCCATCCCTATCAGTAGACCACTGGGAAACAGGCTGCCAAAGCCTCCTGGGAATGAAAAACCTCCAAACTGCAACTCCCATTGGCCAGGCCCCCTGCAGAGAGGACCAACAGTAGGGGACCAGCCTCGGCTTGGAAAGGGGTCCTGAGAGAGGGGGCATCTGGGAAACAAACAGCTCCAAGTCAGATCCTGGGTCCAGGCTGACGTCTATCCTCTGCTCTAGACAGCTGCTCTCTCTGTGTTCTGCTCAGGACAGTTCTCCAAGCAGGTCTCTCTAACTGTTCTTACGGTTCTCTAGCTAGCTCATCTCCTGAAGATCATAAGCCCGGAACTCACTCTGTAGACCAGGCTGGCCTCGAACTCAGAAATCTGCCTGCCTCTGCCTCCCGAGTGCTGGGATTAAAGGCGTGCGCCACCACGGCCCGGCTCAGGCCCCGAATCTTAGGAGACAGCAAGCGCGCGCGCACACACACACACACACACACACACACACACACACACACACACAAGATTTTCTCATAGCAAGAAAATTCGGAGCTCTGCCTGCCTCTGTTAAGCACAGAGGAGAAGCTAGCTGTGTGGGACCCTGTCCTGAAATTACCATTTCCACCACACCTGGACCTGGCCTTGCTGCGTCCCAGGCTGAGCCTTAACTCAGGAATACGCCGCCGACCTTTATCTTTCTGACAAGTTGGTTCATTAATGCAGCTTTCTTCCTTTAGACTCACGAAGTCCCTCATAGTGTATCCTTATTTTTTACCTAGTTGAGAAATTATACATTTTTATATGTTTTTAGGATCTTTTCCACAGCCTGGAGGACTGTTAAGGTCCCAGCATTTACCATTTTGCTGAGACATTAGCCACACCTTTGCTTCCCGGGCTCACGCTGTCTCTGGTTATTACGGAGTCTTACTAACGCTTACGGGAAGGACATTCCTTAAAGGAGGAATGTAAAGTATGCACATTATTCTGCAGACCAGCCTTATGCTCATGGTGGTCACTGACACTCCTGGAGGCCCACGTTTGCTGGTCCTGTCCCAAGGGCAGGAACCATGTCATTCTGTCCCCGCCAAGAGGTCACATATTATGCCAATCAGAAGATGGCTGGCCACTTCACTTCCATCTGCTACTTCCTTTCATGTGTCTGTCTGCTGTACCAAAAGGCTCTGAAGGCTTGAAAATATCTTCAAAAGGAGCTAAGGTGCTACTTGGCAGCTTAGGTGGGACTCTGACACAGCTGCCATCTCCATGGCAGAAGGCTCACGTGCCAACTGCTGCTTTGTGAAGAGGCACTTAGACTCAACCCCAAGGACAAAGGACTCCACCATGTCACACCCCTTGGCCCAGGCTGGCCACCCACAGACCTGTGACACCAACCAGGGTCTGGTGAAACTCACAGAAAGTCCACATCACCACTGATACATTTATTCAAGATGATCTATAATTTCTTACCACGAGGGGGAGGACTAGATGTTGGCCTACGTAACCT
The DNA here is from genome assembly GCA_019843965.1 of Rhynchomys soricoides. Taxonomy (NCBI): domain Eukaryota; kingdom Metazoa; phylum Chordata; class Mammalia; order Rodentia; family Muridae; genus Rhynchomys; species Rhynchomys soricoides. The sequence continues at coordinate 1,025,119 of JADRCH010000129.1, read as the reverse complement.
GTGCGTATCCACACCCAGCACAGGTGACTGAACCCTCACACCTGGTGACACCACCACAGACAAGCTGATGAGGGGGATATTCTGAGGAGTCACATGATTTCCTAATCAGGAGAAGGCACCACCCTTGTATCAGAAAAGTAGTGTTGGGAACAAGGGCAGAACACAGCGCCAGCCCCCAGCACAGGCCCAGGCATGATGGTACCCTATTTACAAAGCAGGAGAGGTGCTTCTGGCTGACTGGCAGAATGAGCAGGGCTGGAGGTGGAGGAAAACCTTACCAGTGACCTTTGCCTCCACAGCTTGCCTCTGCCCTTGTACAAGATGGACTCCAGTACCTCTGGGCAGGAAGGGGATGCCACCCCAACACTGCTCCCCCAGGTCCCAGGTGACCCACCTCCACCAGCCCACATTGGGACAGACACACAGCAAATATGGACATGAAGCTAGGCTGGGCTGGAGTCACCCTCGGGCATCTGAGATGATGGGTCCTCACCAGGGGTAGGCCAAGACCCCATAAATGTTTGGTCGGGTGACTTAGGTTACTCCAGGGCAAAGCATGACCCTGATGACACCCGGCGGAAAAGCAGGCTGGAGCCTCGGAAGAGCTGGCCCTGGTAGGGAAGAGCAACAGTCAGTGGTGCTGGAGGGAGCTCTGCCTTTTACTGTGTCTACGATGAGGGTGAGCTGTGTAAGTGAGGGCTCTCGTGTGGATTCTGGGGATCGAACTCATGTTGTAGGGCTTCTGTGGCAAGCTCTTTTACCTATTGAGCCACCCTGCTGGCCCCCAGTAAACATGTTCTCCACCTATAGGCTACTCAGCACTCTTGGTTCCTCCTCAGACCAGTACCTCATTTGACTGGTGGCAAAGCAAGGCCAGGAAGAGGCAGGCAAGCACCCGCCCCTAGCCATGAGCCTGGTCCTTGACCATCCCCCTCCCCCAGAAGCCATGGCCGCCCCTGCCAGGCTGGCACCAGACCCAGATGAACCCTGAGGATCCCCCAGGGCTAGAAGTGTCCTACGGAGAAGTTTGGCTGAGCACATCCCAGGCACCCTTGGTATTGGAGGAGTGAGTTCTTGGGCTCTGCCACCTACACCTCCAAAGGCTGTCTAACCTGTTTAATTTCACTCTGTTGCCCAGGCCCAAGCTTCTGCCTCATCTGACTTTCTCCCCTCAGCCAGAGCCAGGGCTACTTAGGACCTACTTAGTACCCTGCAGCTTTCCTGAGAGGTGTCTCCAATCTACCCTCTTCCTCCCGAGCAGCCAAGAGCCCCCAGCCCAGCATGCTCACCTGCACACTCAGGTACTTCCAGCAGTGGATCCAGGACTTGAACACAGGGGAATATGGAGGGAGTCCAGCCTGCAGCCTGTAGAGAACATAGGGGGGTCTCAGGCATGTCGTCAACGAGGACCAGAGAAGGTAGAGGAGCTGCACCCCATGCCCATCCCAACACCATGGTAACCCCGCAGGAAATTATGTGTAGGTGGGGGGGCTGAAAGGGCTCATCTGGATGTCCCAGCAGCCTTGGTAGGGGGCCAGGTGGAAGGGTACACACGTACCCACAGTTGTTCACTGCCATGAGATCTCCAACGAGCAGGAAGGGGTAGGTCAGCATGCTCACTGCAATCTGAAAAGCACACGGACTTCAGTGTTGGCAGTGAGGACACCATACAGTGAGACCTGCCTCCAGCCCACCGTGGCCCTTAAGGGCAGTAGGGAGAGCTTACCCCCATCACAAACTTGGTATAGCTCCGGATGGCCAGGGCCTGGCTGAACTGTAGACGGAAAGGAAGCAGGGTTTACCACGGAGTGTTGGGGGCAGACTGCAGTTCCGTGGTGCCCTTCTCTTGCCTCACCTCACCCTCCATGGCCCCTTTTCCAGGACAGCTCCTCCTGTGACCTACCCATTAGGCTACAGGGCTGAAGGGAAGCAGGCTCATTTACCACCTTGTGTGGTCACCCCGCAGGTCCCAGAGCTCCCGGGCGTGGCCCACATCTCCTTGATAGCTACCCTAGCTCAGCAGTTACACCTGGTGAGGGATTCCCAATGAAAAGACAAGTTCCACCTAGTATCCCAGGACAGAGCCTGGCTCCACCCAGCACCCCAGGACAGAGCCTGGCTCCACCCAGCACCCCAGGACAGAGCCTCACAGCTCTCACTAAGAAAGGTGATGCCTGGCCCTTGGTGTCTTCTCAAGTGGTCATCCACTACAGGATACCCCAAAGTCCCTACAGAAGATATGCCTGCTGGCCTTGCAGCTCTGGCAGCCTCCTTTAGCCTGAAAGTCCGTACAGAATGTGCCTTCCATGCCAGAGCTGACCACTCAGAAAGGTGTGTAAGTAGCCTAGGCAGGCAATGCTCCCTAACCCAGAAAGCCAGTCAAGGGCCTTGTTGTGGGTCCTAGCCTTACTCTTTATGCAACTTCAGTGCCAGCCTGCCCACCCACAGGCCCGAGTGACCACAGTGCCTGCCTGCCCTCCTGCAGACCCCCGAGTGACCACAGTGCCTGCCTGCCCACCCGCAGGCCCGAGTGACCACAGTGCCTGCCTGCCCTCCTGCAGACCCCCGAGTGACCACAGTGCCTGCCTGCCCACCCGCAGGCCCGAGTGACCACAGTGCCTGCCTGCCCTCCTGCAGACCTCCGAGTGACCACAGTGCCTGCCTGTCCACCCGCTGGCCCGAGTGACCACAGTGCCTGCCTGCCCTCCCGCAGACCCCCAAGTGACCACAGTGCCTGCCTGCCCACCCGCTGGCCCGAGTGACCACAGTGCCTGCCTGCCCTCCCGCAGACCCCCGAGTAACCACAGTGCCTGCCTGCCCACCCACACAGAGTGACCACAGTGCCTGCCTGCCCACCCACAGGCCCCAGAGTGACCATAGTGCCTGCCTGCCCACCCACACAGTGCCTGCCTGCCCACCCGCAGACCCCTGAGTGACCACAGTGCCTGTCTGCCCACCCACAGGCCCCAGAGTGACCACA